>OY970823.1:25015402-25615402 GCA_963853835.1 Calendula officinalis | reverse complement strand
AGGAATTTGGGGTAATTAAGGCTCCTGAATTAGACGAAAGTTTAGTGAATTGGACTATTGAAAGGTTGGTTGATCTAATGGTGCAATTGGATATGTGCGACAGATTCTTGATCATAAAACCCAAGTTTGGGTCTTGAAACAGAAAGAATGGGTGACTTACGGTCGGTTTGGTCAAAATTTACCTCTTCCTTGTTCGGGCATAGGGTCCAAGGTTGTTTTAACAAAGATGGGGACATATTAATAAAGTCAAATGTAGGAGGACATGTTTATGTTTATAGCCTCAAGAATGGCGTTCTAAAGAAGGTTGGTAATATTGGAGAGGAAGATAAATCATGTATTCGAATTTACCAAGGAAGCTTGTTTACAATCCATGGCATAAACACGAATGCTTATAATTAACTAAGATGAAAAATGTCTACCTTACTTAGTGTTTTTGGTGTAGATTAAGTTTACACGAATGTTTTCTATCTTTATGAATATCGGTTTAAGTTTATCAGTTGCTCGTACGTTTGTTATATGGCATTAATATACATTAATTTTTTGTCGCGTTTAACCATAACATGATTTTCGTGCTAAATAATTATTTTATTCGAAACCCAATCCATACAAATTAGTTGAGAAATTAATAAAATAATTCTGTTTTTAAAATCAAAGATGGTGTTTAATCATCGATGATTAATTTTGACAATATGTTTAATCATCGATGATTTATAAAACAATTCTGTTTTTAGAATAAAAAATGTTGTTAATCATCGATGATTAATCTTCACTACATGTTTAATCATCGATGATTAAACTTTTGATGTTGGGTTTAATGATCATTTCTATATTATTCATCGATGATTAATAAAACAATTCTGTTTTTAAAATCAAAGATGTTGTTTTAATCATCAATGATTTATCTTGACTATATGTTTAATCATCGATGATTAAACTTTTGACGTTTGGTTTAATCATCATTACTATTAATCATCGATGATTAACCTACTCTGAAATAATATTTTCGTTAATTATAAATGATTAAACCTGATGTTTTAGTCTAAATGTAGTTCCATCACCCCACATTCGACAACCACCTAGGGGTGTTGTTTGGTCGAGTTTATGGGTTTCGGGTCAATTAGGTCCGGTTTGAAAACCGATAGAAATGAAATCAAAAACATAAACAAAATTATCATATAAAAAAACTGCAAAACCTCAAATTATAAACAATATATTATTTGCTAATAATATTTTGAATAATAATTCTGTTATATTTTGAATAAGAATACAACTTGAAATTATTTAGAAAATATTTTAGCAAATCTATAGAGCCTAACCTCCCACATAGAAATGTCCAACTCCCAATCAAACAAATTTTTCTGATGAGGCTCAAAGTCAGAGAAATTAATACTTAACAAATCGTCCCATCTAGACATCAATATATCATAAACTTTTCTCCAGCTGTCATTCAAATGCAGTCGTCGTCCCTTTGATTCTTTGAACGCTTCATTCAGAATGTTTAAAGCTTCTTCCTTCTTCCCCTGCGTCAACAACAAC
Source organism: Calendula officinalis (assembly GCA_963853835.1). NCBI lineage: Eukaryota > Viridiplantae > Streptophyta > Magnoliopsida > Asterales > Asteraceae > Calendula > Calendula officinalis. The sequence continues at coordinate 25,613,866 of OY970823.1, read as the reverse complement.
ATGCCCTTTACAAAAATGGCATCCTTTTGCCCCAATGAAACAGCCTCTTCAATTAGCAGTATTCCTTCTTCTCGGTCCTCAAAAAAGTATTTGTTCTAATTAAAAATATAAATCAAATTTTAATCAACAAAATTAAACATTGTACAACTCATGAAGGGTTAATCAATTAGATTTATACATTTTTTTATTAAACTAAGGGTTTAATTATCATTTTGAGTTAGTCTAATCTCATTAGATCTTCTTTGATTATGTATGATTAACAGTATAGTTTTAAAAATATAATTAATAAAAGGTTCTGTTTTAAAAATGTATTCTTACTAAAAGATAATAATATAAATAATTATCAAAACTAATAAAGCATTAAACTACATAATTTAATCATTTTTGTCAAAATGACATGAAAATCAGATTTTCGACAAATTACTTATGACATGCAAAAAAATTTAGAATTTTTTTGAAAAAAATGCATAAAAAATAGTAGAACCATTCCATCTATGAACATCAGGTTTCGGTTTCTCGCATCTTTGCATCTTTCGAAAATTTTGTTATATTCAGAACTTAATCTTTGTCTTCCAATAAGATCAAGTTCTAGTTTTTTAAACACAGCCCTTGAGTGTACTGCTTCCTTCATCAATTTACACCTATGACGCAATCATTAGAAAAATTACAAACTAATAATGTTGAAAATACAAAATAGGCATATGAAATAGACGGAATGTAAAATAAACTTACACTAATGTGCATTTCAAAACTTGTTTTGCAGATTCAGCACCAACAAACGATAAAATGTATTCTAACAACAAAATACTTAAGTCAACAATACGTGTAGAGGAGTATGAAGAACCGCCTGCTTCCATATTGTTTCTTTTTAGTGTCTTTGAAGAACTTCCTAATTCCTTCTTCTTTCCTTTCGAGAATGATAAGAATGTGTTTTTGAAATGTTAAAGTTTTATTTTTAATAACCGAATGATGATTAGTTTTTGAGAAGTTAGAGTTGATGATCAGTTTTTGGGCGGTTAGGTGAACTGAAAAGACGAGCAATGATAACTTCTTTTGAAAATTGTGCATAATTACTACGAGTAATTATTAAATGATATTATTATTCTTATAATAATTTATTTTTATTATTATTAATATTACAGTTTAATCTCAAAAATTTAATTAATGCATACTTATTTGATATTTGTTTTTAATCATCGATGATTAACCTAGTTTGAAATATTTTTTTCGTTAATCATCAATGATTAACCTTGTCTCCGTTTTTTAGATTTTTAATTCTCTATAAAATGCTGTTTAATCATCGATGATTAATCCTGACGATATGTTTAATCATTGATGTTTAAACTTGAGGTTCCGCTTAATCATCGATGATTAAGCTATCATCGATGATCAAACTTGGTGTTTTTGTGTTTTAATCATCGATGAGTTTTATTCTGTTTTTAAAATAAAAATGATTTGTTAATCATCGATGATTAAACTTGATAGTGTGATTAATCATAAATGATTAAACTAGCCTGAAAATTTTTAAAAAATGATCTTTAATGATCAGTGATTAAACTTTGTTTTGTGTTTAATCACTAATGATTAAACATTGAGATTGTTTTTAATCATCGATGATTAAACTAGTCTAAATTTTTTATAAAATGCTTTTTTAATCATAGATTTTTTAATGATCTATTAAACAGCATCGTATAAAATCCAACTACATACATTAGTTAATAAACATCAAAATGTACACATATATAATACCTAAAGTTGTTCAAAAAACAGAAAATATTTATACATATTTAAACATTCATACAGCACACGTCCCACACAATTAATCAGAACCAAATATCTTAGCAAATCTTCTGAACATCATATGCCACATACAGTGTTCCAATCCCCAATCTAACATCTCATAACGCTGAAAGTCAGAGAAATTAACACTTAAGATTTCGTTCTATCTAGACATCAAAATATCATTTACTTTTTCCCAGGTGTAACTCACAATCCATTTTCCCTTTGATCGGTCTAACTCTTCATACAGAAGTTTTAAAGCTTCTTCCCTTTTCTCATTCAACATCAACAACATCCCCTTCACAAAAATTGCATCCTTTTGTCCCAATGAAACAGCTTCTTCCAATAACAACATTCCTTCTTCTCGGTCCTCAAAAGTATTTGTCCTAATAAAACACATAAATCAAATTTTAATAAACAAAATGAATATTTAAAACTCGTGAAGTATTGAGCAATATGATTTATCCATTTTTAATGAAGCATTAAACTACATAATTTAATCATTTTTTGTCAAAATGTCGTGAAAATCATATTTTCAACAAATTTCTTATGACATACAAAATAATTTATATATTATTTATTAAAAATGAATATAAAAAAGAAGAATACCATGCCATCTATGAACATCAGGTTTGGGTTCCTCGCATCTTTGCATCTTTGAAAAATGCTGTTATATTCAGAACTGAATCTTTGTCTTCGAATAAGATCTAGTTCTAGTTTTTTATACACATCTCTTGAGTGTACTGCTTCCTTCATGATTTTACACCTATGACGCAATAATTTAAAAAAAATCAAACTAATAACGTCGAAAATTCAAAATAGGTATATGAAATAGACTGATTGTAAAACAAACTTACACTACTGTGCATTTGAAAACTTCTTTTGCAGATTCAGCCCCAACAAACGATAAAATGTATTCTAACAACGAAATACTTAAATCAAGAATACGTGTAGAGGAGGATGAAGAACCGCCTGCTTGCATCTTGTTTCTTTTTAGTGTTTTTGAAGAACTTCCTAATTCCATCTTCTTTTTACTTTCGAGAATGATAAAAATGTGTTTTTAAAGTGTTAAAGTAGATTTTTTTTAAGCACCAAATGATGATCAGTTTTTGAGAGGTTAGAGTTGATAATTTAGAGTCAAATGATGATCAGTTTTTCGGCGGTTAGACTTTTAGTGGCAATGAGCAGACGAGAAATTATAACTTTCTTTTTGAAAATTGTGCATATTTACTTCGATTAAATATTAATTCTTATTATTATTTTTATAATAATTTATTTTTATTAATATTAGAGTTTAATCACAAATATCTAACTCATTTTCATGTCATAATATTATCCTAACTATCATTTAAACTTTTAATCATCGATGATTAATATGATTAATCATCGATGATTAACCTTGTCTCCGTTTTTTAGATTCTCAATTCTCTATAAGATGCTGTTTAATCATCGATGATTAGTCTTGACTATATGTTTAATCATCGATGATTAAACTTTGAGGTTGGGTTTAATCATCGATGATTTAACTAGTTTGAAGTTTTTATTAAATGGTCTTTTAATTACTAGTGATTAATCTTTGACATTTTCTTTTAATCATCGATGATTAATATGATTAATTATCGATGATTAACCTTGTCTCCGTTTTTTAGATTCTCAATTCTCTATAAGATGCTGTTTAATCATCGATGATTAGTCTTGACTATATGTTTAATCATCGATGATTAAACTTTGAGGTTGGGTTTAATCATCGATGATTTAACTAGTTTGAATTTTTTATTAAATGGTCTTTAAATTACTAATGATTAATCTTTGACATTTTCTTTTAATCATCGATGATTAAAATGATTAATCATCGATGAATAACATTGTCTCCGTTTTTTAGATTCTCAATTCTCTATGAAATGCTGTTTAATCATCGATGATTAAACTTTTGAGGTTGGGTTTAATCATCGATGATTAAATATGGTGTTGAGTTTATTCATTAATGATCAAAATTTTAGATTGTCTTTAATCATCCATAAACTGGATGTGACAATTTTTTTAATCATCGATGATTAATCTTGTGGTTGGTTTTAATCATTGATGATTAAACTAGTCTGAATATTTTAAAAAATGCTCTTTTTTAATAACAGATGATTAAACTGGTATCCTCTAATTTTTAAGTATACCAACATTCTGAACAAAGGAATCATATAAAAAAACTAGAAAATATCAAATTACAAACAATACATTATTAGATGGCTTTCAAGTCTTGGAAAGTGTAGTAAAGAAGTTCAAGTCATAATGTTAAGCATTTGGGAGGCGACAATGATGAACGAGTCAAAGAACAAGTTAAGAAATTTGAGGATGAATTAAATGAAAACATGGAGCAAAGGGATGGACTTGAAGATTTTAAATCAAACAGTTCTTGTTCATTGCATTAACTGTTTCTTGTCTTTTGGCTTCTATCTCCTTCTCTAATAAGATAAAGGTTGCATTTCCCCATTGATGTACTCTCACAGAAAGTATTACTGTGAGAGTACATCAATGGGGACACCACGAAAGAAGCATCATCATAATTCAACCTGTTTTTAAGTAAATATTGTGCGATTTTGGTTATCCCGCGAAAGAAATATACCTTGTTTGATGCATGATTCTTCTGATAGATTGCATGATTTAATATTACATGATTTAAACATATGTCTTGATTTATCAAGGTTTATTGATTGCTTATTTAATTGTTTGATTAATACGTGTAAGACTTTTATATGTAGATTTTGAGTATTGACTTAATTTTGATCCTTAATTTATGTAGATTCAATTGAAAACGATAACATAAAAAATAAAAAACGAAAAACAGCAAATGATCCATATTATGAAGAATCAGCGGGACCATCAAAGAGGATGAAAACAAACAAAAAAACAAAACTAATCGAATCTGGTTCAAGTTCAAAAAATTCAAGTAGAAAAACCAAAAAAAACAAAGGTAAATTTCATATGATTACTTTCTATATCTGCTGTTTCATTATAGGCAACAATTTTTATACCACATGTATTAACTCATGTACCACATCAAATGCTTTATGTAGCTGTACAATCTGCATCTATAGTTGTACAGTGTGGTATAGACTTCAATATTTGTGGTATGAAAATTAACTCCCTTTTCATTATATATGATTTAATTAAGTCTCTGTTTTTTATTTGTATAACATCATCAGTTGTGGTTTTATATATCCTTCTCTATCCTTCTCTAATAAGATAAAGGTTGCATTTCCCCATTGATGTACTCTCACAGAAAGTATTACTGTGAGAGTACATCAATGGGGACACCACAAAAGAAGCATCATCATAATTCAACCTGTTTTTAAGTAAATCTTGTGCGTTTTTGGTTATCCCACGAAAGAAATATACCTTGTTTGATGCCTTATGCCTCTTATTGTTCATTTTATAATATTTTTTGAAAAATGTGACATTTCTATGTCTTTTGGCTTCTATCTCCTTCTCCAAATCAAACTTCTCAAATCTTGAAAAGTGATATAAAAAAACATCAACTGAACAAATCCAATCTTTGTCTATTCTTTTGCAAAACTTGTAAATCTGATGATCTAATTTTCTTCTTTCAATAAAATCAACTTCTATATTTTTAATCACTACTCTTGAGTACACAGCTTCGTTCATGGTTTTAACCTATAATGCAAACATCCCCAAAATTAATATATAATAATATAGAAAATACAAAATAAGTAATATATGAAATAGACTGATTTTATAGAACAAACTTACAATAATTTGAAAATGAAAATGATCGGAAATGATAGAGATGGGATGATAATCTGTATTTTGGAGAAGAGTATTTGTAGAGGTTTTTAGGGGTCACTGAGAAGACGTGCATTTATCAACTGATGACGTTAAATGACGCATATACATAATAAAAATATCTTTAATTGTTTTTGTTTTTATTATTTTTATTTCTCCAATGTTTTTAATTTAAAAATAGTAGCATGTATTTTTCAGAAATAGTAGCATGTATAATTATCGATGGTTTAACTATTGTGTGTTTTTAAATTTTTTTGATCAACAGGTACTGTTTAAATCATAGAAGAATAAGTTATTAGTCATTTCTATAAACATATAATCCTTATTATAATAATAAAATATTTCTGGTTTATATAATTAGTAATATTACTAGCTATGAAAATTTAATTATCGGATTAAAACGTTTAAAGGACATGGTCAGATTTTAATTGCAAAACATTATGAAGTACAAAAACAATTAATTTCAAACAATGTCTTTTTAATTTAACAATTTCCAAGGCTAATGAAAGTATTCATTTATTTGTATTACAATTTTTCAACAATAATGCGTGTGTTTGGTTTAGTAGGGTAATTAATGTGATAGAAAAGATGATTACTTTTTTCGTTGAAGATTTTTTGCAGAGATTTTTTTACAGAGATTTTTTTCAAAGATTTTTTACAGAAATTTTTTGCAGAGATTTTCAGGCGGCGCTGAACAAAACTGCAATTATGACCTCTTTCTTGAAAATGGCTCATATTTTAATAAAGTAATAATTAATGTGTATTATTATTATTATTAATATTATTACTATTAATATTTGTTAAATAGGCAATTTTTTTAAACGGTTCCTGTTATTTTGAATATACGCAATTTTATACGTCATAATTTATTCACCGCTAATAAAAAAAATTTGTTTTAAATTCGGTGATGCTTTTTTAATCTATAATGATTAATATAATCTGAATATTTAAAATTATGTTGTTTAATCATCGATGATTAAAGTTTTTGATGATGTGTTTTTTTGGTGTTTAATCATCAATGATTATACTTGTTGTTTAAATCAATGTTTAATTATCGATGATTAATAAAACAATTCTGTTCTTAAAATCAAAGATGTTGTTTAATCATCGATGATTAATCTTGACTATATGTTTAATCATCGATGATTAATCTTGACTAATATGTTTAATCATTGATGATTAAACTTTGAGATTGGGTTTAATCATCATTTATCATTAATCATCGATGATTAAATTAAACAATTCGATTCATAAAATCAAAGATGATGTTTAATCATCGATGATTAATCTTGACTATATGTTTAATCATCGATGATTAATCTTGACTATATGTTTAATCATCGATGATTAATCTTGACTATATGTTTAATCATCGATGATTAAACTTTGAGGTTGGGTTTAATCATCATTTATCATTAATCATCGATGATTAATAAAACAATTCGTTTGTTAAAATCAAAGATGCTGTTTAATCATCGATGATTAATCTTGACTATAAGTTTAATCATCGATGATTAAACTTTGAGGTTGGGTTTAATCATCATTTACCATTAATCATCGATGATTAAATTAAACAATTCGTTTCTTAAAATCAAAGATGTTGTTTAATCATCGATGATTAATCTTGACTATATGTTTAATCATCGATGATTAATCTTGACTATATGTTTAATCATTGATGATTAATCTTGACTGTATGTTTAATCATCGATGATTAATCTTGACTATATGTTTAATCATCGATGATTAAACTTTGAGGTTGGGTTTAATCATCATTTATCATTAATCATCGATGATTAAATTAAACAATTCGTTTCTTAAAATAAAAGATGTTCTTTAATCATCAATGATTAATCTTGACTATATGTTTAATCATCGATGATTAAACTTTGAGGTTGGGTTTAATCATCATTTACCATTAATCATCGATGATTAAATTAAACAATTCGTTTCTTAAAATCAAAGATGTTGTTTAATCATCGATGATTAATCTTGACTATATGTTTAATCATCCATGATTAAACTTTGAGGTTCGGTTTAATCATCATTTATCATTAATCATCGATGATTAATAAAACAATTCGTTTCTTAAAATCAATGATGTTGTTTAATCATCGATGATTTAAAATTAAATTAAATAGATATATGATTTTATGAAAATGTAAAATATTCGTCCAAGTAAAAAATATAAAATTTTCCTTCCTCGTTATAATTGAGTGATGATTATGGAAATAAATGAATAATATTCAACAAAATTTAATAAGGGGTGTTATTTTAATAAAACTAAACGGTTATTAAACGCTAAAATTGAAAATATGATATAATTATTAGACAAGGGTCACTTTAAAATCAGACACACACACTATATGCTGCACAGTAGCCCCAAAAACTGCACATTCCCCTCTCTCTCTCAAAAATTTCAATCAGCCCTTCTAAACCCTAACTTTCCGTCCTTTTAATCGCTCGTTAACACACACTCACAACAAAATGTCTACGGATGAACAAATGAATATAGAAATGTCTACAGTTGATTCCACGGAAGGTAATACTTGTAACTATATAATGATTTTGCGATTAGAATACTTGTTTTTTTGTTTAAAATCACTGCCGAAAATATTGATTGAGAAATCAACTCTCAAATAGACTATATATCACTTTTCCTTTTATTTTAATATATTTTAATTTTAAATTTTATGATTTCAGAGTTTGTATTTTAGGAGTATGTGTTGATTAATCATATATGATGCAACGATCAGTTAAATATGAACATACATCACATTGTGTTATATAGGATAGATACGAATCACCGATATCTTCAACTACGATTGCCCAATGTTCTTCAACTATAACTGTCATATATTGCTATAAATACACATCGATCTCTGATTAAGCTTCAAACAATATGGCCGAACTCTGTCCAGACACCATCTTCAACATCTTGTCAAGATTGCCGATCAAGTCTTTGTTCCGATTCCGGTGTGTATCCAAATCATGGTACGACTACATTGACGATCCGTACCTCGCTATTATTCATAGAAAACGAGGTCACATTGAACGCATGCCTATCATGTTCAATCAAAGTCCTTATATCGTTCCCAACTTACCAAGAACCCTACTAACTTTGCATATCCTTGAAAGTCAAACTACTGCCAGCAATGTCAACAAGGTGAAAAAGTGCTTGGTTTCCGAGTATGATTGCCAACAATCGTTCTCCACATCTCCCGTATCAGCGGTCCAAGGTTCTTGCAACGGTCTGCTTTATTTATCACAAAGGCGTACTTTTATTGTGATCCAACCGCTAGGAAAAGAATGTTGTGTGTTGCCACCCGTGGCGGACACTTTGTTACAATATGTAACATGCGACCCGAGAGAAGAAGACGCAAGCGGGCTTGGTTTCGATGATTCAACCAACGGTTTCAAGATGGTTTATGTTTTCCCCAGAAAAGAGTCTGACTTTGTGTATCTATGTGTTATAGTGCATGTGTTGGGCACAACTTCATGGCAAGAGATACCACAAGTGCCATCTTATCACATTCGTGGTTCGGGGATATTTGTTCATGGCTCTTTGCATTGGTTGGCTAGTGAGTTTTACCCGCAACCATGTCGCGGAAGAAAAGTAATATGGTTCGATATTAAGAAGGAGAAATTTGGGGTAATTAAGGCTCCTGAATTAGACGAAAGTTTAGTGAATTGGACTATTGAAAGGTTGGTTGATCTAATGGTGCAATTGGATATGTGCGACAGATTCTTGATCATAAAACCCAAGTTTGGGTCTTGAAACAGAAAGAATGGGTGACTTACGGTCGGTTTGGTCAAAATTTACCTCTTCCTTGTTCGGGCATAGGGTCCAAGGTTGTTTTAACAAAGATGGGGACATATTAATAAAGTCAAATGTAGGAGGACATGTTTATGTTTATAGCCTCAAGAATAGCGTTCTAAAGAAGGTTGGTAATATTGGAGAGGAAGATAAATCATGTATTCGAATTTACCAAGGAAGCTTGTTTACAATCCATGGCATAAACACGAATGCTTATAATTAACTAAGATGAAAAATGTCTACCTTACTTAGTGTTTTTGGTGTAGATTAAGTTTACACGAATGTTTTCTATCTTTATGAATATCGGTTTAAGTTTATCAGTTGCTCGTACGTTTGTTATATGGCATTAATATACATTAATTTTTTGTCGCGTTTAACCATAACATGATTTTCGTGCTAAATAATTATTTTATTTGAAACCTAATCCATACAAATTAGTTGAGAAATTAATAAAACAATTCTGTTTTTAAAATCAAAGATGCTGTTTAATCATCGATGATTAATTTTGACAATATGTTTAATCATCGATGATTTATAAAACAATTCTGTTTTTAGAATAAAAAATGTTGTTTAATCATCGATGATTAATCTTCACTACATGTTTAATCATCGATGATTAAACTTTTGATGTTGGGTTTAATGATCATTTCTATATTATTCATCGATGATTAATAAACAATTCTGTTTTTAAAATCAAAGATGCTGTTTTAATCATCAATGATTTATCTTGACTATATGTTTAATCATCGATGATTAAACTTTTGACGTTTGGTTTAATCATCATTACTATTAATCATCGATGATTAACCTACTCTGAAATAATATTTTCGTTAATTATAAATGATTAAACCTGATGTTTTAGTCTAAATGTAATTCCATCACCCCACATTCGACAACCACCTAGGGGTGTTGTTTGGTCGAGTTTATGGGTTTCGGGTCAATTAGGTCCGGTTTGAAAACCGATAGAAATGAAATCAAAAACATAAACAAAATTATCATATAAAAAAAACTGCAAAACCTCAAATTATAAACAATATATTATTTGCTAATAATATTTTGAATAATAATTCTGTTATATTTTGAATAAGAATACAACTTGAAATTATTTAGAAAATATTTTAGCAAATCTATAGAGCCTAACCTCCCACATAGAAATGTCCAACTCCCAATCAAACAAATTTTTCTGATGAGGCTCAAAGTCAGAGAAATTAATACTTAACAAATCGTCCCATCTAGACATCAATATATCATAAACTTTTCTCCAGCTGTCATTCAAATGCAGTCGTCGTCCCTTTGATTCTTTGAACGCTTCATTCAGAATGTTTAAAGCTTCTTCCTTCTTCCCCTGCGTCAACAACAACATGCCCTTTACAAAAATGGCATCCTTTTGCCCCAATGAAACAGCCTCTTCAATTAGCAGTATTCCTTCTTCTCGGTCCTCAAAAAAGTATTTGTTCTAATTAAAAATATAAATCAAATTTTAATCAACAAAATTAAACATTGTACAACTCATGAAGGATTAATCAATTAGATTTATACATTTTTTTATTAAACTAAGGGTTTAATTATCAATTTGAGTTAGTCTAATCTCATTAGATCTTCTTTGATTATGTATGATTAACAGTATAGTTTTAAAAATATAATTAATAAAAGGTTCTGTTTTAAAAATGTATTCTTATTAAAAGATAATAATATAAATAATTATCAAAACTAATAAAGCATTAAACTACATAATTTAATCATTTTTGTCAAAATGACATGAAAATCAGATTTTCGACAAATTTCTTATGACATGCAAAAAAATTTAGAATTTTTTTGAAAAAAAATGCATAAAAAATAGTAGAACCATTCCATCTATGAACATCAGGTTTCGGTTTCTCGCATCTTTGCATCTTTCGAAAATTTTGTTATATTCAGAACTTAATCTTTGTCTTCCAATAAGATCAAGTTCTAGTTTTTTAAACACAGCCCTTGAGTGTACTGCTTCCTTCATCAATTTACACCTATGACGCAATCATTAGAAAAATTACAAACTAATAATGTTGAAAATACAAAATAGGCATATGAAATAGACGGAATGTAAAATAAACTTACACTAATGTGCATTTCAAAACTTGTTTTGCAGATTCAGCACCAACAAACGATAAAATGTATTCTAACAACAAAATACTTAAGTCAACAATACGTGTAGAGGAGTATGAAGAACCGCCTGCTTCCATATTGTTTCTTTTTAGTGTCTTTGAAGAACTTCCTAATTCCTTCTTCTTTCCTTTCGAGAATGATAAGAATGTGTTTTTGAAATGTTAAAGTTTTATTTTTAATAACCGAATGATGATTAGTTTTTGAGAAGTTAGAGTTGATGATCAGTTTTTGGGCGGTTAGGTGAACTGAAAAGACGAGCAATGATAACTTCTTTTGAAAATTGTGCATAATTACTACGAGTAATTATTAAATGATATTATTATTCTTATAATAATTTATTTTTATTATTATTAATATTACAGTTTAATCTCAAAAATTTAATTAATGCATACTTATTTGATATTTGTTTTTAATCATCGATGATTAACCTAGTTTGAAATAATTTTTTCGTTAATCATCAATGATTAACCTTGTCTCCGTTTTTTAGATTCTTAATTCTCTATAAAATGCTGTTTAATCATCGATGATTAATCCTGACGATATGTTTAATCATTGATGTTTAAACTTGAGGTTCCGCTTAATCATCGATGATCAAACTTGGTGTTTTTGTGTTTTAATCATCGATGAGTTTTATTCTTTTTTTAAAATAAAAAATGATTTGTTAATCATCGATGATTAAACTTGATAGTGTGATTAATCATAAATGATTAAACTAGCCTGAAAATTTTTAAAAAATGATCTTTAATGATCAGTGATTAAACTTTGTTTTGTGTTTAATCACTAATGATTAAACATTGAGATTGTTTTTAATCATCGATGATTAAACTAGTCTAAATTTTTTATAAAATGTTTTTTTAATCATAGATTTTTTAATGATCTATTAAACAGCATCGTATAAAATCCAACTACATACATTAGTTAATAAACATCAAAATGTACACATATATAATACCTAAAGTTGTTCAAAAAACAGAAAATATTTATACATATTTAAACATTCATACAGCACACGTCCCACACAATTAATCAGAACCAAATATCTTAGCAAATCTTCTGAACATCATATCCCACATACAATGTTCCAATCCCCAATCTAACATCTCATAACGCTGAAAGTCAGAGAAATTAACACTTAAGATTTCGTTCCATCTAGACATCAAAATATCATTTACTTTTTCCCAGGTGTAACTCACAATCCATTTTCCCTTTGATCGGTCTAACTCTTCATACAGAAGTTTTAAAGCTTCTTCCTTTTCTCATTCAACATCAACAACATCCCCTTCACAAAAATTGCATCCTTTTGTCCCAATGAAACAGCTTCTTCCAATAACAACATTCCTTCTTCTCGGTCCTCAAAAGTATTTGTCCTAATAAAACACATAAATCAAATTTTAATAAACAAAATGAATATTTAAAACTCGTGAAGTATTGAGCAATATGATTTATCCATTTTTAATGAAGCATTAAACTACATAATTTAATCATTTTTTGTCAAAATGTCGTGAAAATCATATTTCAACAAATTTCTTATGACATACAAAATAATTTATATATTATTTATTAAAAATGAATATAAAAAAGAAGAATACCATGCCATCTATGAACATCAGGTTTGGGTTCCTCGCATCTTTGCATCTTTGAAAAATGTTGTTATATTCAGAACTGAATCTTTGTCTTCGAATAAGATCTAGTTCTAGTTTTTTATACACATCTCTTGAGTGTACTGCTTCCTTCATGATTTTACACCTATGACGCAATAATTTAAAAAAAATCAAACTAATAACGTCGAAAATTCAAAATAGGTATATGAAATAGACTGATTGTAAAACAAACTTACACTACTGTGCATTTGAAAACTTCTTTTGCAGATTCAGCCCCAACAAACGATAAAATGTATTCTAACAACGAAATACTTAAATCAAGAATACGTGTAGAGGAGGATGAAGAACCGCCTGCTTGCATCTTGTTTCTTTTTAGTGTTTTTGAAGAACTTCCTAATTCCATCTTCTTTTTACTTTCGAGAATGATAAAAATGTGTTTTTAAAGTGTTAAAGTAGATTTTTTTTAAGCACCAAATGATGATCAGTTTTTGAGAGGTTAGAGTTGATAATTTAGAGTCAAATGATGATCAGTTTTTCGGCGGTTAGACTTTTAGTGGCAATTAGCAGACGAGAAATTATAACTTTCTTTTTGAAAATTGTGCATATTTACTTCGATTAAATATTAATTCTTATTATTATTTTTATAATAATTTATTTTTATTAATATTAGAGTTTAATCACAAATATCTAACTCATTTTCATGTCATAATATTATCCTAACTATCAATTAAACTTTTAATCATCGATGATTAATATGATTAATCAGCGATGATTAACCTTGTCTCCGTTTTTTAGATTCTCAATTCTCTATAAGATGCTGTTTAATCATCGATGATTAGTCTTGACTATATGTTTAATCATCGATGATTAAACTTTGAGGTTGGGTTTAATCATCGATGATTTAACTAGTTTGAAGTTTTTATTAAATGGTCTTTTAATTACTAATGATTAATCTTTGACATTTTCTTTTAATCATCGATGATTAATACGATTAATTATCGATGATTAACCTTGTCTCCGTTTTTTAGATTCTCAATTCTCTATAAGATGCTGTTTAATCATCGATGATTAGTCTTGACTATATGTTTAATCATCGATGATTAAACTTTGAGGTTGGGTTTAATCATCGATGATTTAACTAGTTTGAATTTTTTATTAAATGGTCTTTTAATTACTAATGATTAATCTTTGACATTTTCTTTTAATCATCGATGATTAAAATGATTAATCAACGATGAATAACATTGTCTCCGTTTTTTAGATTCTCAATTCTCTATGAAATGCTGTTTAATCATCGATGATTAAACTTTTGAGGTTGGGTTTAATCATCGATGATTAAATATGGTGTTGAGTTTATTCATTAATGATCAAACTTTTAGATTGTCTTTAATCATCCATAAACTGGATGTGACAATTTTTTTAATCATCGATGATTAATCTTGAGGTTGGTTTTAATCATTGATGATTAAACTAGTCTGAATATTTTAAAAAATGCTCTTTTTTAGTAACAGATGATTAAACTGGTATCCTCTAATTTTTAAGTATACCAACATTCTGAACAAAGGATTTATATTCATTTGAGATCTCTTTGATGACATCTTTGAACTCATCTCTTCTGTCTACCTCATCCTTTCTTTTCCAAAGTTCTTTAATAATCTGATTTTTGTACCACAAGTCTTCTTTCTTAGTTATCAGCCATTTTATACCAACCAAATGACTAATAGGAGCTTCCTTAAGTTATTCTTGTGGTAGGAAGCATTCTTTTCCTTCTGAGTCAGTGTACATATATCCAGGTGGATATATTGCATAGCTTTGATCTTTGAATTTTAAATTATCAGGTACTTTTTGAATAAATGTATTGAACTTTGAGCAGGAATGAATGCACTCTGGAAGATTATTTATGTAAGCCTTTGACATCACACAGAAGTCTCTATATTCCGATTGTTCCAAGCTTCCTCTTTCATAACATATGTACATTATAGCATGCATTTCGTCATAAACAACCTTTGACTCGGAATTTCTAGATTGCATATCCAGAATCAACCTAATTATCTTTTTCCAGTCTTGTAACCCAAGATCTTTTATAGTATTTAATGGAATTCTCAATGGATCTTTTCTGTACAAACCAGTACAAGTAGTGATTATGGTGTCTTCTTCTTCTTGAATTGAAAAATTTTGTACGTCAAAGTTTATAGAGCAAATATCTCTTAATCCTCTTTGGTATAAATATTTTATTTTTATTGGCTTTTGAATCCTCTTTTGCTTCTTGTAACTTCTTTTAGCACCAATTTTTGAGTTTAACCATGTAGAAAACTCAGAGGAAGATGGAATCTCATTTGGAGCAGGCATATATTCCTTTTTAATGTCGGCAAACTGAATGGTTTGTTGCATTACAGTTTCTGCTTGATCCCTTTTTGGGATTCGCTGCCCATCATCAGTGTCTGTTATTATTGAAGATTTTGATCATCTTTTGACTTAGATGAAATATCTACATTTACCCGCGCCCTTTTGAATTTAGATATTGGAATATTATCTTCTGGATCTTCTTCAGGTAAATGTTTTGGAATGTGTTCATTATAATCTGTTGAATCAGCTGACTTATCTGCTTGCTGTCTTGTTGTTGCTTTTTCCAATGCAGCAGTATATACACTTTGAACGAGAGGTTGAGGAACTTTAATTGCAGTTGGTTCTGGTTGAGGTTCATCATCATCAGGGATGGAGATTTGTGGTTTTGTTGGTGATGGAGAGTTTTTTGGAGGTATCTTGGGGGTTGGAGGTCGGCATTCTTCTCGTCTTTTATACCTAGTCCTTTCATAAGTTTTTAGAAAAGAACTTGAACTCTTCTCCTCATTGGCAGCTTGATCTCCTAAAACATTTTTACACGACATGAATAATCATTTTATGGTTAAACTATAAGTTTAATAAATAATCGTATTGAATAATCATTGATGATTAAACATGTTTGTTATTAATCATGAATGATTAAACTTGTTGTTGTCTTTAATCATCGATGATTAAACTTTTTGGGTTGTGTTTAATCATCGATGATTAAACTAGGATGTGTATGATATCAAGATGGTTAATCATCAAAAATTAATAAAATAAAGCAATCATTAATAAAACAAGTCTTTTTTTTAAATTGCAGATTCTGTTTAATCACTTATGATTAAATTAGTATCAATTTTTAATATTATGTTGGATAATTATCTATGATTAAACAATTCTGTAAAATCACAGATTCTGTTTAATGAACTATGATTAAACTACTAATCTAGTATCAGTTTTTAATATTATGTAGGTTAATCATCGATGATTAAACTTGGTATTGTGTTTAATCAATAATGATTAATAAAAAAATTATGTTTTTTAAAATCACGGTTGATGTTAAATCACCAATGATTAAACTAGTAATCTAGTCTCCATTTTAAATAAGATGTTGGTTAATCATCGATGATTAAACTTTGTATTGTGTTACAAACAGATCTAAAGATTTTGTTAAATCATCAATGATTAATTACAAACATATAAACCAGCATCTTGTGAACATCATAATCGCTAATTCATGTGAAACATAGACTCGTTTAATTTCAAAGAGATAAAACAGCACTTTATTAACAACAAAATCATCAGAAACGTTGACTCGTTTAAATATTCATGATTGGACATATTTTATTGATGTTTCAGTATTCAAAAAACTCAAACTTTTTGATGTTTAATCATGTATGATATATCTTAAATTTTTAAAAATAAGATTGATTTAAAAAAAAAGTTTATGTTTGTTAAAAAAAATTTGAAAGAAAACCTTCATTCATATTATGCTCTACTTCTTCAACACAATCATCCTTGTGAACAGCACCGTCAACTAATTCAGAAAACTTCTTTTTCCACCTTTGAAAATTTTCGTTATTTGGATTCATTGAAACAGCATCATTCAAAGTCTGATTCAAACTTTCTTTAAGAATCTCTTGTTTCTCAAACAATCTTTCTAATTTTCTTTCAACTTCCTGCAAAATAAGATATGTTAAAAATGTATATTTTTTATTTTTTTGTAATTTAAGTAATTAATTTCTCAGTACTTTACCTGCACAGATTTATCTTCCACATAAGGTTCATTTAACTGCCCTTCACCTAACACTACCTCTTTGTCTTCTATAAGTTTAATTTTCGCAGAAGTCCAATTACATGTAACTGGACGTTCTCGCGAAACAGGCATGTAAGTAAATTTGAAATGATCAACATACAATAGCTGCATATAAATTGATATATTAAATAATATCATTTTAAATCATTTAAATCATATAAAATATTATAATTATGTCACTTACAACTAAATATGTTGTTGGACCAAAGAAGTAAGAACTTGGTGATTTTGGATTGTATGTATTCTTTGTTTTCACAAGACAGTTGAGAAGATAACCACACCAATCAATTCTGCTAACATCCATATTTTTTCCAATTCTGTACATTGGATAAATGTTGCATTTGCCCATTGAGGTACCCTCACAGAAAGTATTTATAAATAACAAGAGGAAGTTCATTTTAAAATTAAGATCTGCTTATGTTGTTAGTAAAATTTTCTCTTTCAACTCTTTCAGTCTTAAATTATCAATTCTGTCAAATTGTTGACTCCATTCATTTATGAAGCTTTCTTCATCATCCTCTTTAATAGGTTTTTTGTTACAAATATTAATGTCTCCCATTGGAATTCCTAACATGTCATGAACAGATTGTAATGTGACATTAATATTTCCATTTTTCAATTCAATAGTCATGTTCTTACTATTGAAGTTGCTCAAAACCAAAGAACCAATTTTTAAAGCTATATCGGTCATTTTAATCTTTATAATGCTCCCAAATCCCATTTCTTTGACTGCTTCTTTTTGTTTTGTACTTAATCCTTTACAAATATAGTACATTGATTCAGGAGAACATCGACTATTAAAAGGAATGACTTTATCTTCATCAATATCAGCAGATTTTGTTTGACTTTTCTTAGATGATCCTTTATTTTTAGATTTAATTTTAGGTATCTTTGGTTTTTTAGTAGCTATCATTTTTACTCTTGATCCGGGAACCTTTTGAACATTTTCCTTCTCTGGTTCTTCAGTTTTAATATCTGCAAAAATGAATTTTAAAATAAACAAAAATTAGATTTCTTTTAATCATGGATGATAAAATCCAAAGTTTAATCATCCATGATTAAACAACATCTTAAGATTGTTACACATATTAGGCTAATCATTTTATGATTAATTCCAAGTTTAATCATTATTTTACGTAGAATAGTTTAAAATCATCGATGATTAATCACACAAATGATTAATTATCGATGATTAATTTAAAACAGATAAAAAACACTAGGTTTTAATCACAAATGATTGATCAGCATCTGTGATTTTTGGACAGAATAGTTTATATTCATCGATGATTAATCACAAATGAATAATCATCGATGATTAATTTGAAACAGATAAAAAACATTAGGTTTTAATCACAAATGATTGATCAGCATCTGTGATATTTGGACAGAATAGTTTAAAATCATCGATGATTAATCAAAAATGATTAATCATCGATGATTAATATGAAACAGATAAAAAACACTAGGTTTTAATCACAAATGATTGTTCAGCATCTGTGATTTTTGGACAGAATAGTTTAAAATTATTGATGAACATCAAAATCACTAATTTATGTGAAACTTTGACTCGTTTAATTATACATGATTCAAACATAATCTAACGATGTTTCAGTATTCAAAAATCTCAAACATTTATTATCATACAACATAATTTCTATTAATCGTAGGGTTTTCAACTAATACCTTTGTTTGTCAATGGCGGTTGCTTTGTTTGCGCATCGGTAGACATTTTCTTATAGATTTTGACTGCAACCTTAGGGTTTTGGAAGATAGATCGATCGATTGGGTAGAGAGAGAACGATAGAAGATTTTGACGGAAGATCTAATTCAAAACTTCATTTAGAATTTTTTGACGATTTTGCCCTTCAACCAGCGCGTGGGACATAAAAGTTCAACTTAATTACAAAAATGTCACCGCGCGTCTTTTAGGCTGATTCTCACATTCTCACACTTTTTGCAATTCTCAAAGGAACCCCCCCATACCCCCATATATATATATATATATATATATATTAATAGAATTTGAAAATTTAATTTTATTAACAATAAAAGAAAATTTAACAAATTAAATTTATATATATATGTATATATATAAATTAAATTAAAAATGATCCTAGTCGAGACTGGTAACTATCCCAAAATATTTATCATGAGTGTTGAATAGGAGAGCTCTGTTTCCAGTCATGTTCCTAGAACAGCCCAAGTCAAGGTATCTCAGATTCTACATAAAACAATTAAAACATGTTTGGTACCCAATTATTTATGGGTCCTTAACGATTAGTGACTGATGTTCTATGTAGAATTATTTTATGATGAAATTAGAGCTTTGGAGAACTGCAAGGAGGCAGTTCGGAAGTTTGAGTTATATGTTTCTTTGTAAGTTTATCAAAAAATCTTTTTGTTCCAGATTTGTCAGTTTTAACATACACATCACCAAAGTCAGGAGAGTATCGGACGGGACGATAAACAGTTGAATCATAATCAGTTCTAAAAGCCCTTATAAGAGTTTTCACTGAATTAGAGTTATTACATTTATTTTGAACAGAAGAAGAAGAAACTACAGACGTACGAGGACTAGACTTCTTAAGTAGGCTGGGCTTCTTAAGCATACTAGGTCCAGTCTGAATAGACTTCTTGGACTGCTTGGCTCTTGTGACTCCATTTGGCTTCTTGACCTTCTCACTTTGAGACTCTAATTTACTATTGGAAGCAGTTAAGACAGGTGAATTAGAGTTTCTCCTCAAGATGATTGGTACAGGATTAACAGGTGTCGGTCCTAATAAAGAGGATTTAGAATTTTGAGAAACATTTTTGTCAGTTTTAGGATTCAATTCTAAAATGGTGTCCTCTAATTTATGTAACCTTGTTTGAAGATTTTCCTTTTCCTTGTCAAATGCTTTGTGGGTTTCGTCAATTTCAGATTCAAGTTGAACAATTTTCTTTTCTAAAATCAACGGTGGAACATAAATCTTCGGTTCAACTGTTTGTTTTAGAATTTCATTGTTAGAGATGGAAAATTCTTCTGGAGTGACATTTGGGAAGTACTCATTGTTTTCAAATTTTGCTTTATTCTTTTCATATGTATAGTTCAATTCAGAATAGTTAAAGCTGATTTGAGCGTGTTCCTTCTTTTCTCTGTTGAACTTCTCGATTTCGGCTTCTTCGTCCGGCATATGAAGAAAGGTTTGCCAGATTCCCAAGTTCATGTAATCATAGTTGTATAATGTTGGGAGAACATCAGCAGCTTTCTCCAGAACACGAGGATTATCTGCTCCAAGTCCAGCTTTTGATTTGTAGGATCTGAACTCTTTTGGTTCATTGAACTTGATTGTTTGTTCTGTATGACCGGCTTTGACAATCGTCTGCTCCAGTTTGGAAATGTGTTCTTCAGCATTTTCTTTTCTGACAGTGAGACTGTGTATGGTTGCTGATTGTTCATCGATTTCCTTTTTGAAATTGTCCGTTATGTTTTTGATTTGTTCATTCAATTTTTGGATTTCGATGTCAGCCTTCTTCAACTGTTCTTGGTAGTCTTTCATCTTGATGTCTGCGGACTTCATCCATTTTTTCTCTCGACTTAGTTGATTCGCCAAGTCATTTATCAGCTGCTTGGAGTCGTCTTTATCACTTGACACCGTCTTCATGGTTTTTAGGTTCGAGATTTCAAGGTTTTTAGTATTAATAATGTGATTTAGACGATTGACCTCACTGGTGTGAGCAGCATGAAATGATGACAACTGTTGTTGTAACTCTTGTGTTTTTTGATTTGAACGGTTATTTTGATTAACTTGAGGAACAAGAGTTTCAAGTTGGCGACGAAAGGTTGAATTTTCTGCCTTTAATTTTGAGATTTGTGCATTTGATTCATTAGTTGTGTTTACTTGTTTTTGTAAACTTTCTTGTAATTCAGAAATCTTAAATTGAAAAGAAGATTTTGACGTAGACTGCTGATTTTGTAATTCCTTGTTTATTTGTTTTAATTGAAGAGAACATTGACTTAAATCATTTAAAATCATTTAAGAGTTGTGCTTTTTCAGATTCCAAATCAGTTATTTGTTTTGTCAAATGTGATTTCTCATCAATTTTAGTAAATAGTTTTTCATTAAACAAGGAATTCTCTGATTCATCAGTGTCTGAATCAGATAATAAAGAGTCAAAGGAAAAAGAGTGTACCTCATTTTCATCATTCTCAGGGATGCCCAGTGCAGCTCTGAGTTCGTTAGATCTCGCCATGAGAGCCAGGCTCGTTGTGCATTCCTCTTCCTCTTGATCGTCAGAGTCCTCCAACCACTGTTGATCCTCAGCCAATAGAACTTTTCCATTTTCAACTTGTTTGACCATGAGCATTTTCCTCTTGAAGTATTCTGAGTCCTTCACCTTTGGCTTCTGGCATTCTTTGGCAAAGTGGCCCGTCATACCACAATTGTAACATTTCTTAGGTGGCTCGGTGGAGGAAGATGAGGATTTGTTGTTCAGGGTTTGAGAAGAGGAATTGAATTTGAAATTTAAGGATGATCTAAGGTTGTTGTTGGTTGGTTTCTTATAGTACTTTTTGTTGTAAGAGGAAATGAGAGCCAAGGCTTGACGAACTGAGTCGATTTCATCATGTGTCCCCGCTGGGATCAGAGTTTCTTGTTCTTCATTTGCCACTTCTTTTGTTTGTGCTGCAACCATTGCTTCGTTGATACCTTTGTTGAGAGCCAGATTTTGTTTGGACAACATTGCCAGGGTGTCTGCAGTATCTTGCCTAGTTTTGGCGATTCCTCTCACCATAGGCTCGTTTTGATGTAGGTACTCATATAGTTCATGAATGTCTATGGAGCTCAAATCCTTGTGCTGCATCGCACTGTTGCCAAACATCTCCCACTCCGGTAGTAGGGATTGGATAAATTTGATGTTAATCTCAAGCTTCTCTTTGACGAGTTTGTTCTTTCGGAGAACATTGAGCATGTTGCAGAATCTGAGATAGGTTTGCTCCAGTTCTTCCATTGGGATAGCTTTGAATTGACCATAGGCGTTTAGGGTTGAAACCATCTTTGCTTTATTACCCAGGTCGGTACCCTCCATTTGCTTTTGAATCTCATCCCAAAGCTCCTTCCCCGTGCTGAAGCTATCAAGGCTGCTGTAGATTTCATTCGTTATGCCCTGTAGCATATAGGAGTGTGTGTACACATCAGTCCGAGCTCTATCCTTTTGCTCTTGGGTGTATTCCGCTGGGGTAATTTCGGTCACACCTCCAGGTATTGCTGGTACAGTGTTTGGGGCTGGAGCCACTGCACGATAGAACTTAGCGGGTCCGGTTGTAAGGGATTCAAGAATATATGGACCGGCTTGTTGGCTCAGGATGAAATGGAGAAATCGTTTCTTCCATTGACCGTATTCTCCTCGGTAGAGAACAGGTGGTTTTGTGTCTGAACCAATGGACAGGGCGTCCTTGGAAGTCATTTCTTAGTGGTAAGAACAACGACTGCACAAAAATTAAGTTTGACAAAAACAAAAGAAGTTCGGGCCGAAGACTTTTGTAGAAGTTCGGGCCGAAGTATGAGAAAAGTTCGGGCCGAAGTATGAGAGAAGTTCGGGCCGAAGTATGAGAGAAGTTCGAGCCGAGGTTTGAGTGTAGTTGGGGCCGAAGTTTGGGTGTAGTTCGGGCCGAAGTATGAGAGAAGTTCGGGCCGAAGTATGAGAGAAGTTCGAGCCGAGGTTTGAGTGTAGTTCGGGCCGAAGTTTGGGTGTAGTTCGGGCCGAAGTTCTTGATGAAGTTCGAGCCGAAGTTTGGGTGTAGTTCGGGCCGAAGTTCGTGATGAAGTTCGGGCCGAAGTTTGTGATGAAGTTCGAGCCGAAGTTTGTGGTGAAGTTCGGGCCAAAGTTCGTTTTGATGTTCGAGCCGAACTTGTTACTGTTCTCGGGCCGAACAATTTCTTGAGCAGAACAGTTATGAGCAGACCTTGTAAACCCACTAATTTGATCCTAAAACGCTCGTTTCTTGCCCAAATTCTTTGATTCTTATAGCAAACTGACCCAAAACCTTTTTCCTTCAATCCATTACTACTATGATACTCGAAAACAACCTAGATCTATTCGAAAATTTGAATTTAGAGGGTTTTTGAAGCTTTAAAGGTTTTTCCTAATAATCCAAATTCTTCATCAGAATGGATTAGATTCGATCCTAACTTGATTCTAAGCTTAATATATCAACAAAATGAAGTTATTCAATCCATAATAACAAGAATTAGTACCTTGAATCCGATTTTTGATCTTAAACCCGTTTTTCTTCAAAAACCTTGAAAAACCCTCTTGATCTTCTGATTTTAACACCAAGTGATGGATTTGGATCGTTTTTCAAGATGAAATTATGCTCTGGTACCAATTGTAAAGCATAAAAACACTGAATCAATCCATACTCAAGTGTTGATGATGATTTTAGTGAGAAAAATGAAGATGGTGATTAGGGCTTTTAGAGAGAGAAAGGTAGAGAGAAGTAGAGAGAACAAATGCAGAATTGTGTGAATTGATTAATGGCAAAAGTTATGGAATTAAGCCTTACACTTTGGTATTTATACTATGACTTAATTCCTTGGTTAATTAGGACTAATCCTAATCAAAGTTAAACTTATATACAATGTTTCAATATACCCCCTAGACTATCTATTACAATATATTTAGTACCTAACAACATGTGCTTCGTATGCTCCCTTGTGTTTAGAAACTCATATTTTTAGTGACTTGAAGCATATGTGTTTCGTGACCTGAAGCACATGTGCTTCGAAGTAGTATGCTGTGTTTTAGTGAAGCACATGTGTTTCGATACATCAATACCACCACCACCCCCATTAGCAACAGCACCTTCACTGTCAGCCACCACCACCACCGTCGGCCGCCAGCCGCCGGCGGCGGCCACTGGCGGCGGGCGGCGGCGGACGGCGGCGGATGGCGGCGATCGGCGGTGGTCGGCGACGGCGGACGGCTGCCGGAGGTGGCCGGAGGCGGCGGCCGGCGGTGGCTGTAGGTGGGGGATTTAATCTTGACCATGTTGATCCAATGGCTAGGATTTATCCCTTGGGACTAGACAAATCCTTTGGATTTCCTAGAATACAACTCTAGTAAACTATTCAATTCTGTTTTTAGAGTAACTTGTACGAGTTCCGCATCCTTAAATCGTAGATTGTGATGTCCGTATATGTGAGTGCAATTGGTGCTAAAGAGGCGCCAAATTAACATAACATAAAATTAATAACTCTTGTTTGTTTACTCCACAAATTGTGCTGGAGAGGACATCAAGAATCAAAGACCGTATGCATTGATATTACGATATACATAAATACACATGTTTGTTTACGACAATGGAAAGGAATATTTGAATACTTTTTTCTTTTTAGGTTGTTTTGCCGAAGTATTCAATTCATGTTCATTGTTGTCTTTAGCATTTTTGCTACTTTTTCTAATATTATTTCACTAATAAAAAATGAAAAAAATATGTATTATTTCATTACCAGTTAATGATGAAAGGGAATTCCTTTGGAAACAAGTTAATAAAAAATGTAGCAAATAAAACTAGTATGCTTAAAGCAACACCCATTCTAAAACTACACAAACAACCAAAACAATCCAACCAGTCACGCCACCAAAGCGGCGGTCACACCCACCGGAGTAAATTTGCAAGGTGAAGGGATGATACACATTTGTCGGTGGGTTAGTCACATAAATGAAGCGCGGTGGAGGTGGTGGTTTTGCCACCAAAACTGGAGGACAGTACTGCGTTACTGGTGGCGGTGGAGGTGGTGGTGATGGCAGTGGCGGTGGAGGTGGAGGAGGACACGGTGATGGCTCTGGTGGCGGTGGTGATGGTGGTGGAAGCTGCGGCTGACTGTCGCAAGGGTTTACACAAGGGCATGACCCACATTTAATAGATGAATCAGGAATTTGAGGCACCATATTAGTTTCTTCAAGATTGTCACCATTGATAGGGAGTAATGTTGCGAAAATAATCACGAACAAAGCTAGAGCTTGGACTGATGGCATCATTTTTCACGTACGTCACCTTTAATGTGTGTGTAATTTTGTGACTAGAGAGTTAGAATGTCAAGAAATAGAAGTCAAAGAACACGGGGTAGTTTGTGTATGTATACACATATATAGATCATCATATATGTATATATTAATTAGTTGAAGAGAAACGGGGAGGTCTTTTGATTATTCCAGAAAAGGAACTAGAATCTTCTCCCATGATATGATGGTATATCTAATATGCTGGAAGAGGACCATGAGGTTAAGTAATCGTTTTGACAACATTTTTATTTTCTGAGAAAATAAAACTAGTTTAAAGTTTAAACACAAGGGAAGGTCTTTTGGTTATGAAATGAAATTTTCCCGCAATTGTTACAAGTTTAGTTTCTCACGGTGTCTGTTTAGTAACTTGTTTTCCTATACCATTGGCCAAGCTTATAAGATGTGACAGTGATTAAGAACAAAAACGTCTCACAAACACATTTTTTCTTCCAAATGTTAAATGACCATTTTACCCCTAGAAAAAGTAGAAAAAGGACGTTTGGTTCTAAACGAAAAACCCAAAGCAGAAACTAATGGTTGAAAGAGAAGCAATTAAAAAGTAAGGAGGTGATAGGGTGTAGGAATCATATGCCCTTGTAAAGAAGTGATGATCGATCAAAGGCTAATAATTTGCCTTTGTTATATGCTCATCACACCCCCAAAGAACCTTCCTTTTCTTCTTCCTTTGCATTATTATTATTCCAATATTCCACTACTCCTTGTGTACATGTTCTTCGTGAACCGCATCTACTACTTCTTCTAACACTTTCCATTTGTTCCGTTACATATATATTGTCCGAATTACATTCTGTTTTGTAGACAACTTAATGACAGTTAAATTCTAACCATATATATTAATTATAAACAACAACATGAACAACGATATTCTCTACACGGGGTAGATATCCTGATTCATGAAGAATAGGGGTTGTTACAAATAGTTGAGGATGTTTTAGCCTCTCTATTTGGTCTAATTACTTTATATTGGCCCAATTACCTCCATATTGGCCCAATTGACCCAACAACTCACATGTGAACCAAAAACAAAGAAATTCATGGATATCTCTTGCTAGCAATTTGTGAATGCAACAAAAAATAATTACTACCCACTCTGAGATCTCTTGACCTTGGATTAACCAAAAACATAGTAATAATATGTGAAATGATGCAATAATTAACATGAACTTAATCTAGTTCGATGCGCGGACACTTTAACATATGGTAAGAACTCTTATGGTTATTACCTAATAAAAGAGTAGGTTAATGATCGCTTGCTCTATCAACCAATTGAAACCTTTAATTTCATCTGATTTTACTAGGTTATAACCCGTGAAATTCACGAGCTGTTGATAATTTTATTGAATATATCTTTTATATAAGGTAGACGTGTAAACTATTATCTGCTAACAAATTTTAAATTTGGGTTACCTTATATCTTTAGCAAGTTAAATCTGTAAAATTAATAAACTAAAATGGGTTAAATGGGTCCAAACATTGCCCCAGAAATGATTGATTGGAATTGTATATTTTTACAATACTCTTCAAGTGCCTCAAGAACAAGAGGACAGTAAACTTGTCTGTAAAAATAGAATAAAAATTATTTCAAAATGCATCACAATAAACCCAGCTCAGACCCAAATCTTGCAACTTGATGGCTCTAGTCTTGGATTCTAACATTTGTTTATATATGTCCAAGGGAACATGTCAAATGGATCTAAAAAGTACACTTTCAGAGAATCAAACAACTTCCTTAAACTATTTTCATAAAAGAAATAAGTTAGATTATTACCAAAATAACGCAAATAATAAAAAACACAACAGAAAATACTAAGAATACTATTTTTATTCGGAGGTTGATCATTATCCATACCAATGTAGTAATTTGATTCCCATTACAATAAAGAGCAATGCACATTTACTCCGATTTTATAGTTCTTAGAACTTGAACAACTTCTAAAAGATAAGCCTGCAATCAAAGTAGTACAGTGGGTAATTAACGTATTATTTCACGGGAAATTTCTCTTTGTACATAAATTGATTATACTTTATAGTGAAATGACTATATTGACTAATAATAAGGTCAAAATTGTCAATTATGACTATTTAAGTAAAAAATGATAATCATATAATGACCAGTTTGACTAATTTTTGTAATCAAATTGTTTTCAAGTAATGTAAATAAATTTTAGAAAATTACAAAAAACAAAAAAATTGTAAATACAGTATTGAAATTAAATGGAATACATTCAAATTGTTTAGACTACTAACAAAAATCTTAAATAGTCAAACTGTATTTGAATTGTAGAAAAAAATCACTGTTATATAAAGAATTCTTAAGCAATTCTTAAACATAAGCTTACATATTCAAAACAATGTGTTAAAAGTCAAACCCTAACTAAACTTAATAATGATATGTTAGACTTTAAAATTCAAAATGTTACCTCATATCTTAGTTTAAAAAATTTGAATTTTTTTTAACAAAATAGCAGTTAATTTAAAAAAAAAAAAATAGTATAACACATAATGATTAATGGATTAGGGTTAAAAATTGGGATATTACTTAGACAGACTTTTAGAACTTAGTCTTCTTATCATGACTTTATTAGTAAAATAAAAAATGTTGACTTCAACAGTAAACATAAAAAATAAAGTTATTGTTAAAGAAAAACAATAACCCTAACTCAACTTATGTCATGTTAAGTCGTGAGACTTCATAAATAATTTTATTATATCATATTTTTTTTCGAATTTTTAAATATATTTATGATTTACCATTAGAGTGTTTATACAACATAAGATATTGACTTTAATAGTCAACTATGACTTTATGTTTTTATAAGCACTGTTAAAGTCAACAATGTAAAAATTAACCAAAAAAAAGTCAACAGCTGCTGAATTGCAGTCTTTTTCAATTTGTAATAAAAACTCTTTTATTTGCAACCACTCCTATAAAAATCACTCTAATGGTGAAATTTGAATTCAACATTAATAAGCTGTCAAATTAGCTGCTTAGTTCAATATCATTTTAGTGTCTTTTCTAGCAAACTCTTTTAGTGGCAGTAACACTCCTATAAAAAATCAGTGAAATTTGCAATTTGTAATAAAAACTCTTTTACGGTTTTATCCGTATAAACTAAAAATTTTGAATTTTTTTCAACAATTAGCTGCTGAATTTGCAGTTTTTTTCATAATGCAATTATAACACATAAAGCAAATAAATATAATCAGACTTTTATTCTAAGCATTGAGGAACTATAGATAATTGCTTCATTTAAAGAAACTGCAGTTTCAACTTGAGGACAAGACCACTCCTAATGGTAAAACAAACTGATACCGTTAGTGTTTCCAAATCAGCGTCACGTCAGCTCACCCTCCAACCGACACTAAACTGACGTACTCATGCCAACAATACCACTTCCCTTTAATTTTTTTGAGACCCACCATTACAAAAAAACACACACACAAAATATCGCTTTGGGCCCACCCACCAAACTGGCGCAACCCTTCTCCTCCGTCTCCAAAATGGCGAGGCACCAACTGGCGGAACATGTAACACCTCAAATTTTAATACAAAACATTTGCCCAAAATATCATTTTCATAAATAATAGAACTGTTCCAAAAATATGGATTTACAAAAACCTTTGGTACGAAAATCAGAGTATAAAGTTTGGTGTTACAAAATAGATCAAAACCAAAGCTAAGAATAAATCCAATCTAATGTTCTTCTACTCTAGGCCCCGCATCTCGATCCATGCGTACCTAAACCTTCGATCCCGAACCTGAGTACATAGCAAAACAAACAAAGAGTACGTGAGACAAAACGTCTCGTGAGCTACATGGGTTTAGACCTGATAGTATCAAATATCACATTAAAGGTATAATCATATTTGTATTTTCCATCAACATAATCTAGCCACTCTATCGTCACTCCAACGATCCCTAACATCCATGCCTAGCACATAAACATATATGCACTAGTCTACAAACATATCTAATACATAAACATATATGTATTAGAATCCTAGCATGTCTAGTACCAAATATATGCGTACTAGTAGCACCCACGTGCCTAGTTTATAAACATATATACACTCGTCTCAGTGACCGGGAATCCCCACGCGTCACCACCATCTACCTCTTATCATAACCTAACAGTTATGCCTAGCAAGCCATCGGCTATCACATCAATCATCAAACAAGTTAGTTAATTATCAACATTTATATATAACCAACTCAACACATAATAAGTCTAAGTATTAATCAAATACACTGATTCTCAATTAAGGAAATGTATATCAAGGGCTATGTACTCAATAAAATTCCACACATACTCACCTTAGCAATAAAATGCTCCAACCGTATTCCTTCCGTCGGTTCCCTTGTTCCAACAATTCGGTCAACCTCCAAGACTTCACCAAAAGCATAATTACAACAATCATAAGATGTTCAACATCACATACTACCAATAATGTATCCATTTATCACTAGATACCATCAACTAACACTTTCCCCCAATTATGGTGATTTACCAAACCCTAGGTTTACCCAACCCTTAAGATTCTTACAAATCATCATCATACACTTGTTTCCTTTGTTGATATACCATCTATTAAGTGTATACATCACTTTTTTATCACCATAACCCACAACCCCAAGAACTAGGGTTTCAAACCCAAGCATCAAAATACATAGATCTTAAGCTACAAAGATCAAGGAGTGAAGATATACCTTTAATCTTCAACTAGGTGTGAAATCTACCAAGCTTTTGAAAAGAAATCACCACAAACCAGCCTTTAAGCTCGAAAATCGCCAAGGATAAAACTAGGGTTTTGATATGGCATTTAATGAGCTAAATCCCGAATTTATTGCAGTCGACCCAAGTTCACGACGCGAACATAGTTCGCGTCGCTAACTATGCGAACCGTGAACTCTTCCCGATCGCTACCTAGGCGTGAACTTCGTTTGCCAGAAACCACAAATCCCTGAATGGAGTTCTCGATCGGGAACACCAAGTTCACGGCGCGAACTTCTCTTGTGCAGCAGGGCTGCATTTTTCGGTTGTTGTCTCGACCCGGTTTCGCCCATAACTCTCTCGTACGGTGTCCAAACGACACGAAACAAATTCCTACATTCTTTAAACGATTTATCCTTATTTATCATATTTTTATACAATTTATTTATTTACAAATTTCGGGTCGTTACAACTATCTACCCCGTAAGAAGATTCCGTCCTCGGAATCTCATCATAGTTCACGAAATCCGGGTACCTCTTCCGAATCTCCTCTTTGACTTCCCAAGTCAAATTGGCCCAAGTGAATGCTTCCACTTGACCAACACCAACTCGATCTCTTTATTTCGAAGCTTCTTCGTTTTCGTTTCTAATATAGCCTCGGGCTCCTCAATCAACCGGTTCGGGGCATCAACCCGCAAATCTTGCAATGGGATAATACTTTCAACTTCCCCGATAAACTTTTTCAAATAACTTACGTGAAAGGTGTCATGCACACCTTGAAGCTCGGGTGGAAGTTCCAACTTAAACGCTTGAAGCCCGACCCGTTTCAATATTATTAACGGTCCAACATATCTTGGACTTAACTTTCCTTTCTTACCAAACTGCATTACACCTTTCCAAGGTGATACTTTTAACATGACCATATCACCGACATCCAAGTCGTATGGCCTTTTCTTCAAACCCGAATAACTTCGTTGTCTATCCTGGGCGACTTTCATGTTGGCTTGAATTATACCGATCTTTTAATTTGTTACTTTCACAATCTCGGGACCCGTAAGCTTTGTCTCTCCCGCCTCTAGCCAACACGATTGAGTTCTACACTTTCTCCCATACAACGCCTCATAAGGCGGCATCTTAATAGTCGAGTGATAACTATTATTATACGAAAACTCGACTAACGGTAAATGTTCAACCCATTTATCCCCGAAATCCAACACACACGATCTCAACATATCTTCAACCGTTTGAATTGTTCTTTCACTTTGACCGTCGGTTTGCGGATGATAAGCTGTTCTCAATCGCAACTTTGTACCCAACTCTTCTTGTAAGGACCGTCAAAATCTCGAGGTAAACCTCGCATCTCTATCGGATACAATCGATAACGGAACCCCGTGGAGTCGGACTACTTCATGAACATACAACTTAGCCAACTTCTCAAGTGGCAACGTTTCCCGAATGGCTAAAAATAACGCATTCTTGGTCAACCGGTCAACTATGACCCAAATGGCGTCATGACCCTTACTCGTCTTTGGCAAGCCTACTATGAAATCCATAGTTATGTCTTCCCACTTCCCGGCCGGTACTAACAATGATTGAGCTACCCCATACGGTACTTGATGCTCGGCTTTTACTTGTGCACACGTGGCACACTTCGAGATGTACTTGGCCACTCTCGCCTTCATTCCGGGCCACCAATAACCCGTTTCATATCTTGGTACGTCTTTGTGCTTCCCGGGTGAATCGAATACTTTGATTTGTGCACATCATTCAACAATTCTTTCCGGATACCACCGAACTTAGGATCCCAAATACGACCGCCTACGGTCTTCAACCCTTGAGCATTTTCGAGAAAATGTTGGTTCTTAGCTAACCGTTCTTGTCTTAACTCGTCTTTTCCCATAACCTCTCGTTGGGCATTCTTGATTCTTTCGATAATACTTGAGACGACTTCTATACTTGTTAATATTCCTCGGTTCGGGTTCTCATAAACTTTTCGGCTCAAAGCATCGGCCACCACATTCGCCTTCCCCGCATGATACACAATCTCGCAATCCTAATCGGCGATCAACTCGATCCATCTTCTTTATCGCATATTAAGATCTTTTTGGGTAAACACGTATTGCAAGCTTTTATGATCCGTGTATAATGTACACCGAGTACCATACAAATAATGTCTCCACAACTTCAAGGCAAATATAATCGCCGCCAACTCCAAGTCGTGTGTCGTGTACCTCAATTCCGAATTCCTCAATTGTTGCGAAGCATACGCGATCACTTTACCTCTTTGCATCAACACACAACCGAGCCCTTGATTCGAAGCATCACTATAAACTACAAAATCTTCCATACCATCCGGTTACGTAAGAATCGGCGCGTTACACAACTTTTCCTTCAACAATTTAAACGCCTCTTCTTGCTTCTTCTCCCACATAAACTTCTCACTTTTTCTCGTTAACTTCGTAAGTGGAATCGCGTTTCTCGTGAAGTCTTGTATAAATCTTCGGTAATAACCGGCTAATCCAAGGAAACTTCTAACCTCGGTAGGAGTCCTCGGAGGCTCCCAATTCGACACCGCTTCGATCTTGGACGGGTCAACCTTAATACCGTCACACGTCACCACGTGACCTAAGAATTGCACTTCCCGCAACCAAAATTCACATTTTGAGAATTTAGCATACAACTTCTCCCGTTTCAACATATCTAAAACAAGCCTCAAATGACTTTCGTGTTCTTCCTCGGTTTTCGAATAAATCAAAATGTCGTCAATGAACACGATCAAAAACTTATCAAGAAATGGTTTACACACCCGATTCATCAAATCTATAAAAATAGCCGGCGCGTTTGTAAGACCAAACGGCATCACTAGAAATTCATAATGACCATAACGCGTACGAAAAGCCGTCTTCTCGGTGTCGCCTTCTTTAACCCGAACTTGGTGATAACCCGATCTCAAATCAATCTTTGAGAAATAACTAGCACCTTGCAATTGGTCGAATAAGTCGTCAATTCTCGGCAATGGGTAACGGTTCTTAATTGTTACCTTATTCAACTCTCGGTAGTCGATACACATTCTCATCGAACCGTCTTTCTTCTTGACAAATAACACCGGTGCACCCCACGGTGATGAACTCGGACGAATAAAACTCTTATCTAACAAATCTTGCAATTGAGTCATCAATTCTCGCATCTCGGTGGGAGCTAAACGATATGGAGCACAAGCAATCGGCGTCGCCCCCGGAACTAAATCAATCTTAAACTCGACTTGTCTCTCCGGTGGCAAACCGGGCAAGTCATCGGGAAATACTTCGGGGAAATCCCGAATAATCTTGACATTATCCATTGACTTCTTTTCTTTTCGGCCATCTAATACATATGCAATAAACGATGCACAACCTTTCGATATACTTTTCCTCGCCTTAACGGCGGTAATCACATTAGGCATGTGATGTCGTTTTTCCCCATACACATACACTTTCTCATTCTCGGGTGTCTTGATCGACACAATTTTCTTACCACATAATATCTTGGCTTGGTGCATACCCAACCAATCCATACCGATTACTACATCGAATGCTTTTATTCCCATGGGCAACAAATCAACCTTAAACTTTCTACCGTTTATTTCTATTTCACAATCTCTATAAATACTTTCAACCATAGACGTTTTCCCGTCGGCTACCTCTATCTCATAAATCTCATCTAACATCTCGGACGGCACATTCAACTTACAACCGAACTCATAAGACACAAACGAATAATTGGAACCCGAATCAAACAAAATATGAGTTGGCAAGGAGTTAATGAATAGAGTACCTGACACCACATCGTGTGCCTCCTTCGCCTCCTCCCGAGTGAGTTGGAAGGACCGCCCCTTCACCTTTGCCGGCTCCACTTTCTTTTGAGCCGTGGACACCATTGATTCGGTTTTCTTCTTCGGGCACACATTGCTATAATGCCCCTTTTCATGGCACAAGTAGCACTCAACCTCGGCCACCGACTTGGACCTACAATCCCGGGCTAAATGCCCCATCTTGACACAATTATGGCAAGTCTTCAAATCTCCTCGGCATTCACCGGTATGATGTACAGAAGGGAGCCTCTTATCGGCGATATAAGAGGCGAAAACCCCTGTTATACAGGTCAGTAACTAGAAAGATTGTGAGAATCGCCTTCTTCTAGAGGGATCATCTAGTAAGCGAGTCGTTTTTAATTGAATATATTCAAACAAAAAGCTGACATAGATGTTATGGGTATCGTTTTTTTGTAAGTTGGTTCACATCCTAAACCTAGCAATTTATCCATTTTCCATAAAGGAGCCGAATGAAATCAAAGTTTCATGTTCGGTTTTGAATTAGAGACTTTCTCCCACACCTCTTGCATGAGGCCACACTTCCTTGCCTAGAGAAGTTCGGAGTGAACTTCCCTTTCTTGAACGAACTAGAGCCGCTTTCGGCTTTCCTCTTCTCGCCCACATGGGCCCTCTCGGCAACTCTTGCCTCATTAACCTCCTCCACACCCCAGACGGCACTAATGGCCTCGTCAAGTGTGACCGCCCTCTTGACTTCCAATTGATAATCCCAAGGTAGCCCATAAGCATACCGGACTACCCTCAACCTCTCCTCGGAGTAGGTCTTAGCAACAAACGGGAGTAATCCCGTGAACTCCCTCGAGTATTCCTCAACCGACATATCACCCTTCTTAAGGGTCACAAATTTTTCGTGCATCTTTTCCAAATCCCTCTCGGGACAAAACTTCTTTCTCAACCTTGCGGTAAACTCATCCCACGACATTTTCTCCACCACCGAGGCTAAATTGGATGAGAGAACCGGGGGTAGTGGCACCGGTGAAGGGAAATCCTCCACGGGTGGCCAAAGTGATGCTAGGGCTAGGCCCGATGAGAAAGAAGGTTGCTCGTTTAAATCCTTCATGGCTTGTAAGCCGAATGTGTACACGGGTAGTTCGGACCCGAAAGTGACTATGAGGTGGATCCGAGATACCGAGCGGGTCATCGGAAGTAGAAAGTGTAAGAAAGCCGATATGGTGACCTATGCGTCACAACTTTTGAAAGAAGATGCTATGATTTGGTGGGATATTCTGTCCGCCATGGTTATCGGAGTTCTATTAGCTCTGACTTCCGATTCATCATCCCGATGCATCGACGGTTGACTTCCTTGTTCAACCACCACCTCAACATGAGGTATCACTTCCTCCCGGCCCTCCGGGGCTTTACCACTTCTACGCGTGGTCACCATTTCTTTCAATCAAGACTATACGAAAGACATTAAACATTTAGTACCTTAAGCACAAACCATTAGTCGCATAAGACTCAATACCCATAATCATATAAATTTTTCATCGGTCCCCTAAGTTCAACCCTAAACTTAACATAAAGTCTCAAGGTCAACCTATGATCTTAAGGAATCTTATATTCCTAATGCTACAGTCTAAGAATAGGATGGTCATCCAACCTAATTCACGTAAACAGTAGCTCTGATACCAAGTTGTAACACCTCAAATTTTAATACAAAACATTTTCCCAAAATATCATTTTCATAAATAGAAGAACTGTTCCAAACATATGGATTTACAAAAACCTTTGGTATGAAAATCAGAGTATAAAGTTTGGTGTTACAAAATAGATTAAAACCAAAGCTAAGCATAAATCCAATCTAATGTTCTTCTACTCTAGGCCCTGCATCTCGATCCATGCGTACCTAAACCTTCGATCCCGAACCTGAGTACATAGCAAAACAAACAAAGAGTACGTGAGACAAAACGTCTCGTGAGCTACATGGGTTTAGACCCGATAGTATCAAATATCACATTAAAGGTGTAAGCATATTTGTATTTTCCATCAACATAATCTAGCCACTCTATCGTGACCTTAACGGTCCCTAACATCCATGCCTAGCACATAAACATATATGCACTAGTCTACAAACATATCTAATACATAAACATATATGTATTAGAATCCTAGCATGTCTAGTACCAAACATATGCGTACTAGGAGCACCCACGTACCTAGTGTATAAACATATATACACTCGTCTCAGTGACCAGGAATCCCCACGCGTCACCACCATCTACCTCTAATCATAACCTAACAGTTATGCCTAGCAAGCCATCGGCTATCACATCAATCATCAAACAAGTTAATTAATTATCAACATTTATATATAACCAACTCAACACATAATAAGTCTAAGTTTAATCAAATAGACCGATTCTCAATTAAGGAAATGTATATCAAGGGCTATATACTTAATAAAATTCCACACGTACTCACCTTAGCAATAAAATGCTCCAACCGTATTCCTTCCGCCGGTTCCCTTGTTCCAACAATTCGGTCAACCTCCAAGACTTCACCAAAAGCCTGATTACAACAATCATAAGATGTTCAACATCACATACTACCAATAATGTATCCATTTATCACTAGATACCATCAACTAACACTTTCCCCCAATTATGGTGATTTACCAAACCCTAGGTTTACCCAACCCTTAAGATTCTTACAAATCATCATCATACACTTGTTTCCTTTGTTGATATACCATCTATTAAGTGTATACATCACTTTTATCACCATAACCCACAACCCCAAGAACTAGGGTTTCAAACCCAAGCATCAAAATACATAGATCTTAAGCTAAAAAGATCAAGGAGTGAAGATATACCTTTAATCTTGAACTAGGTGTGAAATCTACCAAGCTTTTGAGAAGAAATCACCACAAACCAGCCTTTAAGCTCGAAAATCGCCAAGGAGAAAATTAGGGTTTTGATATGGCATTTAATGAGCTAAATCCCGAATTTATTGCAGTCGACCCAAGTTCACGGCGCGAACATAGTTCGCGTCGCTAACTATGCGAACCGTGAACTCTTCTCGATCGCTACCTAGGCGTGAACTTCGTTTGCCAGAAACCACAAATCCCTGAATGGAGTTCCCGATCGGGAACCCCAAGTTCACGGCGCGAACTTCTCTTGTGCAGCAGGGCTGCATTTTTCGGTTGTTGTCTCGACCCGGTTTCGCCCATAACTTTCTTGTACGGTGTCCAAACGACACGAAACCAATTCCTATGTTCTTTAAACGATTTATCCTTATTTATCATATTTTTATACAATTTATTTATTTACAAATTTCGGGTCGTTACAGAACAAGTGACGGGGGCGTGCCAATGGTGCCACTTAACTGGCAGAAAACACTCAAGGGGCGTAATGGTTGACAACCGTCTAATAAGTAGTCACCAAATAACAACAAATATTAAAGAAAATGACTACTGGACTTTAAGCATAATCATGAAGATAAGATTTAATACCTTAATGGTCATGGGAGTAAATAATAATCATCATTAATCCACATTCAGTTGTGCTATAATCCTCCATTAAACCTAACAAAGCTTTCAACTCTAGTGATTGAATACACCTCTTTCTCATACAAAATAATTAATCCTCGATTACCGATATTCTCAAGCAAGTAATCAATCGATCGTTACATGTCGTCCATCTTATCAAATTTTATCAAATAATCGCAATTAATATAACAAACATACAACACTCGATTGCAACGCATATTTGAGTTGCTTTACATGTATAAAATTAAAAAAAAAATACCAGGCAAATCCGTATCAATTTTAGAGGTTCCACCTTCAGACGGATTACCAATCAGACCGGGAATTCTGCCGATCAATATTAATGGAGAACTGAAAATAATAGATAAATATGGGCGAAGAAGGATTAGGAGAGATATTAGGTTGTGTGATTACCTTTATGTATATCAATCGATTAGCTCTGCACCATCAATACAAAACTTAGATTTAAATTAGAGGTTATTTCTGCTCGGTTTTGTAAATGAATTTGGGTTGTAAGAAGATGGGGAAGAATGTAAGAGCATCTCCAATAATAAACTTTATCCAAGTCACTCTATAGTTAATGAGCTCATTAACTTTAAATAAAACTTCAACTCCAACCATAAACTCTATCCATCCCTTTAAAACTAGTGGGACCCAATTTGAATGGATTTATTGGCTTAGTTAACAAAAATTAAAATCAAAATAAATAGAAATAAATATTAGATAATTAACTAGAAGTGGTGGGGTCCATTGATAGAGTGAGCATCCTCTCACTTCAAATATAAAGGGAGTTTTTCTCCCACTCTATAATTAGAGTGAGGCATAGAAGTGAGTTGGAGAAGATAAAACTTTAAATATAGAGATAGATGGATTGATAGAGGTGGGTTGAAGATGCTCTAAACCCGATGTAATTAAGCGCCATGAGTTCTAATCAGAGAAGTGAGAGAGTAATGGATTGCTCGACTAAAATTAGGGTTTTAAATTAAGAAAGAGAGATTATTATTGAGCGGGAAAAATGAATCAGAGAAGGCTCAGTACATGACACGTGGCTTAAAAAAGCTTGTTTTATTATAATATAGATAATATAGATTATTTATAGATTATAGATTCTCAATATTAATTCAAGAGAAATGTTATTTAGGTCTATCATTTGTGCCTAGTTATTAGTAGGCACAAATGGTAGGTAGCAGTATCATTTCTTGTTTTTTTTAACAGCATCTAATCTACTCCATTACGCCTCTATCGGGGCGTAAACCCATAATCGTTTGGTTATATGCAACATCTTATACACTAAATACCGGCTACAAGGCCTTGGTAGCAATACCATTTCTCTTATATTTCAATTTTATCATTGTTTGCAAAATATATATTCTTCAGTTGATGAGGACGTAGTCATCGTGTTTTTTTTTTCTTTTTAAATTTATTTTCTCCATTTTGTTTCTGGCAGGCATGACTTTGTAAGTTTGCTCGTACTTTGTTTCTTTTTGTTTAATTCGCCTTTTTAAACACTTTATACATGTGCAATGTAACTATAAAATATGTCACACCACAAAACTCGGATCTCATGACTACTATAAACTCTATCAATAATCAAGAATCTAAACGATACTAGCGTTAGAGCATTCAATATGGAACCGCAAAAGGCTTACTAAAAGGAGACTTGGTAGAGCTACTTTCACCAATGGCTCCTCAACCTTGACTTTAACGCGGAGTTAAAAGTTTTTTGTATTTTTTTCTTTTATTTTAAGTTGAGATTGCTTTGGGATATTTTTTTTTTTAAGGTTATCAAAATGTTAAATGAGGAATGATAATTTTGAGATAGTGTTAAAACCATGTAAAATATGTAATTTTAAAACGCAAAGCTTTAAACAACATATATCGTCTAAATATCGCTTTCCTTTAGACTAACCGTAGTGGTTGTTCTAGACGCAAATGGGACTCATGGTCGCGACAGAACCCCCATTACCAATCTTCATTCTTATAAGCCGACTTCCTTCAAATATATGTCTCACTATCATGCATTCATGTGCCTCCAATTAAGTCTAGCAGGTCAGCTAATCCCGTTGTAATTATGGTAGAAATACAAAACTGTATTTGCATATAAGAGCACAATTAGCACTTTTGTTTTATTTAAACACATACCTCAAAATTACCCTTCATCTTTTAACATTTTGGGACCCAAAAAAAAAACTCCAAACCAGTTATAATCTAGAAAACAAATATTAAAAAGAAAAGAAAATCCTTTAACCAAGTGTTAAACCCGTGACGGACCCTCAATTAGCACAACGCCGGATGTCGTTTGGCGGGTTTGGCCTGGGAAAAATTACTTTGCTATGGTCACACGTTCTCCTCTTACTAAAAAACAACAATCTAACTTCTAGACCTTTACTCAATCAATAACAAAATCAACGTTAAGGCTTATTTGTCCTTCTCTTCTGACAAGCTAATCTAGTGTATAAATTCTGACCAACTTTTATCATCTATCGGTTTGCTAACCGACTCTTTCTATGGCAACATTTTGTCAGTTTGCTAACCGACTCGTTTATAAATTCTGATTTACAAATATTGAAACCAATCATGCAATACAATTTTTTCTTTAAAAAAAACATGTTTTCAAAACTAAATATAGTAACAATTTTAAACAAACATGATTATGAAACGTGTCAACGTGAATTATGTGGTACTTGAATTAATGTGATTTGGTTCTTTGTAGTATTTCTTTTGGATTTTATCATATAATCTAGCTCCTCACTAGTTATTTTATTTTATCATTTTTTAAGTGTTGATATTGTTGCTGTTAAAAAAAAGAGAGAGAGAACGACTTACAAATTGGGCATATCAATGTCGTATCATTTTATAAAATCAACCGAATACAAATATTGCAAATCAAGTACAAGTATATATAATTCAAACTAATATCCCTAATTAACATTTTAATTTACATTTTTCAAAACCTACAAACCTAACCCACCCCACACGTCCACAAAGACACACCCCTACCCTACCGTCATCTCCTCCCTAACCAACCGCCGGCCGTCACCACCGGCTTTCTTGTTCAAATAAAGATCAACAATCCTCTCCACCACCTCCACCTCCTCTCTACTTTCCCCGATCAACTTATCCACTTCCGCCTTCGGCAACCTAACCTTAACCCGAACCGACCCACACCCATCCAATCCACCACCACTCTCCGCCGTAACTTCCGACAAAGACCTCCGTGACATCATCAAAAGCTCCAACCTCTCTTTCGCCGTCACGCTCAAACCAGACTTCACCCTTCTAGTCACCACCTTCTTCTCCGTCGTCTCCGGCAGCTTTGGTAACTCCACCAGAAAATATATCTTTCCGGCTACCAAATATTCTTCTTGTTCTAACGGATTAGCTCTAACACCATATCGCTTAACGGCCTTCGATTCCAATAAAACATGACCGGGGTAATCCTTGATGACTTCAAACACTTTTATGGGTGTTTTCAGTTTAAAGATTTCACCATCGATTTTCATCACTTTGGCCTCCTTCTTCTTTCCTGCTCCACCTGCAGATATATTATTCCCCATATTTGTTGCATAGGGATTTAGGAGATTTGTTGGTGTTTTTTATGACTAGTAATGGTGGGTAATTCGATCCAAGTGGATACTCAGTTGTAGAAATAAAATAAAATATCGGAAGCTGATTATGATGATTGATTGTAGGACGGTTTTTGGATGAGATTGAATTGGAAAGGAAGTGGGGTAAAGGCCAATTGCTCTTGTCGACTGCTTTATTTGACTCTTGCCAATAGTGGAACTAGTTCGGTTTTAATTAACCATTCATTTTTTTTTAGTAAATTACAAAAAATGTTTATGCTTTTGATTATTATTTTTTTGGTAAACTTTTAAATTATACGATTTATTCACATGCATATACGATTTTTTGAGTAATCTTCTAAATTATCCGATTCTTTTAACGGATTTACCCCATTTAAAAATACTACTCCCTCCGTCCCTTAATAAAGTTCCCATTTCCTCTAATATGTTTGTCCCAAAATAAAGTTCTCATTTCTTAAATTAGAGGGACCCACTCAATAAAATAATATTATTATCATATACCCCACCACTAACTATCTCCTAAAAACACTTTCTCTCTCCAAAGAACCCTATATTTTAATCAAATTTATTACCAAGGACCCACCACTAACTATCTCCTAAAAACATGTGCCCAGGAGAAATGGGAACTTTATTAAGGGACGGAGGGAGTATATATTTATATAGAATAAGGATAAAAAAAAAGCATCCCTATTTGAAGAAGTTGAAGAAGCAATTTATTTTCGTAAAATATACATATATGTATACACATATATACATATATGTATATATACATATATATTCATACCATAGATATACATATGTTCATACATTGTACCCTATATATCTATATATATACACGTACATACGGTATGCATATGCATTTTCGTAAATTGAAATGCAAGTTCCGATTGAAAATGCAAGTTACGACTGAAAATGCAAAATATGTAAATTGCATGTGTGTATATATGTGTATATACATATATATAGGGTATAAATATGAACATATGTATATCTATGGTATGAATATGTATGTATATATACATATATGTATGTATATGTATACATATATATATATTTTAAGAAAATAGATTGCTTCTTCAACTTATTCAAATAAGGACCCTTTTCTATTGATCCATACCCTATTTATATATTAAATATTATTTATTACTTCATTTTACCCTGTAAATATTCAATTTCTTCTATAAACTTTTTTTTCACATTTTATTTTAACAAATTTTCACACTATAGACTCTCCAACTTAACACACATTCTCAGAACAAGTTCCGGTTAAATGAATTCTCCTAATTTATTTTACATGTGAAGAGAACGATAAAAGTTAATAGATTAATTACATCAACAATTTCTTAAAAGATGCAGCTATGTTTATTGAAGATTTCACTTCTATAATTCCAAATACCCGCATAGTCAAGTAGACAGAGATTGTTTCAGTAAGTCATTACTTCGTTGAAAACTCAACATACGACAAAAATGATTTCGTAAGTGTGTCCGGATGAGCTATATTCACACACATTATTCGAGAATGAACTGATAATGTGCCGTATTTTCAACAAGGTCATGATGGCACATGGAAATCTGGTGTCTTTCGGCTGATGTACACTTGTATCATATTACATAATATGATTATAAAAGAAAAAAGTTGTTTTGTTAATGACATATTGAAATTAACCTTTTTTTAGCGTGATGGTTTCATGTTCCTTAGATCATTATCAACACTTCCGTGTTGGCTTCTTCGTCATGAGAGGCAACACCACTATGGGTGCCTTGTCGTCTGTCGTCTTTGTGGTGGGTGTGTCGAGCATGTCAAACATATATTTTTTTTTAATTTATGTTACCGAGCAAATTTTTTTAAAGATATTTAACACATTATAAATACATAACCAATTTTATGCATTTTACAGATTTCCTTTTTTGAAAAGTAGGTTAAGTCATTATCCAACTCATGACTGAAAGTGATAAATTATGGATAACATTGGTATCTGAATGGAAAATGAGGTCATTAGTCTCACCAGAATTTGACGTTCAAATCTGACGGAATAACACTTTTAAGATTATTAGATATAATCAAGAAATTTGTAAACACAATTCCTTAATTTACAAAATACAATAACCATAAGATGCTTAACTTGAACATTAACATCATGAAAATAAAGATAAATTACTAACAATATTTTCTAAGAGAATTAAATGTGAATAAATATCTATACCCAGCCCATCAATCCAAAATACAAAATACGTCACTAAAGGTCCAACTCAGTCTAATGACCCGTAGCAAGCTGAATTTGTTAGTTGATGATTGCCATGGACATATTCGGCTTAGCCCAATAATAAAAAATCACTAGAGGCCCACAAAATCTGGTACCTAACCTTTACTCCTTTAGAAACTCCATAATACATCTATGATCGGGCATATAGCCGCATAAGCAACCAGGCCCCAAAATTTATAATTTTATTTTTAAAAAGTTAGTCTATGCATACATATGTAAAATTGTAAACTCATTTGGTAAAAGGTTAGCCAATATTAAAAAGCGGCTACTATAGAGCGATAAAGAAAGAACTGGTTATATAATCTCATGATGATTGAGTAGGGGTGAGCATTTGGACCGAAAAAACTGAACCGAAAACCGACCGAAACCGATGTTATCGGTTCGGTTTCGGTTTTGAAAATTTATCGTTTTCGGTTTCGGTTTTATCGGTTCGGTTCGGTCTTTGGAAAAGGATGAACATTTGGCCTAAGAAAATCGAACCAAAACCGAACCGGACAGAAACCGAACCGAACCAAAACCGATAACATGTTATCGGTTCGGTTTTTAAAATTTATCATTTTCGGTTTCGGTTCTATCGGTTTCGATTTGGTTCGGTTTTTGGATCGAGATCACCCCTATAACTGAGGCAACACTTTTAGTTTGACAGAAAATTTTTACTTATTTGCAAAAAATGTTACTTTAAGTGCCACTTTTTAAAATTACGTCCTGAGCTTAAGAATTGATTGAACCAACCATGTCCAAAGATGGTGAATTAACTAAAACAAAATAAAAGAAAGACATGACCAACCTCGTTTTATTAATGCGGTTGCAGATTGTGGGGCTAAGATTTGGCCTATCCTTAGAGGATCCGGTGTGGTAATGAGGGGAGGCTCCTGCCGACGCCACATAGGCTCGCTCGCCTCGCCACCACATCCCTTGTTATGTGAGTGAGGGGTACCGTCG
Organism: Calendula officinalis; assembly: GCA_963853835.1. NCBI lineage: Eukaryota > Viridiplantae > Streptophyta > Magnoliopsida > Asterales > Asteraceae > Calendula > Calendula officinalis. The sequence continues at coordinate 25,569,667 of OY970823.1, read as the reverse complement.
GACCATCACCGAAGCCAACAAGCCAATCAAGGGCTGCCACGTGTACTAGCCGTTGGGCAACGTCTGAAATTCGAAAATTTTAATTTTTTTTTAATTTTTTAATTATTTTTTTTAAATAAACCTTAAACCCTATAAATATCACACTTATTTATACAAATTTTCACACAACATTTCTCACTATTTCCCAAACTAAACATTTTCACACAACATTTTCCCCACAACTCTTTTACCAACATGCGTCAAATTTAATGGACCCCGAAAGTTATTTATCTAAGTATTTAAGGAAACCCGACATCCATGACGTTCAAAACTTATATACAAAATATGAGAACGCTCATGGGTTTCCTGGAATGCTTGGTAGTATAGATTGTATGCATTGGGAGTGGACCAATGGTCCAAAAGCATGGCATGGCCAATATGGTAGGGGTGATAAAAAAAAAATCTCAACTATAATACTAGAAGTTGTCGCGTCACAAGATTTGTGCATTTGGCACGCATTTTTTGGGGTTGCGGGTGCCAATAACGACCTCACCCTGTAAAATAACTCACCCTTGTTTGATAACCTTCTTGACGATATTGCTCATGCGGTCCTTTTGTGGTAAATGGAGTGACTTATCGGAACGGGTATTACCTAGCTGATGGTATTACCACAATGGGCAAGCTTTGTTAAATCATTTACGATTACACGAGACGGAAAACGTGCTTACTTCAAACGACGACAAGAACGTGCAAGAAAAGACGTAGAACGTGCATTTGGTGTCTTACAGGGGCGTTGGGGAATTATTCGTCAACCGGCTCGTTCGTGGACTGTCAACAAGCTACGTAGAACCATCTATACATGCATCATATTGCACAACATGATTGTAAAAGATCAAAACTTTGCCATAAGCGATATGAACGACTTGTATGTTAGTCCACAACATAATATGCAACGTATTTGGATCGAGAGGTGTGAAGTGCAACGGCTGAGATCAAGAGAATTACGTGATAAACATACACATGAATCATTCCAACGAAATATTATGGACCATATTTGGCAACGATATCAAGAAATCGTATGTAATTTTCGGTATTTTTTAAAAAAAAATCGGTAATTTTTCGGTATTTTTTTTTGTTTTTCGGTATTTGTAATTTTTTAATTCTAGTTTGTAATGTTTATTTTAATGAAGTATTAAGTTTTTAAGAAAAAAGAAAAAGAAACAAAAAAAGGGTGGGACCCAAATGGCTTAAGTGATGGTAAAGGGGGTATTTGGAGTTTTTGAATATGAAATGTGAAATAGTGATATGACGCATAGGTGGCATACGATTTGGTGTAACCACACCTAATGCTCTTAATAGTTATTCTCGGATACAGCCATCGACTCATCAATTCTTCTCTAGGGCCATGTTACCTGCGGTGTGGAAAAGTGCAGTTTGAACAAGCGGATCTGTTAATGATAATTGATAACTGAACCTTTCAATTATCATTAATTTATTACCCTTTAGCTTCGAACAAAGACAGTTCCCGGTTAACATTCTATAATGGTTCGGTTGATTGGTTAATTTGATTATTAAACAAATTTTTTTGTGTGACCCAATTTATCCATTTTATAAAGTTATTACAATATTTTTAGGCTGAGCCAAATTAAAAAAAAAACATTACAAACATTGTTCTCGATGTAAATGATGAACATAAAATAGAGATTTAATCCATAGTTTGATTGCTAAAATGATAAAACTTGATGAGGAAGAAATGAGGTTTTAAAGAGAAAGTTAGAGAAAGGTGTGAGAGAACGAAGCTTCTCAAAAAGAGATTTTCAATTAAAATCTAAAAGCTTACAATAATAATTCTAGCATTGCCTATTTATACATAAAACACTAATTACAAAGATTAAACAAAATAACATTATTAAAGCACAAAACCTATGCCTAACATTAAGACTTAGCTAATACATAAAATTATAGACATTTTCTTATTATAAAGTAATTACTTAATGCTAGAGTTATAAAAATGATTTACCAAATAGCTAATTAATCAGTATGAGCCCAATTGAATTGAAGAGGGGCAAATTTATAATTCATTTTATTATCTAAACAGAAACGTTCAAGAAATTCAATTTTTTTATGTTCTCAGAGATAAATCTCAGCCTTTGGATCAATCAACCCTCAAATCATCACCATCACATGTGATTCAATACATAAACACCACTATCACCTCATGTGTATTAAATCACATGTGATTGTAATTGCACACCGCTGACCATCTACCACCCCCTGTGTATTGAATCACATGTGATTGCACACCGCCGACCACCACCGCCAACCTCTAGCGGTCACCGTCTCCACTACCGCTAACCCCTCGCCACCGTCGGCTACTATCAATCACATTTGATTGTGTATCCAATCACATGTGATTGCGGCGCCGGGCGTTGGTCGTTGGCGGCAATGGCCGACGATGGTGGTGGTGACCGGTGGTGGTGGTTGTGTATTCAATCACATGTAATTTGATGATTGTGGTTGTTAAGATATTTTTAATCCAATAGTTAAGATTTGTCCCTTTAGAACACAACTTTATCTAAATAATTTAAAATAAGTTATTTTTGAATTTTTTTAAGAAGTTGTCTAGAAAATTGTTAGTACATTTTTCTCTAAAAAAGATTCGAGACTATGACCTACCTACCTGAAATTGCCCCTGTGCACACGATCTATTGGGTATTGGACTATTGGGTGATGGGCTGGGAGAAGACACTTTCGGTCCTTGTTTTGCTCTTTCTCATTGCCTTGTAGTAATTAAAAAATAGCTTCCACTACTTTAATCTTTCTGTACATAAAGACGCATTAATTTCGTCCAAATCGCGACTTCTTCAACAAGCACTAGCTTGATTGATTCATGGTCTATTTGGATTTGACTGTAGGCCTAAATGGCTAATAAGGACACTAGGAATTTAATTGTGAGTGTTTATATCATTCCATCCCCTATCGGTTCTAAATTATAGTTAGAAGCATACTAGATTACTAGTAATTAACAATGAACTACTAACAACTTTCACAAATTAAAATGATATGGAGGTGGTTTTTAGTTTTTGATTAGTGCAAACGGTGTGATGAGGGTGATGACTCGTGGTGATCCAAGGTGGCACCCCGTGGTGCCACACTGTAGTGATAAGGGGCACAATGTTGGGATTGAAAACTTATATACTACTATTTTAAACTGAGACATAATTATAATGAGATCAACTCACTTACTCAACTTTTAAAAAAAGAAAAAATAATCCATTAACTAATATTCATTCCAAGTACTACTCTCCAAACTGTATGTTTTTACGATACCTTACAACTAAGGTTGAAATCTCTATTTATACATAAATAAGTTCTCTTTGTTTAAAAGTTTGATTTAAATATTGCAACTTCAAATATTAATGCCATTAATATAATAAATGAATGTCGGAGATTTGATGTTATTATGATACCTTACAACTAAGGTTGAAATCTCTATTTATACTTAAATAAGTCATCAAAGCTCCGACATTCATTTATTATGTTAATGGCATGAATATTTGAAGTTGCAATATTTAAATCAAGCTTTTAAATAAAGAGAACTTCAGAGTTAAAAAAACTCAAATACAGTTGTATGCACCATGGAAATTTGCTAGGTATTTTTTTGTTAATAAAATAATGAGGTATACTATAAGAGTAGATATATTGATAAATCCTACAAAAAGTCAAAAAGATTAATACAAAGCTTGCTTGGGTGTGGCTCATCTTTTAATGATGAACAACAAAAAGGATAAGAAAAGAAGAAGAAAGCAATCCGTTAAATAGAATGATTACATTAAAGCTAACTTTTACTTGCATAACCACGCTTTGTGCTTCTAATAATCATTTGAATTCCTTTTTATTATATTTTCCCATTTTAGTTACGATTATTGTGATTTTTTTCTCTCAAACATCGTACGGATTTCCTTTATAATCTCGAATGTAATAATAAATTTAAATGAAATGATTGATCTTCGTGTGTTTGTGTATAAGATTCTAAAGATAATAGTAAACGTACAGAAGCCTTACAATTGTTTTATCAACAGAAAACTTCAAAGCTATCATCCTAAGATAGGATAATCAACAACAAAAACATTCACGACGCTGTTAGGTGTAAGTGTTAGTCCCGTAATAAGTGAAATACAACAACATCTATACGTTTTCACTGACCAATTTAAAATTAATGGAGATACATAACACTTTTTAAATTTGTCTTTATTAATCAATAATGATACAATAAAGATGCAAGCAGTTTGCGAAATAACTAAGAACAAATCCTAACTAAACTGTTTTCATGTGATAGACAACAACATATATTATCTAAGACAAGTTTATGATCAACAAATGATCAAGCACAAGACTAGACACTTTCGTTATGCAGATTCAATTCTCGAATCAAATAATTAGAGTTAACTGGTGGTTTAAACTCTGCTCGAGGGAATAAAGTTCTGGAGTAATTTCAGCAGCGTTGTAACCTTGTTGGGTTCACACAGAAGATTTGCAAGATATTCTCATAATCAGCGATGCACAAACTTGTGCTTTACTTTTGTCTTTCCGTGACGCTGAAACTTTGGGCCTATGTACATTTTTTGGCACCCATGAGTTTTTGGATACTCATGCTTCTTCAGATGACCTTCAGCTTCAGCGACCTTCACTAAGAGTTTTGCTTAGAGGAGTATATGTTCAATAGTTCAGCGTTTTGTCTAATGCGCTGAACCTGTTACACAATCTGATCTGTTAACCATTATTTGATTCCGCACGGGGAACTGATCGTTGTTTCAGATAGTGACCAGATAGTGTAACTGGGTAACTGAAATCCGAACTGATCAGATTCAATTACTCACAATCTGAGGAACTAATCTTCAGATTGTCTTCTAACTATTTGCCTTTTTGTCTTCATTAAATCTCCTCAGTGGGAGATGCTTTTCAGCGACCCAACAATCTCCCCCTATTTGATGTAGACAAATAGTTAGGTAACTCCCCCTGAATATGTGAATTTTTATATTTAACCTTGATTATTTTTCACAATTCAGAGGGTCTTCGACATACCTAGAAAACATCACAATATATGGTGATCTAACAGAAGCTGATCACACTACAGTTCATAACTCATATTTTCTTTTTGAGTTTTTCGAAGTATCTAGCAAGCAAATAAACTCAGGTATGTCAAAATCATCATCATTAATTAATGATGTTCATTCACCAAAGAGTAGCAAAATAAAGACATAAATGTAAATTGTTTGGGGTGCATGCAGAAAAGTAAATTGTTTTAGGATTACAGACCGTTGTTTCTTAAGCATAAACATAAATTCTTCAAACACCGGCTTTCTGCCACCGGTACCTCCCATCATTTTCCAGCCATTCACTCCTTCCTTCCCTTGTGGCTTCCCAAGCCCCTCCTCTTGTACTCTTCCTCCTTAGCCTCATCAATCTGTTCTACAGACATCCCTAGACGTCTGGCGGTCCTTCTGAGTTCCTCCTCATCAGAAGTCATTTGGCTTTTTCTCTTTTTGATCTTTGGGGGAGATGTTGCAGGACCTTTACCTTTATGAAGGGGAAGGTTTTGGATTTTGCCCATGGGAGCTTCTGCAGAAGCCCTTACAAGGGGATACGCGGAAGGAACTATGGGGATCCTGGTTGTACCCCCGAGATGAGTGATGGTGATTTCCGGAAATTCCTCGAACCTGATACCTGACCTCCTAAAACGTTCTGAGGTCATCTGGCTTATTTTCCCACGCAGAACCCTTTCTTTAGCTACACGATTCAAACCCCGGTCATCATTACGAACTTTGCTATCTTCAGCAATTCTCTTTACAGTGCTCCGGTCTTCACTACCCATTCTGGCCGGTCTAACGACCCTCTCCGCTGTGCCTTGATGGAACACAAATTTCTCCCCCTAAAAATGAGGGGTGGGAGTGACACCTTGAGCATTTTCTCTATTTATCAGTGGCTCAACAAGGCTAGAGATGTGAGATAACAAATTATCAATCCTTTCACCAATGGATCTTTCGAGACGATTGAACTTAGAAGTCAGATCAGCGTTACTCGACGTGAGATTTTGAATTGCAGAGATAAGATTATCGATTAGCCCGTGTTGTGCACTCACGTTTCTTGGAGATTTTCTTGATTGTTGGCTAGGAAATCTTGGACGCTGTCTGACATAGCCTGGTGATTGGAGATGTTCCTAATGTTGGTATTGATAACCCCACAAAAACTTCTAATCAAAGCAAGTTGTCTGAATGTTTCGTTGAAGTTTTCCATCAGGCCAGGGAGATCTCTCGCAGCTGGCACACCCCGGTCCGTCGGACCCTCTGATGTGGCAGCTCTCCTGGGAGGTGGAACTTGCTCGGTTGTGGGGGCGGGTTCTTCATCGGAGCTATCAGTCCAGCTGACTGGTAGCGTGTACTCTTGTTCAGGTTCAGCATCAAGATTCGATTGAGTGGGGACACTCGTGTGCTCCACCAATTGGTTTACATCAGCATTTTCTTCTTCTACAAACTCATCAATGAGTCTGTTAACATCATCAAGTTCAGCTTCTAACCTGAATTCCTGATGGACCGGAGAATGGTCCACATAAACATTTTCTGTCCTCAGAGGGACTCGTGAAGGGGAGGATGAAATTTCCCTTATCTCAATTGGAGTTGGATTTGGCACAACTCTGGGATTGGAACTCCTAGTTCTATATCCGCAGGATTTGTTTGAAGGATTTGAAGGTGGTGGTGGTGGTGAATGATCAGAGGAGGATTGGTTGTTAAGGCAAAAAGTCTTACCTCTTTATGAATCTTAGGATAACAAAAACAATCTAGTATAGCTTAGATTATTATGTAGATCAAAATAGCTAAGTTAGGAGTGATACTGAGTTTGGCCAATACTGGCCACTCAGTATCAGCACTCGGTATTGGAAACCAATACCGAGTAGAAGGACTGAGTCACAGTCAGTATAGTAACGGACTAAGATCGAATTCCTTGATCTTAGTCATTTCATTTACTTAGTCCTTCGGTTACTCCTTTGCCCATAATGTAAGATCTCTATAACATTATAAATAGAGATCATCTTGCAAAGGAGTACTTACCAATTCACACGTTCACTCATACATATTGTAATTGTAAAGTGGTCTTGTTTTTCCGCAACAAGCCACACTTAGTGGAATATTACATTTGACTATAATCTTGTGTTCAATACATTATTTGTCTTAAGTAATTTAAATTCTATCTAAAATATATACAAACCAGGGTTGTTGTGACCTAACAACTGGTATCAGAGCAGGCTAAATTAAATCTTATTTAGTCGATCTTTTAACCCTGGCAGCCATTCCTTATACTTATCCTTCCAATACTCAAAAATCCAAAATGTCTACAATTGTTGCCCTAGTCATGTCTGGTAAGGGAGTGCCCATCTTTGATGGAAAGATTTCCATCAATGGAAGCTTAAGGCTCAGTGGTATCTTGAATCAATTCATCATGAGATGCTTACTGTGCTAAATGATGGCCCTATCATCCCACAAACTGTGGAACCTGTTGCTGCTACTGATGATGCTCCTGAGAGCACAAGAACAGTTCCTAAACTGAAACACACCTGGACTGATACTGACCGTCAGTTATTCAGTCTAGACTCAAGAGCTAAGGGAGTGATTGGTAATGCTGTTACCAAAGAAATACTGAATGCAATTATGAAATTGCCAACAGCAAAGGCTATGTGGGATAGTCTATCAATCACTTATGAAGGCACACCCAAGGTGAAGTTGCAGAGGAAAAGCAATATGAGAAGAAAGTATGAAAACTTCTTCTCTACCCCAAATGAAGACATCACTACTCTCTACAACAGGTTTAATACTGTTGTCCATGATTTAATTAGTGTAGGCATTGTAAAGGAAGAAGGAGAACTTGTTCAAAAATTCTTGGATAGTCTTCCTCAACAGTTTCTTGACATGACAAATTCTGTCAATGCTGCTAACAACATTGAGTCATACACTCTTCAAACTTTGTATGGATTAATGTTGAATCATGAAGAGAATAATGCTGCAAGACTGATCAACTGGAAGAAAACTGACAAGTCTTCCACTGGTATGGCTCTAGTTGTGCAACAGGCATACACTGTAACAGAACCTGAAGAACCAGAAGTTGATCTTGCTGATGCTGAGGCAGAAGAGCTTGAAACACAAATGGCTCTTATGTCCATGAAGCTGGATCAGTTGAAAAAGAAGAGGCTTGGTGTTAGCTCTTCCAATACTGATCCAAGATCAGGTCTTTGCTATAGGTGTGGGAAGCCTGGGCATATTGCTGCTAATTGTCATACCAAGTCAACTGAAACTGATCAGAATGACAAGATTGCATACCGAGCTAAACGGTATAGAGATAAGTATGTCAAACTGAAGAACTGGAGTAAGGGGAAGAATGCGGCAGGGAATGGTGCACCTCATCAAGCACTTTACTCAGAGGCTTGGATGGATGAGGAAATAAGTGATGATGAGGAAGAGATTGAGAACAAAGCCTTTATGGCTTTTACTGAAGAAGATTTGAAGAGCTCCTTTGAGAGAGATATCAAAGAAGCTGAGAAAATGAGTGTCCATACTGATTGGGATTCCACTCAGTTGTACAAGGTGAGTTCCTTTCAAACTTATTCAGATAATGAAAAAGAAAAGATTTTTGAGTATATGATTGTTGATCTTAAAACTTTAGTACAGAGAGAAAAGTCATTAAAATTAACAATTCATGAACTTGAAAGGGTAAATAATGAACATTTAGATAAATTAGCAAAATTTAAAGATTTAGAATTAGATTTTTTAAACTTACAAGACATTAACCAAAGATTAGCTGATAAAGCTCATTTACACAAACTGGAAAAAGAAAAATTTGAAAATCAGTGTAAATCTTGGGGAAATGCATCTATTAAACTAAATAAATGTCTAAATCGACAATTTCCAGAAAATGTAAGGGCTGCACTTGGTGTTGATCCTCAATTAAAAAATAGAAATAATTTTGCTGATTTATTTGAAGAATTTTCGGATATGAATCCTATTCAGTTTGTAAAAGCCAAAACTTTTTGTGAAGTAGGATGTCAAACTGAATCAGATGATGAGGATAAAATCATTTTTGAAAAACCCATTGGTCCTTCCATCTGTTCTAAGTGCTATACAAAACTACAAGAGCCCAGTATTCAATTTCCTGAAAAAGAGACTTTTGATACTGACCTCGAAATAGTACAGTATGACACTTCTGCTGTTCCTCCATTTGAATTATTATTTAACACAACTACGTTTGAGATATATAAAGAACCTGAGAATACAGAAAAGAAAATTACTGCTACTCAAACTGTTTTAACTAATACTGAATCCACAGGAACAGCACAGTCAAATACTCAAGAATCTAAAGAACCTGTTCAAGTTGTCATTCTAAAACATGATAAAAAGAAAACAACTTCAACAGGATCTCCAAGTGTCACAAACAAGAAGTCAACTGATAAAAAGACTTCTATGGAAAATAAAACTAAAACACCAGAATCATCTCCTTCTAAATTTGTCAAAAATAAAATTAAAACTCCATTAAAAAATGACAAAAATAACATTTTAAAATCAATTGGTGATCAGATTAGAATTCTGAGTCAAAAGTTTGCAAAATTCACTAATACTGATCAACCAAAAATTAAACAATTTTCAAAAATTCCTTATGAAAATATGTTTCGAAACAGACCTAGAAAATGTTATAGATGTCATCATACTGGACACAAAGGAGATGAATGCTGGACTGATCTCTCAAGTCCTAGGTACTCAGTACCAAAGAAAAGGAGAGAAACTAAGTCAGTATCACCCAAGAAAACCTCAAAGGTTATTTCTGAAGTGATACTGACCTCTCCTCCAAAAGAGTTCAAACCAAACCCTGTTTCTCCTACCAAAGGTCCCATTCAAAAATGGGTTCCTAAAATGAACTAATTTATTATTTGTGTCTTGTGCAGGGTGACAGAAAATGGTATCTAGATAGTGGCTGCTCAAGACACATGACTGGCAGTATGGAATATCTTCTAAACTATACTCCAGAGAAAGGTCCTTCTGTCAAGTTTGGAGATGATTCCATAGGGAAAACAAGAGGGTATGGAGTAATAAAAGCAGGCAATATTACGTTTAAAAGAGTTGCATATGTGGAGGGTCTCAAACACAATCTGCTCAGTATCAGCCAGATGTGTGATGATGATAATGAAGCTCGGTTCAGAAAGATTGCTGGAATTATCTACAATGATAAAGGGCAACCTGTACTCGTTGCTAGAAGAGAAAAAGATGTCTATGTGGTCAATCTTTCCGAAATAGACCCCACAATTAGAGTTTGCCTGCTGTCTAAAGTCAAACCAGAATTACATTGGTTATGGCATAAGAAGCTTTCTCACATAAATTTCCGAAATATAAATGAGCTCAGTATCAAGAAACTAGTGAGAGGGCTGCCCACTATTACTTATTCAAAAGATAAGTTATGCTCAGCATGTGAAATGGGCAAGCAGAAGAAGAGTTCATTCAAGTCAAAGGTCAACCACTCTATAAATGAACCTCTTACAATGATCCATATGGATCTTTTTGGTCCCATCAGCACACCATCTTTGGCCAAAAAGATCAATACATTAGTCTTGGTTGATGAATTCTCAAGATACACTTGGGTTATCTTTCTCAAGACTAAAGCTGATGCAACAACAATAATCATTGCTTTTATTAAAATAGAAGAACTTCAAAAAGGCAACAAGGTCAAACAACTTCGAAGTGACCATGGTACTGAGTTTAAGAACTCGGTATTGGCTGATTTCTGTGAAGAAAAAGGAATTATACAAAACTTCTCTGCAGCCTACACACCACAACAAAATGGTGTTGTAGAACGAAAGAATAGAACATTGATTGAAGCTGCAAGAACTTTGTTATGCCATGCTGGACTGGCACTGAGCTTCTGGGCTGAAGCTGTTAATTGTGCCAACTTTACTCAAAATAGAGCTACTATAGTCCAGCGTCATCAAAAGACTCCTTATGAGTTATATAATGGCAAGATTCCTAGTGTTGAATACTTTCACATCTTTGGGAGTAAATGCTTTGTACTAAGTACGAAGCAAAATCTTAACAAATTTGCTCCCAAAGCAAATGAAGGCGTGTTCATGGGCTATTCTCCACACTCTAAAGCCTTCAGAGTGTATGTCATCTCTACCAAGATGATTGTAGAATCTATTCATGTTACATTTGATGAAAATCAGAATGAGCATTCTACTTCAGCATCTGAAGACATCAGTGGCATAGAAACTCTATGCAACCCAGAAAACTCAATTGTTGAACAGCCCAAGTTTCACCCATACTATGTTGATCACAGTATGAGTGATACTGATCAAGAAGCACCTCAGTCTAACCTCAATATAACAAATTCTGAGGTTCCCATTACTGAGAACCCCAATACTGAGGTCCCAATTCTTGATTTGAACAACTCCACATATGAGGAAGGAGAATCCTCCAATACTGCTCAAGAATCCACATCACATCTGCAAAATCCAGAAGAACATCAACCAGTATTGTCTGATACTGATCAGGATTCAACACAGTATCAGGCAGACAATCCATCACCACTACAAGATATTGTTGATCTTGCTTCAAATGTCTCCTTAGGAAATAATTTAAGGGAACACAGAGACCATCCTCATGCAAACATTATTGGTCCCATTGAACAAGGTGTTCAAACAAGAAGAAGGTTAGAGTTTGAACCCCAAGCAACTGCAAACTTCTGTTTCTTCTCAAGTTTCTTATCCACCATGGAACCCAAGAAAGCTGATGAAGCTTTATTAGATGAAGACTGGGTAGAACCTATGCAAGAAGAATTGACAGAGTTTGAAAGAAATAAAGTTTGGAACTTAGTACCACCTCCTGCTGGTAAAACTATTATTGGTACTAAGTGGGTGTTCAGAAACAAAATGGACAAAGATGGTGTTGTCATCAGAAACAAAGCAAGACTGGTTGCTCAGGGTTACAGGCAAGAAGAAGGTATTGACTATGATGAAACTTTTGCACCAGTTGCAAGAATTGAAGCTATTAGGCTGTATCTTGCATATGCAGCTTTCAAGAATTTCAAAGTTTATCAGATGGATGTCAAAAGTGCCTTTCTTAATGGAAAACTACAGGAGGAAGTTTATGTCAAACAACCACCAGGTTTTGTTGACTCTAAATTTCCTAATTACGTTTTCAAGCTTGATAAAGCTTTATATGGGCTCAAACAAGCTCCCAGAGCCTGGTATGATACCCTATCTGAGTACTTAATTGAAAATAAGTTTATAAGAGGTAAAATTGACAAAACATTATTTTCAAAAAGAAAAGGTTCTGACATTTTACTCATTCAAATATATGTGGATGATATTATCTTTGGCTCCACTGACAAGTCAATGTGTGACTAGTTTGCTAAGATAATGTCATCTCAGTATCAGATGAGTATGATGGGAGAACTTACTTACTTTCTTGGTTTACAAGTTGAACAAAAGCCTGATGGCACTTTCATAAATCAAAGTAAGTATGTGTATGACATGCTCAAGAAATATAAATTTGAAAATTTATCATCCATGCATACTCCTATGGGTACTCAGGATAAAATAAGTAAAGATGAAACTGGTAAACCAGTATGTCAATCCACATACCGAGGTATGATTGGTTCTTTACTTTACTTAACAGCTAGCAGGCCTGATATCATGTTTGCAACTTGTTTGTGTGCTCGGTATCAGGCTGATCCGAAAGAATCACATATGAAAGCTGTTAAGAGAATATTTAGATATCTTTCAGGTACTCCTAACATGGGTCTTTGGTATCCCAAAGACTCAAACTTTGATCTTGAAGGGTATACAGATGCAGATTTTGCAGGTTGTCGGTTGGACAGGAAGAGCACCAGTGGAGGATGTCAGTTCCTCAGTGGCAGACTAGTTGGCTGGTCATCCAAGAAACAAAATTCAGTTGCAACTTCAACTGCAGAAGCAGAATATGTTGCTGCAGGAAGTTGCTGTGCTCAACTATTGTGGATGCAGTATCAACTAATGGACTATGGGTTTAACTTCCAGAAGACACCTATACATTGTGATAACAAGAGTGCTATTGCTATCACTGAAAACCCAGTCCGTCACTCCAGAACAAAGCACATTGATATCAGACACCACTTTATTCGAGATAATGTGGAAAAGGGTAAGGTTGAGGTAGATTTCGTTCCTACAGATGACCAATTGGCCGATGTCTTTACTAAACCTCTCTCTGAGGAAAGGTTTATGTATTTACTAGGACAATTGGGTATGCTGAATCCTTAAATTTACTTAAATTTTCTGATACTGACTGATCAGTGTTGCTTTCAATACCGAGCGAGTCAGTATCACTCATCTGATTTATCAAATTTTGTAAATTTTATTTTTTTTATTAATTTATAGATTAAATTAAATGTTTTTCTTATTTTTAATATATTTTTTTTTAATTTAATTTTTTTTTTAACTCGGTATTGGAATCCTGGAGTTATACCACTGACTTTTAATCCCTATACTGCCCAACGTTAACCTTTCTTAATAGGAAAGTTACCGTTGATACAGGATAAGGCTGTCAAATCAGCCGTTTAACTTCCCAATACCGTAAATATCTTTAGATTATGTATAAATAACTGTTTTATCTTTCTCTAACACTTTCTTACATCAGTTATTTCTTATCTAAAACTTTTCGATTCTCTCTGCGATTAACGATTTCAATTTCTCTTTGCAAGCAAATTCTTCTTAAATCTAAATCACAGATGGCAAATTATGTGTTCGTCGCACCGGAGGCTGCACCGGCAACCCAGTTTCGAAATGATGATCTACCCAAATTTGCAAAGAACAACATTACAACAAATTTCGATATACCTCAAGCTTGGGTGTGTCCTGAATTCACACACATGGTTACATATCTGAAGAACTGCCCAATCACTCAAGCATTGATCAGATATCCCAGAGCCATTTACCCAGAAATGCTCTGTGAATTCTGGTACTCCGCCAAAATTGACTCACCAGATATGATTACTGGTTGGGTTATTCGAGAACAACGAAGAACTTTCGTATCTACAGCAATAATTCGAGAAGCACTGGGTCTTCCTGCTCATGCTCAATATGAGCCATTTGTTGATAGATTAGAGGCAAGATCAGTATTACCATTTATCGGAAGAAGAGGTACCACTGGGATAATTAAACGGAACGAATTTGGTCCAATGTGGGGAATACTGATCTCTACAATTATTCGGTGTATGACTCACAAGACGGGAGCTTTAGACCAAATCAATGATTTTGGTATGCAGATGGTTCATGCCATGTACTATGGAAGAAACATTGACTATGCTAGACTCATTTTTGAAGAATTAGCCTCTCAAATTCGGGCTAAAATCAGAGAGTTAAATGTTCCTTTCTGTAGATTTCTTTCTCTCTTCTTTCAGAATGAGATGCCTACACACATATATGATGAATTCAACAGCCCGAGAGTAGATCTTCCTCCTCTTCATGAGAAGATTTTCTTCTACAGGCCACGAGAAGGAGAGCCTGTAATGAGTCATTCAATGTGGGCTATAGTCCAGGCACATATTAATGATGCACAATCTTCTGATACTGCATCAGAAAATGATGATACTGATGATGACAGTGGTGATGGTGGAAACGATGATCCAGATACTGAGATGATGGAAGCTCAACAAGCAATAGTATCATCTTCACCAGAACAGGCTCCTGATGCTCCTATTATTGAAGAAGCTCCTGATACTGAGCCCTCCGAAGACACACCACTGGTTCTTCGAAGAAGAAGAAGAAATTTTCTCCTGTTGTTATGGGAAATTTATCATCAGATGAGATGCAAACTGAAAATGTACCATCTCTTACTGCATCAATTCGAGCCCAAAGTGCTGCTGCAGCCAATGCTGACCTTCCAGGTCCAGAACCAGAACAAATTGCTCACCATCTTGAGGCCCCTCATGACCCTCTTGATGTCGAACTTCAGTTTGCCCAGCATACACTGGAAGGTCCAGCTAGCAGAAGAGAAGAAGCTCTTGAAGGTGCTGGTGCCTCAAATCAGAATCAAATTGATCCAGCACCGACCTCTCATGATGCCAGAAGAGAATCAGATAAAGTCTCAGGTATGAATTTCTAATATCCTTCAACTTATATATATATATATATTTTTCCCCCATAGAGACTATGTATTGGCCAGTACCAACTCAATACTGACCACAGTCTCAAACGAACTTTCAAATATATATACTCTTATGGCCAACATAGTATGCCCACTGCTGCTATGCAAAATTCATATACCGAGCTTTTCACATGATCATTGTCAGTCTACAGTTGTTTCACCATTTAAAGGAACAATAGTGGTTGATGTCACACTGACACCCACTGGTGCTGCTTGAATGATGTCCAACTTATTTTGAGTTGGATAACATTGTTCAAGAAATGATCCAAAACCCTTTAAACCACACTTGCCAAAAATTTTCCATGGGTCAAAGCCACATTACTGTTATCACTCTAATACCGAGTGATAAACATTGAAAATAACAAGAAGTATATCCCAGACTTCGAATTCCAAAACCAAACCTTTTAGTAAATGTGACCTATCCTATACTGAGCTACTTCAGATATCACACTCACTTTTACTAAAATACTTCTAACACATGCTTTGCACTAGTTCACAATATTTCATCATGAACCAGATGAAATACAGACTTCCAACTTCTGTTTATATGATTATAGAGTTAATCAACACCACAATTCTATTTGATAAACCTTTCTTACTAACCAGTTTTATGTTTTTGGTTTCTTTAGCACCATCTGTGCAGGGTCAACGAGCTCAAGCTACTCAGTCTCAGGAAGTACATGGAGCTCTACAAACTATTCTCAACCAAATCCTGGCTATGCAGACCACTCAGAATAACATTCTGGCCAGGATGGATGAAATGAGTACTGAGATTGACTCATTGAAGCAATCAGTGGCACTACTACAGCAACAACAACAGCCTCCACCACCTCCACAAACTCCAATTGGAGGAGGTAATGATGAAGAAGGTCCTGCCACTGACCCTAGAAGATCACCATCTCCTGCACATACTGAACCTATGCTTTCCCCAACTCCTGAAGATCAACAGGGGTACATGGGTGGTGATACTGAACCCATTCCCTCCCCATCCAATGATAACAATAAGGGGGAGAAAAGACAAAGAGATCAAGAGGTTGATCAACCTGAGCCATCTGCTCAGGGGGAGAAAAGAAGAAAATTAAATGAAGATCAATCTCCACAGCAACAACAACATCAGCAAACGCCTCATACTGAACCTCTTCGGTTTAGATATGAAAGAAACAGACAGAGAGGAAGATCAGTCTTGGAACAACTTGAAGAAGAACCATCTGAGCCATCTGCTCAGGGGGAGATTGATACTGATCAACCTCAGCAAGTTGTGTCTGAGCAAAACAACTTGCAGATAATTGTGTACAGGCCTTTTGTGTGGCCTATTGCTGATGATGAAGATGAAGAACATCCAGTGGCATCAGAAGATTTTTTAAACTTTGCACTGGATGAAGCAAACAAAGAAACCTCTTCATCATCATTCTCTGATGATGAAAAGCATACAGAAAAACCTATCTCTCCTCAAGCTGAAGGGCCTTCTAGAATTCCTAGAAGACCAATAACCAGACGAATGACAAATGTGGTTATGTCTTCAGATTCTAGTGAAGAAACAGATCCAGCTCCACTGATCTCTAGACCTAGAAGATCTGTTCAATACACTGAGGATGAGATTGAAGCCCAAAGATTCTTTCCTGTCAAAGAAGAAGATCATGAAACTGATACTGAGGCAGATGACTCTTGGAAGCCTCATACTGTAAGAAGAAAAGGTGATGATGTTCTTCAACAATACTGGAACATCATTGCCCAAAGATTCAGATATAGAGAAACCAGAATGAACATGCTGAGGAACAGAATCTTTCTGGATGTGAAGAACATACACTGGCTAAATGAATTTGTCAACAAAATCAAAGTTAAAATTGTTGACAAATGCATTACTGCAACATGCACTGGGCCAGTCAGTCCTCCACTGAAGTTCTTTCTTCATGACATCCAGAATATGGGAGTACAAGACTGGATTAAAATTGCTAGACTGATTAAGGAACTGAAATCCAGGTCTTCTGAAGCCCAAGTGATGATGGATGAAGTATGGGCTGTAGCTGCAGTTTGTTATGAACAAGGCATTCTATATGCAGCACATTATAGGGCACTCAGTGTTATGACTGAGGCTGTCAAAAACAACAAGCCTGAGTGCCTGAATACCTTCAGAATGTTCCCTAAGTACACTGTCCCTTCTAACCTTATATTTCAGGACCAGAAGAGTACCATATATCCAACATCAGGATATATGTACACTGACTCAGAGGACAGGGAGTGCTTCATCACTGAAGCAGAACTGCAAACAGCTCCTATCAGTCATTTGGTGGGCTTGAAGTGGATGATAACCAAGAAAGAAGATGCTTGGTTTAGAAAGAAGATAGTTGATGTACTGAACAATAGGCAGGATGAACTGAAGAAAAGAGAAGAGTTCATCCACGTGAAGAAAGAAGTTTTCTATGAGTTTAAATCGATCAACAAAGACTGAAGAAGAAGACTGTGCAGCTTGTAGTTTATTTTGTATCTCTTTGTAATTGTTTTGTTATCATTAGATAGGGGAGATTGTTAAGGCAAAAAGCCTTACCTCTTTATGAATCTTAGGATAACAAAAACAATCTAGTATAGCTTAGATTATTATGTAGATCAAAATAGCTAAGTTAGGAGTGATACTGAGTTTGGCCAATACTGGCCATTCAGTATCAGCACTCGGTATTGGAAACCAATACCGAGTAGAAGGACTGAGTCACAGTCAGTATAGTAACGGACTAAGATCGAATTCCTTGATCTTAGTCATTTCATTTACTTAGTCCTTCGGTTACTCCTTTGCCCATAATGTAAGATCTCTATAACATTATAAATAGAGATCATCTTGCAAAGGACTACTTACCAATTCACACGTTCACTCATACATATTGTAATTGTAAAGTGGTCTTGTTTTTCCGCAACAAGCCACACTTAGTGGAATATTACATTTGACTATAATCTTGTGTTCAATACATTATTTGTCTTAAGTAATTTAAATTCTATCTAAAATATATACAAACCAGGGTTGTTGTGACCTAACATTGGTTGTCATCATCATCAGACTTAACATTGTCCTCTTGAGAGGAGGCAGATTGTGCAAAACGAGTAAATGTCAACATACCTTCAGAAAGTTCAGGAGCGAATTTCTCTTTTTGACCAGTGAAGTTTGAGCTTCCTACCATACCGGCTTTGAGAGAGGAGCCAATATTATCATAGAACTCTTGTTCTCCAAGAGAATGAAGAAAGACCATACACAAGAACCTGGGAAATGGAATCAGCTCATCTTTGCTTGCAGCACCGACCTTCTTTACCAATTGATCAAAAATTAGAGAACCGAAATCAATCCTAATATCAGAGAACAGGGCCGCTCCCAAGACCATCTCTGACCAGATACATAATCATACCCTCCAGTGGTCAGGCATTGAGAGATGGTCAAAAAGAATGTTGACCATAGCGAACCCATTTTTGTTCGAGAAATACCCCTGGTGTGATCTCCTTGGTATCTGATGTATGGCAGAATAGCTCTTTTCGCATCTTCTAAGGATGGTGTTGGTTCATGAACTTGCGGAGCTCTCACATAATCGAGTTTAACAGCTTCCCTGAACGTAGTAAGGTTGAAAGAGACGGTGTGTTTACCTTGTAGAATTGTTCCGGTTATAAAACCTTCTCAGGATTCTTTGGAAGTGGTGCAGGTATACCAGAACTCGAGCAACATAGGGTTTGATAAGGGAATATCAAAGTTTAAAGTATCTCTGATTGGGTGTTGACTGAAGATTTTTAACAGCTCCTTAAACTCCAGTCTCAAATTTCTGAGACGTAATTGATGAAGCTTCTTGAGTTGTTCTTCGTCTAATATATGTTTCGGTATGAGTACGAGACATTAGGAGATGGTTGAATGGAGGCAGGAAGAGAAACACTGAGATAAATTCTTTTAGAGTTTGCCATTGATTGAAGGTATTGAGAGATTTTTGCGAGGAGGACGAAAGGTTTTGAATTTTGCGAGAGAAAAGTGTTAGTGAAAATTTACGAAATTGTGAAGTGTAGAGTAATTTGGGGAAGATCGTGGGAGACGGTTTTGATCAACAGTTAGAATTTGAACCGTTAAGATTGATTGTGTGGTGGAGATGGGAAGTTATTTGTAGGTAGTCTAGGAATGATGAAAGAAGTCAATCAAATGGCAGGGAAGTGTGGCGGGAAATGACATCGTGCAGTCGCATTAAAGGTCAGCGAGCCAGACGTGTCCAATGGCACTTGAGTGTCAGTTATGAAGATAGGTCCAATGAGATTGCTCCACCTAATAATTATCTAATGAAGTCTAGCAACTGATCCTTCGTTAGATGGTCATTACCATCAGATAGTCTAGTACAAAGTTTGACTATCTGAAATCATTTGACTATCTGAATCACCGAGCCGTGAAGATGTATCCGGAGTATATGATATCTGCCGTTTTTTTTTTTTGCTGATAAAATGTCATATATGTGAATTTAATGAAATACTAAGATATGACTGATAAATATGGTAATATGTTTGTATGTCAATAAAGACAGACTCATGCAATCATAAACAAAAACATTAAGTTGATCATTTAAGAACAGAGTCTTGCATGAAAATGAGTAGCTGAACATGATGAAAAATAAAGTAACTCGTACCTAATGCAAAATTAGTCCTCAGACTTGGTAAAAGAAGAAAAGAAGCAGCTTCATATGAGGAAAAATAAAATTGATCATAAATCAGATGTCATCATGTTGTCTGCCCTGCACCGTCCTTCATCTCATTCTTGGATTTTTGAGTACCCATCGCTGAAGAATGGATACTTGTTGTCATTTAAAATGGCCAACCTTTTTTAAGCAGACCTTTCAGTTTCTGATGACCTTTTTGAGCTAGATGTTATATCTTCTTTAAAGGTGAGATTGTAAACACCTTTGCTTTTGCTATTTTTGAGTTTATTGTTCTGATCTGAATGACTTTCATCAATCTCCATCTCTTCAGTCACTTCTAAAATGATATTCTGTCTTACATATTGTTCCATTGATAGACCCTGAACATCTAGATCATCTTGAATTTCATCGACCTCCATTTCTTTAACCCCTTCAAAAATAACATTTTGCTTGATATAGTTTTCTATTGAGATATTTTGGGATTGGTTAAGGTCATCCATCTGATCAAAGAATGTCATCAAATAGTCATCGGTGACAGATTCGTCTGTTTCCTTTGGATGAAACGAGAGATGTTGAAAAGGATAGCTTGCAAAGTCTCTTGAAGTGACTGGTGGAGTGGCACTGTTTTCTAGATGTTTGAAAAATGTTTGCAGTTGATCGTTAATTTTTGTGAACCCTTCATTCATATTAGCCCTGATTTCAGAAGTGAATTGTACAAGATCAGCTTTTGTATCAGCTATTGATGATGTTGGCAAGCTGATGTGAGTGGTGAGGTTTACTATCGTTTGGTCGTCATAACAATCAACTTCAGTGGTTCTTGCTTGTCTCTGGTGACAAGTGGATTCTATTTCTTCATGTGGAGTAGTAGCCTGAGACATCTCTTTATCCTGGATCTTGGATTCCTCTGAAGTATAATCTCTGGTGATGATCAGATTTCCGCTTGCAGTCTGAAAAACTTCTCTTTCATAGCGAACTTCTTGGGATTTAGACAATCTGGATTTTTGGTTTTTAACGTTTAATGTTCCAGATGTAGGAGTTCTGCAGATTGGATATTGCTCATACTTCTCAGAATAACCTTGAAAGTAATTCTGTTCTTCCAGGACTTGCTTGTTGAAATCAGATGATTTATTCCATGAGTTGCACGATTTCTGAAGAATTTCGTTTTTCTGAGCTAATGACAGGTTATCTTCTCTCAGGATATTATTGAAGCACTGAAGCCTGACTACCTCAAGTTTTGAATTTTAGCTTCAGAGGATTCTGTTGGATTTATATGCACAGATAAGCACACATCTCATCATGTCCAATGTTATAAGACACTAGAGGGTCACACCACTACACACCCAATAATGGACAACCGGAGTTTAAAGAAGAGAATAAATAATAAAAGTCTAATTATTATCTGTGAGGAAGGATAAATATTAGGTTAAGTATTTAACGAATAGTTAATTAATTGTCTATTAATTAACTAGTAAAAGTCCAACGTTTTAAAGTGTTAATTGGAAGTTTAATTATGAGATTAATCATAATTAAACTCCAAGGACTTAACTGTAACTTAAGTCCTTATAAATAAGGACTTAAGGTTAAGGGTTACACATTACAGCACCACAAAACCCTAATCTCTCCTCTCTTTCTCTCTTTCGGCCGAAACCAAGAAACCCTAAGGGTTTCGGTTTCTATTCGAGTTCGACGCAACACACACACACACACACACGCGCGAGTTCGTGTATTGTTTTTTTGGTACAACGCGGTCTTGCAGCGTGTCTAGGTGGTGCAGTAGAGGTGGATCATTCTTTAGCAATCTAAAGATAATGTTCTTAATCTTCTTCTTCTTGTGATCCCATTGTATAGTAGAGATCTGGTATAAGGGATTCAAGTTCCGCCATGTGAATTCTACAAGGTATTCCTACAGTGGTATCAGAACTTCCTACTAAATCAATGGGATTCAGTTTAGTTTCTTTTGTCTAGAAAAGAACCCTAGAATTTTCGAACCAAGTATGTGTTCTTCAAGTTTTGAATGAGCATTGGATTGAATAGGGTTCTAGATAAAAAGAAATTAGGTTTCTTTTTCCTCCCTTGTTTTTTCGATTTTCGTAAGTATATATGTATATATATTTAAGTTTTTTTTTTTCTTAAAAGAAGCTTAGAAAATTTAATCCAAGAAAATTGTTCAAGTTTTGAACAATTGGATTGAATAGGTTTCAATTTCTTTTTTGTCTAGTAAAAACCCTAGAAAAATTAGTCCAAGTAATTGATAAATCAAGATTTGGTAGATCATTGGACAAATTAGGCTTTAGACAAAATAAGGAAAATTGTGTTATTCTTAGTAGTAGAATAACACATTATATTTATTTGTTATTATTATTATTTTTGGTAAATATAAAATTAAAATTAAAAATTAAAAAAAAGAAAAAAAAGGGACAAGGGGTTCGACCGAACCGAGTAAGACCGAGCCACGGTCGAACTCGGGTTCGGACGAACGGACCGATCGGACAAGCCGGACCGAGCCACGGTTCGGTCTTCATCTAAAGGATCCAGTTTTTCCCTAGTTGTGTATTTGATCCACTTTCGTTTACCTAAGGCTCAGTTTCGGGCATATGGGTACGCGGGATTAAATCGGACGTCAAAAATTTATTCTTTGACGAGTTTTATTACTTTCGACTATAATAATAAAGTGAATAACATTTAAATTAAAACTGATTTAAGAGTCTATTAAAATCAAGATAATCATTAAATTCAGTTTATGGGTAATTTAGTTATTATCAGTTTAATTAATCTATTTAGTATGACATAACACAAAAGTCGTGACATTGTGTTTAATTAAAAAATTTAGAATATATATACAAATTTTCAGAAATTTATAAATTTTTATTTTTAAATATATAAAAACACAAAACCAAGTCTTTGGGGTTATGGCATAACAATTTTCGAAATTGCATTTTTTTTATTTCTTTAATTTATTTTACTTGAAATAAAAAGATGGTAATTATAAACAGTTTGTTTAGAAAACCAAGTTGTAAATTAACAATGGTGAAATAAACAGTTTGTTTATAAACCAAGTTTTAAAAGGCAAAATTAAAAGTGGAATCTATAAATAGTTAGTTTATAAAACCAAGTAATTTTAAAAAATTAAAAACTGGCTAACGTTTTTCGAACAAAGGAAAATCATTTTTAGAAAATCTTAGATCAGAGTGCAACCCACCTAATGGAACACCTCACTTGTTCAACGATATTCACATTGTAAGGAGAAAGAACATTAGATGTGGATTCAGATCATTGCGAGTGTTAGGGTGCGTAGGGTCTTGTGATAATCGGGAGTCCCGGCGCAAGGCATTGCACTGTCTTAGGTGGTACGATCTACTTTGGTGATAATGGGGGCTCCCGGCCCAAAATGCATTAGAGGGATTAAAACATGTACAAGTTTGTTGTTCAACTTGATATCCCGAACATCTAGGAATCGTTTCTAGTCTAGAGGCGATCGGTATGACTATACCTACCAGAAATAGCGTGCCTCTAATGGGAAGTACCCAAACCTTGCATTAGAGGGCGTGAAATATGGATCCTAGTCTAATTATTATTCTTAAATGGTAATAATATTAGAAGTTATTTAATTATCTAATCATACTAACCGTTTGTTCTTTTTCATATAGATGTCTGTAGCGTCAGAAATTCCGTTTTACTCGCCAAACGAATCGCGAAAGTTCATCACTAGAAAATGGACGCTTACTGGCCCGAACTACAAATTTGGAAAGTGCAATTTAGGAGTTACCTAAAAGCACAGAATTTTCTATATGTGATAGACGAGGTGCCCAAGGGACAACCAGGGCAAGATGCCCAGGATGATGAGCTTAATGCGTATTATCAGTATCTGGCTGATGAATCACAAGTTATGTTGATTATCATTCTTACTTCATTGTCAGAGCTCACTGATAATCTACGTAAGAAACCGTGCTATGAGTTTGTCTAGTATCTTGAGGAGACGTTTAAGGTTAGTACAGAAGAAAGTAAGCAGTTCGTTTTGCAAGAAATCTTCTAGTCGAAGATGAAAGATGATCAGCTAGTCGAAGATGAAAGATGATCTCTTGTGTATACACGATATTCAAAGGCTAGAGGAAGAATCTCTCCCTGAGGTTCAGCTGGATGAGTTCGATGATTGGTTGAGAGTCTTTGCTGATTTTTGTTGTCCAACTTGTGGCAGCAAGGATATTGCGAGCACACGTCCGATGTGGGACTGTTGGACGCTGACTTTTTCAACGATTCAGGTATCTTTATGATTGATTGTCTTGTTAATTCTAGTGAATCCTGGGTATTGGATACCGGATGTGGTCATCACATTTGCAATCATATGTAGGGATTTAAGAAGGACAAGAGGCTGGGTCAAGGTGATGTTGAACTACGAGTAGGCGAAGGTTCCAAGGTTGGAGCTGAATCCGTAGGAACATACCTTCTCAAGTTTCCTTCAGGAAGAGTTTTGGAACTTAAAGATTGTTATCATGTTCCTAGACTTATTAAAAATGTTCTTTCTTTTCATTTAATTATAGACAGTGGTTTTTATTACGAGTTTTGTGGTAAAACAATTTCGTGTTTAAAAGATGATATTTTATATTTTAAAGCTAACTCTCATAATGGTCTATATACATTAAATCTAAAAAACATAGAACGAGACGTTTATCATATAAGTAAAAGATCCAAGAGTAACTTGAATCAAACTTATCTTTGGCATTGTCGTTTAGGTCATATAAACGAGACTCGCATACAGAAGCTCCACGATGATGGAATTCTAGAACCATTTGATTTAGAATCATATGCGATATGCGAAGCTTGTTTGTCTAGCAAGATGACAAAAGACCCTTTCAAGCATTACAATGAAAGGGCAGGCGAGTTGTTAGGGATTATACACGCAGATGTGTGTGGACCCTTTACTCCAGAAACCAGAGGTGGATACCGCTACTTCATTACCTTTACTGACAACTTCAGTAGATATGGTTATGTCTTTCTTATGAGACTAAAGTTTGAGAGCTTTGACAAGTTCAAAGAATACTAGAATGAAGTAGAGAACCAACTGGGCAAGAAAATAAAGTCACTTCAGTCTGACCGAGGAAGCGAATATTTGAGCCAAGAGTTCGACGATCATTTGAAAGAATGTGGGTTTGTTTCACAACTCACACCTCCGTATACACCTCAGGTGAATGTGTAACGCCCCGAAATTTAAAGTAATTAAATATTCTCTTTTAAGTAATTTAAATTATGCGATAATTAATTTTTGATTTTAGTAGCGAATGTGTAAGACTGTGCGTAATGGGTGACCAAACCCAGTTTGGTCACCCCTGCCACCTCTGCGCCACATCAGCTTTCTCTCTCCTGATCAATCACACGACCAGACAGCGACCAAATGCCCGTAATGGGTGACCGTTCGGAAATTTTTTATTTTTTATTTTTTTAATTTAAATTTCATTAATAATTAAAACATTACATTAAAAATAATTTAAAACATTACATTAAACATAATTAAAAAAACATTAAAAAAACTACTGGTGGGCTCGTCGATTCCAAATGTGTTCCACCAAATCAGATCTAAGATTAAGATGAGTTTGTTTATTATGGATCTCCCTGATAACTTGCAATACTTCTTCATGTGATCGTACGGGGTCGCCTTCACTATGTCGCTCTTCCGGATGAAAATCGGGACATATGGCCCTGCCTTTGTCTTTGATAATCATATTATGTAATATGATACAAGTGTACATTATATCCCTTATTTTGTTAACATTTGGGGACCTTGCAGCCGTTTTTATTATACCCCATTTTTTCTTTAGAACGCCAAATGCTCGTTCTACGTCTTTCCTTGCAGCTTCGTGTGCTTTCTTGTAGTTCACCCGCTTAACATCATTCGCATTTGGGTGTGAAATGGACTTAACAAGAACAGACCATTCCGGATATATCCCGTCAGTAAGATAATATCCCCATTTGTAAGACACCCCGTTTGCCAAAAAGGGTACCTCGGGTGATTTCCCGTCTTTGAGATCATTGAAAATATGGGACGCTCGTAACACGTTGATGTCGTTGTTCGACCCGGCGACACCAAAGAACGCGTGCCAAATCCACAAATCTTGCGAGGCAACCGCTTCAAGTAAGATGAATGGTTCGTTCCCGTGATCCCCTCTAACATATTGCCCACGGTAAGCATTTGGACATTGAGCCCAAGGCCAATCAGTACAATCAATGCTTCCTAGCATACCGGGAAACCCATGTTTCTCCTCATGAAAAGCGTATAGCTTCGCCACATCAGTATGAGTAGGCTTTCGCAGAAACTCATCTCCATACAAGTGCATAACCCCTTTACAGAACTCGGCGAGACTATCACGGCTAGTTTTCTCACCAATTTGTAAGTATTCGTCTAGAGCATCGGGTACGGTCCCGTATGCTAACTGACGAATTGCAGAAGTGCACCTCATTAGCGGAGAAGTACCTGCGTTCCCAAGTGCATCATATCGTTGCACAAATAATGGGACGGTATTAGTGAGATCGCGAACAATGCGTGTGAAAAGATCACGACTCATCCTGAAACGTTTGCGAAAATCATGCTCGTTATACGTCGGATTTTCAGCGAAGTAGGCTGCCACGAGACGGTCATTCGCACCGCCACGGTCCCTATTCACGTATCTTCTAGGAGGTCTAGGGATAGTAGAACTAGAACCTTCAAGAAACGCGGCCGCCGTTTGTAAAAAACCGAGATGTATAACCCTGTCCTCTTCCTCGTCGCCAAAAATGAAATTAGCGACATTCATTTCATCGTCGGAACTCATTTTTAGTATAGTGTTTGTGATGTGTGTGATGTGAGTAAGTATGAATAAAAGAAATGAGAAGTGTGAAATTTTTTAGAAAAAGATTGGGTATTTATAAGGTAAAAAAAGGGGTAAAAATTAAGTTTGAAAGGGGTGTGTTGGAGCCGTTGGAGCGGGCTGCCAACGGTCGAGTATTCGACCGTTGCCCCTTGTCGACGCGTCGAAGATGGACGGGTGTAACGGGCGGGACGCGTCCCCGAGGTCGACGTGGCCGGTCGCGACCGACCCAAAGGTCGAGCGATACGGGTGGTCTAACGTCTCTTGATTAATTGATTAGTTATAATTAATAATTGCGTGACGTTTTGATAACACCTTAATGAGATTCATGTGTAATAATTATATATGATGCTAGTCATTTAATAAATCCGTAAATTTGACGTCTTAAATCCCGAGCCTCTATTAATTTAGAAGTATCTAATTCCCATGTTTTAGCCAAGTCACGAGGAGAATGAGTTCGGTGGTGAGTAGTATGCTAGGCCCGCATATTGTATCTCCATGTATTAGTAAATGGGTTCGGTTCTATTGATAGGCCGAGTTGTTTTGGTCCAAGTAGAAATTATTAAGAATAAGGTCCGGTGGTTACTAAGCCAAAACCCAATTAACATTTTTCATTTAACTTGATACATAAACTAATATCCTAAACCCTACTCCTCATCTCAGCCGTTTCATCTCCATCCCCAATTGTTTCGATCGAGCAAGCAAGAGCATCCTCCATTCCCGATTACCTCTTCCAACCGAGAGCATCTCTGACCTGCTGCGTTTTTCTAATGATCGATCAGGGGTATTCCGCGAGTACAAGCCAGCCAATAACCCAGCTGTTTCATAGTTACTGCGGTCGAATGGAACAAGCAATCGGTAGGGTTACAATTCCCTTTTATTCTAGTCGTTTCATTGATCCAATCTTTAATCGTTTTCCCCCGTTTTTGCTATATTGATGCCTGTTTTTAGGCGTCTTAGAGGCAGAATTGGGAGAGGGCCGTCTCACATAGATTTGTAGCCCTCTGAGTTAGCTTTCCAAATTGACCGAACACTCGTTAAACGGGTTTACGGTTTGGGAGATATGACCCTTTTTGTAACTGACTGCAGGGCTGAAATACTGCACGAATCTGCCTGTTGCGGGCCTGTTTCGGGGCCCTTCGGGGCAGAACCGGGCCGAACTTTATATAGACGCTTTGTAGGGTCTTATGTATACTTTATGCTGTAAAAATTTGGTCTCATTTGGTGTACCGAGTGGAAAGTTACGGTCGTCCGATTTTACTTCAAATTGTGTTTTGGATTATGTTGAAATTCGGGTTTTTGAAATTCTAGTTTTACCAAATTATGAGTCTTTATTTTCGTGGGTTTATAGAGCTGTGTTTCGGGTTTAAGGGCTGGATTGTAAGTATCGGGTTGGGTCAAAACTATCTTGATTATAGCTAGACGTTTTGTTAAACCGAAAAACGGAAACCGAACCTTAGGGTTCTTGGTTTCCTAAAACCGAATAGTTTCTTAAATAAAAGACTAGATTAATGGTAAACATGTTTCTGAGGCTAAATGAAAATTTCGGGAATGTCGGGTATTTCGAAAATAGACGGGTTGATGTCGGGATTTAAAATGGGTTCTATTTTAATATGCTGAATTTTAACAGAATCTGTTTGCTGACTTCGGGACTCTTTTTACCACACTTAAAATATGTTTTTGGATTTTTGGCCCGTGCTGGTCACTTGTTTTCTGAGTTAGCTTTTCAATGCCGCAACCCTCTCGTCAATCCGAATTACCGTTTAAAAGTTATAGCTAACTTAGTATGCTGCTGTTAGGAAAATGACCTTTGCGACATGCGTGTCTTGCAACACTGTTTTGAGACAGTTAGAGTCTGTTTTAGCCAGTGACCGTCTCACAGAGATATGTAGTTCTGGTTGTCTACTTTTCATGATAAAAATATGGGATAAATCTATTGCACAGTTTAAGAGTTATAGCAGTTCCCGTGAGACCGACGGGTGCTGCCAGTTTTCTAAATTGAGTCCTTAGAACGGATTGTAATTCGGGTTTCATTTTTATGCCTTTAGGATCGTCTAGGAATAACCGAGCAGCGCCTTAGAGTATTGAGGATCCTTTGGAGCTTACGTTTTCTCGAGGTGAGTATTCTCACCGTGTATTCAGTTTTAACGTTGTACATGCATGACTTATGTGTTACATTTCTTGCACCATAATTGTTATCTGAGTTTGATCTGTTATCTGAGTTGATCTGTTATCTGAGTTTGATCTGTTATCTGAGTATCTGAGCAGCTGTTTATTTATTCATGATCTGAGACATTGTGCCTGGGTAACTGAGCTCGGCACATAGTCATTCGGTGCTACTACTTGCTAGGGCAATCTGAGATAATTATGTTAAAGAGATAATAAAACATAATAACACACATCTGAGTTTTTGGCTATATGCCTATCTTGGGATCACCTCCCGTCTGAGTTTTTGGGATTATTCCCGTCTGAGTTTTGGGATCACTCCCGTCTGAGTTTTGGCTTACGCCTATCTGAGGTGTGAGGAGGGGCGAGGTTGATCTCTCGTCCCAAATCACACAAGCGCGCTATATAAATTAAAATCTGAGTAATAAAATCTGAGAAATAAATCTGAGTAATTAATCGAGTAGTTCCGACTAGGAGTACACCGATGTGCCCTCATGTGTTGTATGTTATGATTGTTTGCATTTTGAGATTATTCACTCAGCTTCCCAGCTGACCCAAACTTTCCCCCACATTGTTTCAGGTACCAGTAAAGGAAAGGAGAAGGTGGACGGTTGACTGCTGTATCTTATCAATACTGATGTGGACAACAATTAATATTTTAAAACACTTTATTTTATTTTAACTATTTCCGCATTAAATACGTTTTAAATGTTAAATATTTATATCTGAGACTTATTTATGGGACTTTTTGATTATAATTTTATTTTCAAAAATTTTAAAAAATCTTGTAAATTTTAGGGTGTTACAAGTTGGTATCAGAGCTCTGACTTGAGGGATTTGGATTCACAAGGGGTGGATTCAATCTCAAGTTTGAGTCTCGAGTTTTAAAACGCGTACTGAGTGAAATATTTTCTGAGAAAAGTTTCCACATCAAGCATACAGCATGTCACGTCGACCTCTC
The DNA here is from genome assembly GCA_963853835.1 of Calendula officinalis. Classification (NCBI taxonomy): domain Eukaryota; kingdom Viridiplantae; phylum Streptophyta; class Magnoliopsida; order Asterales; family Asteraceae; genus Calendula; species Calendula officinalis. The sequence goes on along the minus strand of OY970823.1, from coordinate 25,539,864 downwards.
GCTTTTCCCATTGCTGGTAATATTTAATAGTTTTTATTTATCTGAGATGTATGTTGTATTCTGAGTATGGATGAGTAGAATAGTCTGAGATTTTTGTGTTTATTTTCTGAGTATATTTTTCCGAGTGTTGTTTCTGATTTCATCTGTGAAATAAACCCTAAAAGTTATAATAACATACGAAAATTACATATGAATAGTACGATTAAAAATGTATATATAGATATACGAATGCGAGGTTTGCTAATTTTGAGTATAATTTAGAGCATAATTCTGAGTAAAATTCTGGATTTAATTCCCAGTGTTTAATATATTTATGCATATACAAATACGCATACTAGAGGAATTATAAATTTTAATGAGAATAATAAAAGTTTCCAATTTAGAAGAATACCTAATAGAGTTGAAATGAGATTTTATAAGTTTTGAGAAATTTTAACCAAAAGTGTAATAACGGGATATTAATTTATGATTCGCATGCTTTGAGTAAATGAGAAAAGAGAAAATTATTAATATTAAAGAGGAGTATTAAATTTTCGTATTGGGAAAATATTAAAAACTTTCATATGGGAGAAAACACTTAATAGACCGAGTCATTTAAACGAGTAAATCAGAGATTAGTAAATCAAATTGATTAACAATATTTTTATGAGGATTTTCCAAGTTGAGTAAAAGGAAGGATTATTGAGTCAATAAAATGGGAAATAATTACAATTTTAGCTAAACGAAAATATATCGAACTAAATTTTGATAATAAAATGAGTATGCATGATGAGAAGTTATTGAATCAGGATTAAGCAACCAAAAGATACATTAATATGGAATTCCAAATTTGTGTAAGAATCTATAGAATGTATCAAAAGAAAAAAAAATTATGTGGTGATCTTGATGAAACAAAGAGTAATCAATTGTGTTTTGAATTAACCGAAACAGTATATAGGTGTATGTCTAAATAATGAGAAATAGTTACATCAAAATTATTAGAAAAGTTAATTTATATTAAAAGTGTATTTATTGAAGCGAGCTATATAAGCTTATTAGAATAATTAACCGAGAATGTTGAACTAGAAAATATTAATTGTCGCTCGAGACGGCAATAAATCGGATAAAATTTTGAGAAAGAGTAAGCGTGATTCATGAGAAATGATAAATGAGATAACTAAGAGTAGAAGATAAAACGATATTCGTATTGTGAAAGTAACAAAGTGGAAATATTTCTATGAATCTGAGTTATCCGAGTATCGCGTATGAGACTAAATATACGCATGATTTTCTGAGTAATGTTTATGAGGTTTTGAGTACCCACAGCTGAGTGCATATATGTACTTATCGAATTATCAAATATGGAAAAATAATTTATTTTTCTTTCTTCGGAATATGATTTATTGGTGGTTTTTATGTGGGAAGTTGTGAACTTTGGGATTGACTCGTGACCAAACAAAAGCATGTGTCGAAAGTAATAGAGGGCCCCTATTACCGTACACACAGGACTTTTGGTTGGTTAGGGGGAAATTTTGAACGGAACGATGGACCAATGCTTGTTATTGTGAATTTAATATGTGTATCCTAATTGTTTGTGTGACTACATACTTGCTTGTTTATTTTGGTAGACAATACTAGTTCCAAACTCGAGGACGAGTTTTTCTCCAAGTGGAGTTGAGTAGGGGTAAAAAATAAAAGGAAAATTGTCAAGAAATAATTATCATTAATTATTATTTATAAATATTATGAGCATGATGCTTATGCAGAGAGATTTTGTTGGTATGAATTTAAAGTGCGAAATCTAGATACATATAATTGATCAAATAAATTATAAGAGTAACTATCAAATCAAGAAGTTGAGAATAATTAAATTTATTCTATGGGTAATTATAGAGTTTACAACAAAATGATAGATCGGGTTTACTGGAGAAATTAACAAATCAAATTAATTGGGTTGAATGAATATCGTGCAAAAGGGAAGTAGTAATACTACAATTATATACAAAATAAGACAGTATACTTATTCTTGAGTGGTTATAAATGTGATAATGAGAAATCATTAAATTAAAGTGATCAGAACTTATTAATGAGTCGAATATGAGAAAACTGCTACAATGAAATTTTGAGGAAAATGAGTTAAAATGAGATCGGTAATTTGCTGGTAATGAGTTATTATTAAAATGAGCTAAATGATAAAATTTTATTTTGATTAATTATGGAGTAATTTTGAGTTATAAGAAATTTACAAATCGAGTTACATAAGCAAATTAATAAAATGAGTCAAAAGAGAAAAGTATTAAATTAACGGGAAGTTTTATTCAAATTTTTGAAGTATTATAAAGTGTTATGAGTTTTGAGGTATTATAAAATTATATGAGAAAACTCTATTTATGAATAATTATTAAACTTGAGATGAGAACAACTATTCAATAAATTTATATTGAACTTAGGAGAAATTTCGAAAAGACGAGAATGTACTGAATTGATGAACTATGAGTAAACCGTAAGATTTAGAATAAAGGGTAACTGCGAATTGAGTAAATGAGAACTAAGGAATTAATTCGTAATTTGAGTAACGAGAAATCATTATAAATAAGAGTATGAAATTGGAATTTTTAGTGGGTAACACGAATTTGATGAGTTGATATATGGTCAAAATAATCAAGAGAGACATTTTAAATTGTGTAAAATCAGTGAAACGGACTATTGAGGATCGTTAAACTAAAAGGATGAGAAAACATTTATTAAAATATCATAGGGAAATCACTAAATATAGTGGAATGAGAACCTGTTAAGGAAATTAAATGACAAGATTGTTAATTTGAGCTAATTAGAGAGTTATCAAATGGGCAATATGCAAACCTAATAGATGAGGTAACGATAAATGGTTAAAGAATAGTTATTCTGAGAACCAATAACGCGGTTGAGAGAAAAATGACCAGTCTAAGTATTATAAGCTAGTAAATTGGAACACTCGAAAATGTGATTTATATCTAATGTTGTTAGTAAATATTATTACTTTATGAGTTTATTTCTGGGATGAAATTGTGGTTTTTGTTTATGAGTTAAGATTTCTGAGTTTGCTCCTTAGTTATATTTCCGAGTTTACATCTGAGCCAGATTTCTGAGTTATATACCTGAGTATTCGAGATTTCTATGTGATATGTAGATTCCTTGTGAATAATTTATCTGTTGTTTTATTAGTTAATAGCGGTGTAAACAACTCAATTAATTCGTGTCTTAAACAAAGTAATGTCCCATTGAGTAGATGATCCTCTGAGCCGTTTGATAGTGAATTGTCAATAATGAGATTTCACCTGTTCTAATATATTAAATGATCTTTTGGTTGAACCGTGCGGGGAGAAATTCCCCATAAACTTTATTTCTAACGCCATGAGAGAACCGTGTGTGGTAGTAAGTATGGATTGAATGACCAAGTTCCACGCCGAGATCATCTAACATCATCAACAAACCGTAACAATTCTCCGAGTGGAGTTGAATCGAAGATTCAACGCAACGTTAACCGCTGAGTGCAGCAACTGTGTCTGACTGCTAGAGTAAGAGGACGCCTTTAGCAGAATATCATGGATTATTTTGGACCTCAATCGCCTTTCTTTTCTTTTGAGATAATCGAGTTCCTTAGAGAACATCCCAAATTCTAAGCTTTATCGCCTTGCGCCGTTAAAACGGAAACTTGTATAAGCAATTGCAAGATCCCGAGTTTGTTCCGATCGAGATGGCCACCCTGAAGAGTTTCCTTTTATCCTAGATCTTAACATTTTTTTTATGAGGTCGTGTGTCGTTATTGAGTATGAGAATGAGATGTGAGATCGTTACCCCGAGCTTCTTCCGAGTAATGACTTCGGGGACGAAGTTTATTTCAAGTGGAGTTGAGTTGTAACGCCCCGAAATTTAAAGTAATTAAATATTCTCTTTTAAGTAATTTAAATTATGCGATAATTAATTTTTGATTTTAGTAGCGAATGTGTAACGTCTCTTGATTAATTGATTAGTTATAATTAATAATTGCGTGACGTTTTGATAACACCTTAATGAGATTCATGAGTAATAATTATATATGATGCTAGTCATTTAATAAATCCGTAAATTTGACGTCTTAAATCCCGAGCCTCTATTAATTTAGAAGTATCTAATTCCCATGTTTTAGCCAAGTCACGAGGAGAATGAGTTCGGTGGTGAGTAGTATGCTAGGCCCGCATATTGTATCTCCATGTATTAGTAAATGGGTTCGGTTCTATTGATAGGCCGAGTTGTTTTGGTCCAAGTAGAAATTATTAAGAATAAGGCCCGGTGGTTACTAAGCCAAAACCCAATTAACATTTTTCATTTAACTTGATACATAAACTAATATCCTAAACCCTACTCCTCATCTCAGCCGTTTCATCTCCATCCCCAATTGTTTCGATCGAGCAAGCAAGAGCATCCTCCATTCCCGATTACCTCTTCCAACCGAGAGCATCTCTGACCTGCTGCGTTTTTCTAGTGATCGATCAGGGGTATTCCGCGAGTACAAGCCAGCCAATAACCCAGCTGTTTCGTAGTTACTGCGGTCGAATGGAACAAGCAATCGGTAGGGTTACAATTCCCTTTTATTCTAGTCGTTTCATTGATCCAATCTTTAATCGTTTTCCCCCGTTTTTGCTATATTGATGCCTGTTTTTAGGCGTCTTAGAGGCAGAATTGGGAGAGGGCCGTATCACATAGATTTGTAGCCCTCTGAGTTAGCTTTCCAAATTGACCGAACACTCGTTAAACGGGTTTACGGTTTGGGAGATATGACCCTTTTTGTAACTGACTGCAGTGCTGAAATACTGCACGAATCTGCCTGTTGCGGGCCTGTTTCGGGGCCCTTCGGGGCAGAACCGGGCCGAACTTTATATAGACGCTTTGTAGGGTCTTATGTATACTTTATGCTGTAAAAATTTGGTCTCATTTGGTGTACTGAGTGGAAAGTTACGGTCGTCCGATTTTACTTCAAATTGTGTTTTGGATTATGTTGAAATTCGGGTTTTTGAAATTCTAGTTTTACCAAATTATGAGTCTTTATTTTCGTGGGTTTATAGAGCTGTGTTTCGGGTTTAAGGGCTGGATTGTAAGTATCGGGTTGGGTCAAAACTATCTTGATTATAGCTAGACGTTTTGTTAAACCGAAAAACGGAAACCGAACCTTAGGGTTCTTGGTTTCCTAAAACCGAATAGTTTCTTAAATAAAAGACTAGATTAATGGTAAACATGTTTCTGAGGCTAAATGAGAATTTCGGGAATGTCGGGTATTTCGAAAATAGACGGGTTGATGTCGGGATTTAAAACGGGTTCTATTTTAATATGCTGAATTTTAACAGAATCTGTTTGCTGACTTCGGGACTGTTTTTACCACACTTTAAATATGTTTTTGGATTTTTGGCCCGTGCTGGTCACTTGTTTTCTGAGTTAGCTTTTCAATGCCGCAACCCTCTCGTCAATCCGAATTACGGTTTAAAAGTTATAGCTAACTTAGTATGCTGCTGTTAGGAAAATGACCTGTGCGACATGCCTGTCTTGCAACACTGTTTTGAGACACTTAGAGTCTGTTTTAGCCAGTGACCGTCTCACAGAGATATGTAGTTCTGGTTGTCTACATTTCATGGTAAAATATGGGATAAATCTACTGCACAGTTTAAGAGTTATAGCAGTTCCCGTGAGACCGACGGGTGCTGCCAGTTTTCTAAATTGAGTCCTTAGAACGGATTGTAATTCGGGTTTCATTTTTATGCCTTTAGGATCGTCTAGGAATAACCGAGCAGCGCCTTAGAGTATTGAGGATCCTTTGGAGCTTACGTTTTCTCGAGGTGAGTATTCTCACCGTGTATTCAGTTTTAACGTTGTACATGCATGACTTATGTGTTACATTTCTTGCACCATAATTGTTAACTGAGTTTGATCTGTTATCTGAGTTGATCTGTAATCTGAGTTTGATCTGTTATCTGAGTATCTGAGCAGCTGTTTATTTATTCATGATCTGAGACATTGTGCCTGGGTAACTGAGCTCGGCACAGAGTCATTCTGTGCTACTACTTGCTAGGGCAATCTGAGATAATTATGTTAAAGAGATAATAAAACATAATAACACACATCTGAGTTTTTGGCTATATGCCTATCTTGGGATCACCTCCCGTCTGAGTTTTTGGGATTATTCCCGTCTGAGTTTTGGGATCACTCCCGTCTGAGTTTTGGCTTACGCCTATCTGAGGTGTGAGGAGGGGCGAGGTTGATCTCTCGTCCCAAATCACACAAGCGCGCTATATAAATTAAAATCTGAGTAATAAAATCTGAGAAATAAATCTGAGTAATTAATCGAGTAGTTCCGACTAGGAGTACACTGATGTGCCCTCATGTGTTGTATGTTATGATTGTTTGCATTTTGAGATTATTCACTCAGCTTCCCAGCTGACCCAAACTTTCCCCCACATTGTTTCAGGTACCAGTAAAGGAAAGGAGAAGGTGGACGGTTGACTGTTGTATCTTATCAATACTGATGTGGACAGCAATTAATATTTTAAAACACTTTATTTTATTTTAACTATTTCCGCATTAAATACGTTTTAAATGTTAAATATTTATATCTGAGACTTATTTATGGGACTTTTTGATTATAATTTTATTTTCAAAAATTTTAAAAATCTTGTAAATTTTAGGGTGTTACAGAATGGTGTATCAGAAAGGAGGAATCGCACCTTGTTAGACATGGTACGTTCAATGATGTGTCGCGCTCCCCTACCACTATCATTTTGGGGACATGCACTCGAGACTGCAGCACTCACACTAAATAGGGGTCCGACCAAGTCAGTAGAAAAGACTCCGTTCGAGCATTGGACGGGCAAAAATCCAAAATTGTATTTTTTTCAAGATTTGGGGTTGTGAGGCATACGTTAGACGTAACTTCACAGAAAAACTCAACCCCTAGCCAGATAAGTGTATCTTCGTTGGATATCTAAGGGAAACCTTAGGATACTATTTCTATCATCAAGAAAACAACAAAGTTTTTGTTGCTCGGAAATGTGTCTTCTTGGAGGAGAAGTTTCTCGGACATGAAACTCCAAGAAAATAAATAGAGCTACAAGAAATTGAAGATAATGAAGATCCCCCGACGACTTCAGTCGAACCAGTGGTTCAACAAAGAATTGTTGATCCCCAACCAGAACCACCAGTTGACGAAGAAGAAACACACAATCCGCGTAGGTCCAGTAGACCACGCCAAGAACCAGATAGGTATCTTGGATTCATGATCGATGAAGATGATGGAAGTCTACTAGAACCATTGACCTACAGCGAAGCTGCTGACGGCGTAGAGTCTGAAAGATGGCTCGAGGCTATGCAAGCATAGATGCAATCCATGTATGACAACCAAGTTTGGGTGTTATCAGAATTGCCACCATAGTCACGAGCTGTTGGATGCAAGTGGGTTTTCAAGAAGAAACTGACATGGATGGGAAAGTACATACTTACAAAGCACGACTAGTCGCGAAGGGTTTCACTCAAGCACATGGTGTGGATTATTCTGAAACCTACTCGCCAGTCGCAATGCTTAAGTCTATTAGAATTCTTATGGCCATATCAGCATATTACGACTATGAGATATGGCATATGGATGTTAAAACCGCCTTCCTGAACGCGGAGTTGAAAGAGGACGTATTCATGATACAATCGGATGGTTTTGCTGATCCAAAGAATCCTAGAGGGTGTTTGGGTTTACGTTTTCAGCCTGCTTATTTGATTTTCACGTTTTGAAAATGAAGAAAAGCAGTTTTTTGTGTTTGGCAAAACAAAACTTATAATCACTTAACTACGTTTATGGACAGTCAAAACGTGGGTTTGCAAAAGCATCCCACCAGCTGCTTTTAGAAAACGCAGTTTTCACCTCAAAGATAATACCCAACCTACCCTTGTCATCTTCACACAATCAACGTAAAGTCTGATTCAACATAAACACTTGGTATCTAATTTTCTTTATGTTTCTTGTTATCTTTTTTGATTGTGTTCCATTATAAGCTTGCATAACTTCTGATTCAGATGTATTATTTTGTGACTTGTAACTTCCAATAGAAACCTAGAAAAATTTAACTGATATGTTTGTTTCATGCAAGTTTCTTAACTCTCCCTCTTTAATATTTTGATTTTGTGGTTTGATTCTCAAAATTTTCATGTGAGTTTCATTAAAACTTTGTTTGATCAACAACAATAAGATGATGCACACCAACTGTTTGAAGAAATGCCTCAATGAAAAAAAAAACCCTTGAAATATGTCGTAACTGTTGTATTATTGCAATGTTTGTATGCTATGTCGAAACTGTTGTATCATTGCAATGTTTGTTTGCTATTGTCGAAAAAAAACCCTTAAGTAATTCAACAAATACAAAGTATGTCCATTTTAGTAATTTTACTTGTTTAATAGACAAATAATAAGATTTGCCAAACACTAAAACAACTGATTATCTGATTATCTGATTATTGCGATTTCTAACAGCATAATCAAATCCAAACACTATTTCTCAGAATCACGTTTTGTAAACGCTGATTATCTTATTATTCATTTTCAAAACGCATAATCTATTTTCAATAAGCAATCCCAAACACCCCCATAATAAAGTATGAAAATTGCTAAAATCCATTTATGGATTAAAGCAAGCATCTAGAAGTTGGAACTTACACTTTGACAAAAGAATCGAAGAATTTGGTTTTGTCAAGAGTGAGTTCAAGGCGTGTGTCTACACAAAAATTCAGTGGGAGCATAGTAATCTTCCTAATCTTGTATGTCGACGACATACTGCTTATAGGAAACGATATACCAGCATTACAAGGAGTAAAATCCTGGTTAGGTAAATGTTTCCAGATGAAAGACTTGGGAGAAGTCGCGTTTATACTGGGTATAAAGATCTACAGAGATAGATCTAGGCGGCTTATTGGACTTACATACATTGACAAAGTACTGAAGAGATTCAGTATGAATGATTCCAAGAGAGGATTCATTCCAATGACACATGGCATTACACTGAGTAAAACTCAGAGTCCTACATCTAGCAAGGAAATAGTTAGGATGAGTTTGATAACATATGCTTCGGCAATTGGATCAATAATGTATGCCATGTTATGTACTAGGCCCGGTATTGCTTACTCGATAAGTCTTACCAGCAGATATCAAAAGAATCCTGGTGAGGCCCATTGGGTGGCTGTCAAGAAAATTCTCAAGTATTTGATAAGGACAAAAGAAATGTTCTTGGTCTTTGGAGGTTCGATGGAAGAATTACGTGTAAATGGATACACAGATGCAAGCTTCCAAACCGATAGAGACGATTACAAATCGCAATTGGGATTTGTGTTCACACTAAACGGAGGAGCTATATATTGGAAGAGTCAGAAACAAGATACGATAGCAGATTCGACTACAGAGGCTGAGTACATTGACGCAAATGATGCTGGAAAGGAAGCCATATGGCTTAAGAATTTTATTGAGGATATTAGAATTATTGCCAGTATCTCTAGATCCATCGTAATATTCTGTGATAACATTGGTGCAATAGTGCAAGCTGTTGAACTAAGAGAGCATCAAAAGACCAGGCATGTGCGCAGGAAATATCACCGAATACGCGAGTATAGGTGATTTTCGGTTAAAACATTTAACAAACGCAGCGGAAAAGATCAAATCACCATAAACGGATCTTGATATTAATCATACAATTAAACTAATAAATAAATCAAAGAGAGTGGAGGAACATTTCATACCCTTGAAGCCTTTGCTCTTTATGATTCGGATGGATGAAGATGGTGACCGAAACCAAGTATTCTAAAGGAGAATACCTCTAAAGATTGATCCACACAACACTCTTCTTGAACACCAAAGGAGGATGCTAGTCCCTGTGCTTGCAAAGAAGAAGAACCAAAAAACACCTTTTGTGTGTGTTTTCTTGGACGGTCAAAGAGAGGACAAAAGAGGGAGTTTATGGACCATTATGGTGCCATAATTCCCATTAATGATTTCCATAAACCATTGATTATTTTCACTCTAGTCCCTTGTCTTTGTTTCTTCTATTTGCTTACAATTAAGTTTCAATATTAACAATTAATATTAAACTCTAATATATACAAGCATGTAGCTTATATTAATATATAATGTAATTACCCTAATTACATTATATATCTTATGGTGTTAAGTGTTTAAGTGTGTGACCCTTTAGGCTCACAAACTACTAGCCATATAACTATATGTTATACGCGTGAAGCATATTCCAACAGCTCCCACTTGCGCACGTGATAACATCAAGTAGTTATACAAGCAAAGGTTAGAGTCTAGCAACCCGCCAATGCCCCTAGAAGTACATGAGGAGTTTCATAAAATCTTTGTTCAAAGTTTTTCGAGCAGTTATCCTTTTGTTACTGATACTATGTTGAATTTTAGACAAGGATTAATGTCAATCTAAAATTTCAACGATTCTGTTTCTCGACCTATACATTGAAGTAGATTACCAAAACCAATCAAGATTCATCTTGATTACCTTTTGGGTGTGGCCACACATACATCTATTCAAATCATCGAGGGGCCCAGTAGTATCTAATCCACATGCGTGGAGGAACAAATTCTTTGTTGACTGCACGTGACTGTCATATGCTTAATGACAAACCCGATAATGGTTGTTATAGCAGCCTTATTCAGGTCAGCGTTTAACCATATCAAAGGTTGCCCCTCTGCATACACAAACCAACTTGCATCTCAAGTCAAAGGATAAGTGACAAAGCCTTTGTGAGATTCACTTGTGACATAAATCCATGAAGTGATTTCTCATAGGTTGGGTCAGTCCAATTGTGCATCATTATGAACAACATGTGAGTTTGATTTCATCATCCTTAGTCATACTAAGATATTGTCATCAATGCCCTCAGATTTGTCTTAATAATATTCCCATATTATTAATTATGACAATGGACAATTTAGAATATAAAACACAGTAAATATTCATGGATATAAACATGCAAATATAGAACATAGTAGATATTCATATAAAAACGATCATATCAAATATATCAATTTATTCCAATAAATACTGCTCAATGTTCCATTATCCAAATACTAAAACAGATTTACATGAAACTAATAGCTTGTCGAAGTCCAAAGTTCCATTCATATTCAATATGTTTGGAACAAGACATTGAGTACGATAAAGTGTCAGCTAGTTAGTTATCTGTCTGAACTTTAAGAGTACGAATTTCACATATCTCGATTAATCATTCGAATGTAGTGAACCTTCGTAAATAGGGTCTAGCGTCATCACGACCTATTTCAAAACTAGCATAAGTATAGCAAGTATACTTAGCTTCAGTTTGGTATCTCCACCATAACCAAGTAACATATATGTGTTCTTAACAGTGATCCAGTGACTCTCTCGTGGATTCTGTTGGTATTTTCTAGTAAGATCCCTTAAGGACGTTACGTTTGGACTAGTGCTTCTTACAACATACATGATGAATGGAATAGCCGACTCATAGGGGATTACATTCATTCGCTTCACCATATCAGGTATGGAAGGTCCTTGAGTCTCACTCAAGTTTACATTGTGTTGTATACGAGGACTTCCTCATTTGGGAGCATTCATTCTAAACCATTTTAGAATTTTGTCAATGTAAGCACTTTGACTTAAACCAATCAACCGCTTTGATCTATTCCAATAGATTCTTAACTTCAAGTATGTGTGTCGTATTTCTACAATCCTTCATGTTAAAACATTTCCAAGCCAGGATTTTCATCTTGTAGCCATGGTATATTGTTTCACATGAGTGACATGTCATCAACATGTATGATTTGAGAAATGACAATGCTCCCACTAGCTTTCGTATATACACATGCTCAGTTTGGATTTTAGGTGAAACAAACATTTTATTTCATCATTAACCAAATCTTATAGTCATAGTACACTACTTTGGCTATAAGATTCCTAACGTCTTTAGTAACAAGCGAGAAGGTTTCATCATTGTCAATCTCGTAGAATTGAGTGTAACCTTTTGCTACTACAAGAGCTTTATAGGTGTGTATATTTTCATCCATGTCAACAGTCTTACTGTTTTGAGAAAGACCAACTGAGTTCAAAACTTGATTGTCTCTTATGGATTTCATTTTCGCATTCATAGCTTCAAGTCATTTTTCGAATTCAAAATTCGATAATGCAACTTGACAGTTAGGGGGTTCATTATGATCCTCGAAACTTTGCCCCTCAGCATCGACATAAATCTATATCGTTCAGGTGCATGAGGTGTCCTTGCGGACCTACGAATGGGAACAACATCATTATGTGGTCCAACATCTATATGTACAGCCTCATAATGATGTTTGCTAGTGTTACCAGAAGGTTGTGCATCTTCGCTTTGAATCTTGTAAAAGTCTATAGTGCTCCCACTTGCTTTGTGAATTGAGACTTTTCTCAAGAAACTCAGCATACCGATAAACAACAATTTGTTCTCAGGTGGGTAGTAAAATAGTAATGAAGATACAGTTGATAGATATGGGCTCAAGTTTGTTCGGCATGTCTCGTTCCACGAGATCCTCACAACCCCAAATCTTCAAGTAAGACAAATTAGGGACTTTCCCAAGCCATATCACATATGGTGTCTTTTTAACCTCTTGGTTGGAACCATTATTAAGTATTCGAGCAGCACACTTCAGTGCATGACCCTCAAAAGGATAGAGGAAGAGTATTAGGACTCATCATAGATCGAACCATGTCAAGCAGGGTCCAATATCTCCTTTCAGACACACCATGATCTTGTGGAGTGTATGGAGGAGATAATTGTGAGAGAATCTCACGTTGGGTTGGATGATCCTGAAACTCTTGGCTCATGTACTTTCCTCCTCGATTAGGACGGAAATCCTTTGTTGCCTTGCCGAGTTGATTTTCTACATCACTTTAGAAAGGTTTGAACGTTTCAAAGATTTTATGTTTATGTTTAATCAAGTAAACATAACCATAACTACTGAAATCATCAGTGGAAGTGATAAAGTAGGTAACTCCTTCCCTAGTCTTAGTTCTAAAAGGGCCACATACATCAGTATGTATGAGTCCAAGTAGATTTTTAGCTCTTTCGCCAACATGGGAGAAAAGCTTTCTTGTTATCTTTCCATAATATACAAGAGAGGCATTTAAATGATTCATAATCATTTGTTAAGAAGTCCTTCGTGTGGTAGTGTCAAAATGCGTTTCTTGTTTATGTGGAAAAGATGACAATGCTCTAGGTAAATGGAATCCAAACCGTTTTGGATTCTTGAGTGCTACATTTCTATATAGAACTATCGTTTGAATCTGGATCATGCATATCAATTTCAAACATACTATTACAAGGAATAGTTATAAAATATGTTATTTTTCATAAAAAAAAATATCATAATCCATAATAGTTTGAATAAATCATTATTCAACAAACGATAAAGCTAAACAATGCATAATTAACAATTGTTCAAAACAATAATTAACGCATTAGGAAGGATTAGATCATAGCTTCCATTATTTTAGCTTTATACTTTACTTTTAATCTTGCACATTTGTGTAAATGTGAGTTCCACAACTAGTGTCATACACTCAAGATTTATTAGTAAAAGTATAGAGTTCTATAATGAAGATACCTAATGTGCTAGCCAGAACACATTTGTCCTTCATCAACTCTGCCAAGTAGGCAGGACAGTTCCTCCTTCAATGGCCGGTTTTATCTCAATGATGGCAAGAGATATCCTTTGTAGGGTGCTCCTTTTTAGCATGTGGGGAAATCGTAGGTTTGGAAAAGTAAACTAGCTTACCCTTACCTAGACTCTTGCCTTGTGGTTGCGGTTTACCTTCCCTGATTTCTAGAAAAGAATTGGGTAACCTTTGCTCAACCAGTTTTACCATAGCATGTAATACACCAATTGTCTTCCCCATGCTATGTATTTTTAAAACTCTTTTCAAACTGGTCATAGTCCTTGGATAGTGAGGTACGAATCAAGCTCATTCCAAGACTTGTGGCAATGGGTAACCAAGACGTTCCATTTGATCAATATAGCATTTTATATTCAAGATATAAGTGCTATTTGATTGGCCTAGCCTGCTTGTAAGCGTGGAATGCTTTAACTGTTTTGAACAGTTCATGTTCTGCTTGTTGTTGAAATATCATTTTTTTTTTAACTCGCTTATCGTGTCATATGCTGTGAGTTCCTCGAAGTTCTTTCGGATCTCGGGGTTCATGCTCACAAGCATAGGAGTAGCGACTTCTTGGTGTTCGTTAAAACGTTTCGGTAAAGGCTTGACGAACAGCAGCAGAAGCATTTGCAGGAGGTGCCTCAGGTAAGGCCTCTTATAGGTGTATCAACTTGTTCCCATCTCTAAGGACAGTCCTTAGAGTTCGATATCAGTCGACAAAGTTGATATTAGTCAGTTTCAGCTTTCAAGAACTGATTTTAGAGTGGAGATACTTAGGTTTTGATTTGTTGTTGTTATCTGTATAACACACAAAGTTCAAAAAATAGTATTTTCAATAATAATTTCTTTTAATCAATTAACTACCCAATTAATTTTAATTAAAAGCTAAGATCCCATTGAGCTTCTATCATCGCATCAGTTGATCTGCTAGAGATGATAGATCCAATAGGTAGGTGACGATCAACAATTGCATTACAAGTGCAACTCTTAGAGGTATGGGACTTCATGGCACCTAGTGAACAAGCATCTAGGGTCAAGTGGCATGTTTGTCGCATCTTCGCCTCAAGTCAAGGTCTCACCGTTAACTTGATTAAGTCATCCAATGTGAAATCATGTCAAAATAGATCTAGGTCTCACCGTAGAGAATAATGACCTCGGATCTAAATTCAAACCACGTCTCACGTGAATTCAAAAATAGAAGCAAGTGATTATCAACCGATTGGACGGCGTGACTTAAATTTTAGGTATATTTAAATTTTAATTGATAAAATTTTATTAAGATATGAATGAATCATGTATTTCATTCATACCACTTCATAAGTCGTTTAATAAACGGTAAAAACATTTAGCGATTATTAATGGTTAAGTTTCAAATCGTATTTAAACTTTGGTTTAATCTCAAAACAATTTTAGATTAAAGGTTAATCATCAATGATTAACTAGTAATCATCGATGATTAAGAGTTTGGATGTTTTAATGTTTGTGTCTAAAAACCATTTTTTTTTATTTGTTTTACTACTTGTATCTAATAGAAAAGAAAACAACCACAAACAAAGAATAAAACATGCAACAAAAATTGTGCAAACCTCGACCGATGAAATCCTAGGTTCGGTCACGTGAGTCATCACGACGGACCGAAGGGTCAAACTAGGGGACGGGCCAACATGAACCCAAACGGGCCTACATAAACCCAATGGGCTCCCACTTGTCCTCATGACATTCATGGGCAAGTAGAAACCAACAATTGTGAAAAAATACATTCTGCCAGAAAATTCAGACTGACTTCAAGGCCCGAAAAGTCACTAAAGGAGTCTTCGGTGGTCTTCCCCACCTTCTGTAAAGTTGTAGGTCTCTGAGTTGCGGAACTTTTGGCGGTGGTTTCAGGTCCAACGGAATAGCCAATCGCCGGGAAAGTCTGTTTTCGTGCAACTGCGCAGGAGGTGCCGAAAATTGTTGTTTTGTCCTCATTTTCTCTCCATCCTTGGTCAACAAATTACAACATACAAAGAAATAAAATACAACTATTCTAATTACTTTTACAATGAAATTTGCCCCAAAACATGGCACCAAAATAAAAGAAAAAATTGAAACAAAATTACAACAATTTAAGCCAAAAACACGGCTTTTCCCAAATCAACCAAAACAACCAAACAATCAACACATTCATTCACAAAGGTCCAGGCTTTCATCGGTTTGCACAAACAAGCAACAATTGACAAGGCTTTGGCTTGGGATATGGCAAAAATACATGTTTTGCCATATCAAAAAACAAAATTAAACAAGTAATTCCAAGCCAACTAATCAAAAAAAATTCAATAAACTAGATTAATTTTTTGATGTGATTTTGTAATAAATGGCAATTGGGTTCCAAAAATACAAGTTTTAACCCACTTTTAATTAAAAAACCGAAATTTTAAATCAAAAACCCTACTGTTTTTTTCTTCTTCTTGTCCGATCGGATGGTTTTTTACATCAAAAAAGATTGATTTTTGCCACTTTTCACAAAATCTAGCTAATTATATGATTAATATAATGACTCGTGATACCACTATAGGTGATTTTCGGTTAAAACATTTAACAAACGCAGCGGAAAAGATCAAATCACCATAAACGGATCTTGATATTAATCATACAATTAAACTAATAAATAAATCAAAGAGAGTGGAGGAACATTTCATACCCTTGAAGCCTTTGCTCTTTATGATTCGGATGGATGAAGATGGTGACCGAAACCAAGTATTCTAAAGGAGAATACCTCTAAAGATTGATCCACACAACACTCTTCTTGAACACCAAAGGAGGATGCTAGTCCCTGTGCTTGCAAAGAAGAAGAACCAAAAAACACCTTTTGTGTGTGTTTTCTTGGACGGTCAAAGAGAGGACAAAAGAGGGAGTTTATGGACCATTATGGTGCCATAATTCCCATTAATGATTTCCATAAACCATTGATTATTTTCACTCTAGTCCCTTGTCTTTGTTTCTTCTATTTGCTTACAATTAAGTTTCAATATTAACAATTAATATTAAACTCTAATATATACAAGCATGTAGCTTATATTAATATATAATGTAATTACCCTAATTACATTATATATCTTATGGTGTTAAGTGTTTAAGTGTGTGACCCTTTAGGCTCACAAACTACTAGCCATATAACTATATGTTATACGCGTGAAGCATATTCCAACAGCGAGTATGTCAGATAAGGTGATATTATTATTAAGAAAATACCGACGGATGACAACGTCGCTGACCCGTTGACAAAACCACTAGCTGGACCAAAGCATGAGAAACATGCAAACGCTATAGGCATGCAGTACCTAGAAATTGGTAGCTAGTAATTTTGATTTATGATCTATAGACATGTTTGAAACATAGTCACATAGAATGCGGTACACTCCGGTACGGGTACGCGGAACGGGTACGCAATTCACTAGTTCTGGTGTATCCGGTACGAAGGGGGTAGGTTCATTTCGGTACGTGTCCGGTACAACGGTACGGTGTACCTTACATTTTGGAACGATATACCAAATAATATGGTACGATGTACCCTTAAAATATATATATAATTATAGTTTTAAAGTTCAAATTTCAAAGTCAAAAAACAAAAACATAGCATAAAATCCATAAATACTTCAAAGACATTAACGAAAATACTTGAGCGTTAACTAAAAAGAAATTAATCGTCTACCAAAATTTAAATGACATAAAGCAAACAAAACAAAAACACTTGTCTAGTGATCTTCCACCCTTGGTCTTTTTCCTTTTCCATTTCCAACAACTTGTTCTTCATCCAAGATATTCCATGTCATCTCTTCCAATCTTGCACTTGAATCTTCTATGTTCGTACTTTCTGGATTCACATCCTAGTTTTTGTGTGGTCCAGAATTATAATTTTCTGAAAATCGAGTTAAAAGACGTACGTTTGAGTGGATGAAAACAAGTTTGTCAGCTCTTTTGGAATTCAGACGGTTTCTCTTCACGTTATGAATGTAAGAATATGTGCTCCAGTTTCTCTCTGCCGAGGAGCTGCTAACAGGTTGTGAAAGAACTTTTTTTGCAACTTCTGCTCAATTTTAAAATTACGTCCCCGACTTCATACAAAACGCGATCCAAATCACCGGATACGATGTACCCACCGATTAGGAACACGATTGCATGCCGACCCGGTTCGCGTACCTTAGTTGATAAGGAACTCCAATATGGCGTACCAAATGGCGATCCCGACAGTGTTCGGGACGCTAATGAATCGTGTTCCGGTACTCGGAGTCCGGTACGCAGTTCATGGCCAAATCGGTGAATCGCGTTTCTATGGTTTGAAATCGATACATTATGTAATAACATTTCGTGGCATTGAAATAGGAAGTTTTACGTAATATTTTTACATTGTCTATTCTTAACATGTTTTAAACCCATCACTGATACGCAAAGCTTTTGAGTATCTAAATGTACGTGGTTGCTTGAATTTAGTGGGAGCTAGATTCAGGAGTTAATACCATTATGAATATTTATCTATTTATAGTTATTGAATAGAGAAACAAGGGTTGTTAAAATAAATATTCATAGATGTTTACAAAGTTTGCTAAACATTAGACGTGACCAAAAGATCGAGATTACTTCATGGAGCCCAAGCATGACTAATTTCGTGTACATGTCCTCTGACCTGAGATGTTTGGTTTGAGACGCGATAACTTCTGATCTTTAGCGCTTATCTAATGTCACACCGTAAAAGGGTGATCATAAGGAACTTGACTAAGACAGCGGAAGTCGTGTTCGAAAATGCAAGATAGTCAAGATGGGATTTGCACCTTCTTTAACTAGATGAGATATTTCATGGCCGCTCGACGATTAAGACTACTCAAATGTGTGGCCGCGCTCGGAGAATGATTAGATCATTCGGTAATCCGTTACTGCAGAAAGTCGAAATCAGGGTCGAGAAAATCCGAGTATATAGAACAAGATCCCTGCTCCATGTCTATTACTCTAATTAAGTAATATCATGATGCGAAAGGAAAATCTGTTAGTATTATTCATTTTTATGAATATTATCTCTGGATGTAAGAGTTCTTATAACGTGGTTATCCTAAATGTTTGGCTAGGGACCGCTTTAGGCTAACGATGATCAGTAAGTGATGCTTAACTTGCACAAGTGGGAGTCTGTTGAATTTGTGTGCACAGATAAGCACACGTGTCATCGTGTCCAATGTTATAAGACACCAAAGGGTCACACCACTACACTCCCAATAATGGACACCCGAATAAAGCAATTTGTGTGGAATAATTAACTAGTTAAGTTAATTATAAAGAAGAGAATAAATAATAATAGTCTAATTATTATTTGTGAGGAAGGTTAAATATTAGGTTAAATATTTAACGGACAGTTAAGTAATTGTCTATTAATTAACTAGTAAAAGTCCAAGGGTTTAAAGTGTTAATAGGAAGTTTAATTATGAGATTAATCATAATTAAACTCCAAGGACTTAACTGTAACTTAAGTCCTTATAAACAAGGACTTAAGGTTAAGGGTTAAGGGTTACACATTACAACACCACAAAACCCTAATCTCTCCACTCCTTCTCTCTTTCGACCGAAACCAAGAAACCCCAAGGGTTTCGGTTTGTGTTCGAGTTCGATGCAACACACACACACATACACGAGTTCATGTATTGCTTTGTTGGTACAACGCGGTCTTGCAGCGTGTCCAGGTGGTGCATTAGAGGTGGATCATTCTTTAGCAATCTAAAGGTAATATTCACAATCTTCTTCTTCTTGTGATCCCATTGTATAGTAGAGATTCGGTATGTGGGGTTCAAGTTCCGCCATGTGAATCCTAAAAGGTATTCCTACAGATTCTTGAATGAGTTCTTCTAATCTTTCAGTTACCGTGGATAGAGCGGTTTCTAACTGAGCATTTCTTTTGTGAGTGAGCGTCAGATCTTTAACAAGTGATCTGACTAACGGTGGATAATCTTCTGGAGGAGCTATGTTAGGCACTTTTTCCTTGTTTGGAAGTTCGTCCTCCCGTTCCCTTGAAACATGGGACATTGGAGTATCATTCCAGAGTTTCTTTTTCTTCCTGATGATATTCAGTTTCTTCAACCCTTGCCATAAGACATATACAATTTTTTAGATCTTCAGAGATTGACTCATATTCTTCTTCTGTTTTAGCGAATAGACCTTTTGTGTTGCAAGTAATTACTTCTTCTTCACTTGTCTCTGAGTCACTTAACCAAGCTTCAGCAGTTGCCTTTAATGCATTTGCATCTTTCTCAGCCTTGGCTAGCTGAGCTTTCAGCTCCTGGTATTTTTTCTCAGTATCTTCATATTTCTTTTTATAGTTTGACAAAGAGCTTGAGCTTGATCTTTCAGATCCCAAGTTCTCTTTAACTCTACAATCAGCTTTAATGTGACCCGTTCTTCCACACTTAAAGCATACCATCTCCCCTCTATTGTTTTGACCTCCTGATCTGTTTCTATTTAAGAATCTTTTGTACCTTGTGGCTAATAGAGTCATACTTTCAGAAAGTTCTTTTATATCATCATTGTCACCTTCTCCTGAACTAGATTCACGTTCTTCGAAATCACCGTCTTCAGCATCTTCAAACTTTTCATCATTAGCATCATTTGGATTGACAACATTTTTCGCCTTTGCTTTTAGTGCTTTTCAAGATGACTTGGAGGAATTTGCAATGAGGGCATATGTGGTGGGAGTTTCATTCAGGTCGCCGTACATGTTGTTTTCATTTTCAAAGTTCATCAGTGTACTGTAGAGACTGCTCATGTTCATGTATCTCATCTGACCAGAGGTTCTTAGCACCGTGGACATGACAGCCCAATCTTTTGGAAGAATTTCCAAAAATTTGTACATTAACTCTTGAACATCTTTGTGAATGCCGAACTCCCTTAATTCATTTATGAGGATGGCGAATCTTCTGCAGGACATGTTGAGTGTTTCACCTTTGATGACCTTGATTGCTTCATACTTTCGATTTACCATCGCTTTTCTGCTAGCCTTAACTTCATTGGTTCCTTCATAAGATGTTATCAGGATATCCCATATCACTTTGGCAGTTTTACATTCTTTTACTGTAATGAGAATGTGATTTGGGAGGGATGTTTGAAGGAGGAACCGGATTTCAGCATCTAACCCCGCTAGCATTTTGTCTGCCTCTAACCATTGATCTTTTGGTTTGGGTTCTTCAGCATCATGAAGGTCTTCTTCTTCTTCTTCTTCTTCGTCTTTATCGTCACCCTCCTTCTTCTTCTTCTTCTTGGAAATAGTTGTACTTGGAACGAACATTTTTGGAATGTATGGACCATTGTTAAGAATATCTGGTCCCATGTCATTTTGATGTTCGACAAATCCTAGAAAACGGATTTTCCACATACCAAAATCGTCATCAGTAAACATAGGGGCATTTGTCTTCGAATCAAGATTCATTTGAGATATCTTTTCACCCATTTTTTGGTCAATAAGTAAGCAGGTCAACAATTATGAATTAGTTGTCCTGCTCTGATACCAATTGTTAGTCTCGTAATAAGTGAAATACAATACCTATACGCTTTCACTGACCAAATTAAAATTAATGGAGACACTCAACACTTATTAAACTTTTCTTTATTAATCAATAATGATATAATAAAGATGAAAGCAGTTTGCGGAATAGCTAAGAACAAATCCTAACTAAACTGCTTGCATGTGATAGACAACAACAAATATTATCTAAGGCAAGTTTATGATCAACAAATGATCAAGCACAAGACCAGACACTTTCGTTATGCAGATTCAATTCTCGAATCAGATAACTAGAGTTAACTGGTGGTTTACACTCTACTCGAGGGAATAAAGTTCTGGAATAATAATCAGCAGTGTGTAACCTTGTTGGGTGCACACAGAAATCGATCGTCTAAGTCCTCAATTTATATCATTGGGAAACATAGAGCCAAAGGAATGATCAATCGATTCCACGTGTGAGAATTCCGTTGGTGCAGAGGATATTTCATGGGACGAGCACGACTAACGGAACTCTGACAGTACTTTCTGTCATCTTGTGACCGCCGATATCTTCTAGAAGATTTGCAAGATATTCTCATAATCAGCGATGCACAAACTTGTGTTTTACCTGTATCTTTCTGTGACGCTGAAACTTTGGGCATATGTACATTTTTGGCAGCCACGAGTTTTCGGATACTCATGCTTCTTCAAATGGCCTTCAGCTTAAGCGACCTTCACTAAGAGTTTTGCTTAGAGGAGTATATGTTCAATGGTTCATCGTTTTGTCTAATGCGCTGAACCTGTTACACTATCTGATGTGTTAACCAGTATCTGATTCCGCACAGGGAACTGATCGTTGTTTCAGATAGTGATCAGATAATGTAACTGGGTAACTGAAATCCGAACTGATCAGATTCAATTACCCACAATCTGAGGAACTAATCTTCAGATTGTCTTCTAACTATTTGCCTTTTTGTCTTCATTAAATCTCCTCAGTGGGGGATGCTTTTCAGCGACCCAACAGTAACATCTTCTCTTGGGAAAGCATTTTGTCTCTTACGTGTTAGACTATTTTAGTTTTAGTATTACGAAAGTAATGACGTTAGTATTAATACGAGTTTGGAGGTGCCAAGTGCACACCAATATAAGTTTAAGATAGTTACAACACTTTTAAAAAAATTTAAAAATTAAGCTGCTATTCAACAGTATCAACTGTATCACTTATTTTGAAACATACAAAGATAAAAACTGCGTCAGTTATTTAAAAGGCCAAAATGCATCTTAGTACCCTGAACTTGGTTGAGTGGAATTTCTACTACCCTGAACTATTAAAGGTGCACCATGGTACCCTGAACTTGACAAAATGGTCAATTTAGTACCCTGGCTTACTAATTTGCTCTTGTTTTCTCATATCATTTGCTTCTAATATCAATATATTGAGATAAACATATATTTTTTAGTCCGTTTAAAGCTCCAACAAAATTAAATCAGGTAAGAAAACGCGATCAAATTTATAACTCAGGGTACTAAATCGACCATTTTGTCAAGTTCAGGGTACCATGGTGCACCTTTAATAGTTCAAGGTAGTAAAAATTCCAGTCGGCCGAGTTCAGGGTACTAAAATGCATTTTGGCCTTATTTAAAATGTTATGCAGTTTCTTCTTGGTCAAAATGCATTTTAGTACTGACCTTAACTGACTGAATTATATACAACCTTGAACTATTAAATTGCAATATAATACTCTGAACTTGACAAACTAATCGTAAATTAATACATTTGACTAATTACTTTGATGGCGTAATACAATACACGTAACATTTTCTAAACGAAACTAAATATATTATGATTTTCTAGTCATCCACTGATTACGTAAGAGGATGTTTAGATCCCCATGTGCAAGGGGATTTTCAAATTATGTCTTGTACTCAAAAAGTTTACAGTATGTCTTTCATTATCCCAAAATCAAGTGTTTGTACTTGATGATTAGAGTTGAATTAATTCAAAGCCAAAATTTACGGGGGTATTGCAAAAGTAGCCTCGCTATTCCTTTTATGTTTATTGAGGTGAAAATGACAATGTTGGCAAAAAGCACAATGTGTTAACAAACCTTTTATGTGTTAATATTTATCTATAATATCTTCTTTCACTAATTAAAATATCTTACTGTCATCTGCTTTTGACCTTAATCAACTGTACTTAGCTAATAATAACCATGGAACAATAATCGATAGAAAAATGAATTTTCACCAAAAACTTCAACTAATTATTTAATTCAAACAACCCAGAATTTCAAATAGGCGAAAAAAGATAAATGAGCCATAAACCGGGACAAAAACAAAGTCCAATTGTTATAAAGAAAAAAACATAAAACAAATAAGTGTCCAAAAACAGCATTTTTGTGCCGGAAAGTTAGGTAAACCGCCTATGGCTGTTTTTCATGTCGTAGTCCTCGTCGCAAGCTTCAATTTGGTTATTTGTGAGCTGAAACGGACTCTCGAGACAAAAGTTATACCTATTCAATTGAGTTTCTATCCTTAGACGATCTTAAACTTCTAGAAACACATGGAACCGCACCTCTATCTTTGGCCTGCATCAAAGACTTATCTAGAAAGAACAGAAATCAGTAATTGACATGGAACCTTCTACAGTGGACGGGTTTGATTTTAATAAGTTCATCCAGCATTCAACACTAAATGCTATATATAAAAATAAACGGAAACAAATAAAAAATGACATATCGGAGAAAACTTGGAAGAATAGTTCCAAATG
The DNA here is from genome assembly GCA_963853835.1 of Calendula officinalis. NCBI lineage: Eukaryota > Viridiplantae > Streptophyta > Magnoliopsida > Asterales > Asteraceae > Calendula > Calendula officinalis. Next base: position 25,515,908 of record OY970823.1, on the reverse strand, counting down.
AATCAATTTGAGCACAAAGCTCAGTTAAACCACAAGGTTGTTTTAGCAATTTCTCTTGCCCATCATGAGTTTTTCTAGGACTGCCCGTAGGCTTCGTGATTTCGGAATATAATTAAGTTACTCTTTAGTCTTTACCACATGTTTTCCTTTTCCACATTATTCCATGTAACTGACTTGAGCTTGATCGAGCCTATATTTTCAAGTCGGAGCTTGACTCGATTAAATAATCGAAACTTTCCATCTCAAGTCGATTCGACTCGGCTATCATGTATTGATTATTGCAATATTTTTAAGCTCGGCATGATTCGACTCGGTACTTTCGAGCTCGACTCGATTTGAAAATATAGTAATTATGAAACTATACACATACATAAAGAGTGAAAAATATAAAATGGCACAAGCTCGATTTGGCTCACGAGCTTGGTATATTCACAGTCGAGTTTGACTCGAAAGTGTGCTTGAGTGGCTCGAGCTCGACTCCACTTAAATTAAGTTGATTTTGACTACTTTTTAGTCGATCTCGAGTACCTCACCCCTACTTTCAGTGGCTGATCATTATTTAAAGTGAATATGTGGTCTATAATTACTTTTTCAGTTTTGTAAAAAACTTTCATACCATATCATTACTTCAAACTATAGAGCAATGATCATGGGTAAAGTTAACGAGACAATGGAACAATAATATTGCTTTCGGGTTCCACCAACTTAGGGTTAAAGTGGAAACAAAGAATCTTGTTCTTCTTACAAAAACGAAGCTTTACAAAAATCATGTTTCCCTTTGAATGCTTATATGCCAATTTGACTTTTTACCGACCCTCCCTTCTTCCTTCCTTTCATTTAGCAGAATCATTCCGAGTTTTGGTGTCACACAATCGTATATTTGAGCACTCAAAGATTTATCGAAAGAATATTATGTAAGCATTACGTGATGCACACCTAGATGAATATATGTTTTTGTCATTGGCCTATAACATAACATTTACGACATAACGCACAATCAAATGCCATAATCTTAACATCGAATCAAATGATTTGAAGACCAAATCGAATTAAACAAAGCGTAATGTGATGGCGAAAGAAAGTAAGTAGAATGTTTGGAAGAATCCCATAAGTTTCTTGATAAGAATAGTAAGACCAGAAAATTGACGTTTTGGGGAAAAAGAATGGGTATGGGTGAAGAACAAGCATACATCAATAAGATATACAACACCCACCATTCATTTCGTTTTTGACTTTTAAAGACTCAAACTTTGTACCTTTGTACCTAAATTTGACATCGATTTTGTCATTTTGTTTCATTCTATACAAAATTCAATTAAATATACTTATTGTAAATATAAACGTAGCAATAAGAAATTTACACAAAGAAAACAATTATTCGCCAATCTGAAGTAAAAAATAACTCAATTGACACTAAAAGTAGTACACCACTTTCTGAACAATATATATTTAAAGAAAAATGTAATTCTATTAAAAGAGGTCGCCATGATGGGCGGACTTTGCTTGTGATGTGCGTGACGTAAATATTACAGGGACCATTTCCGTACATGACCATCTAGTAACGTTTACATAGAAAGAAACCGAACATGTGACCTTTACAAGACATTCGAGAATATTACTACTATTATATATATACATATATCAGATCAGGATGCATGTATATATGGTGGTGATATGCATGTTACAAAACAAATAAGAATATGATATATGGAAACTTGTAGATAGATGCTTTTTAATTAGGCTTTCTTTGCATATGATCAGTAAGGAGGATAGAAAGTTCATGGTCAGCTTGGCTTCCTGTCTATCTGTATTTTCTTAATTTTGTAGGAATCTCAGCTTGCGTTATCCGCGTATATCGTACTCCCTCTATTTAAATATGTTAATCATTTTGGAACTTTTTAATATTATATAGCCTTAGTCGGTTAACAAATTTAGGAGCATTCAAATAATATATATTTTGAGCAACCTTCAACCTTTTCTTTTCACTTCGCTACAAAGATTGTCTAAACGATATCATAATTTCTAGTAATACGAGTCGGCTTTTTCTAATAATAAGTATTTGTTTTTTGTTAACAAATGTGTCCAAACATCATGAATCATTGTCTTCTATATTCTAGTTTATAATCAACTCGTTTATATTAGAGGTGACAATTCAGACCAAGCTCTGGTTCGCCGGTTGGCGGGTCAGAATCATTCAATCTGAATTGGATATGTCTATATAAATGATGTAGAACTGAAAAGATAGATAAAGATTAGAATCCGTTGATTCAAAAGAATACCGGATTAATCTAACACAAAACACGTTGATTCGATAGAATACCGTGATTTGGTCTTCAAAGTTGTTCAAGCACAATAACAAAATTCGGGAGAGAAAACTCAAAGTTTGCAAAATCATCAACTGCTTATTCCATATGACAAAATACACTTTAAATATGGCCCGGATTTTCGAATAGGCCTAAAACGACAAATGGGCCAAAAACTGGGCCTAAACAAAGTTCGAAATTTTAACCAAAAAACAGAAAAACGTAAATAAAGTGTCTAAAACAAGGCTTTTTTGGCCGGGAAGTCGGGTAAACCGCCTATGGCCGTTTATCATGTCGTAGCCTTCGTCTCGAGCTTTGATTTGATTACTCGTGGGCCTGAAACGGAGACCCGAGCTGAAAGTTACGCCATTTTTACTAAAGCCCTTTCTTCATGCGATCATGGGCTTCCATAAACATTAAGGCCCGTTCCTCTATCATTGGGCCTACATCAATGAACAAGTCATTTATCTAGCTCAACTCTAATTTGTCACTTTTCAACCTGAACACGCCTCATATAACCCGTTTAATTAGAAGAGTTAAACAAGTTAGCGATTTGAATGGGTCAAACGGGTTGACGGGTCGACCCATATAAACCGCTTAATAAAACTATAAATTACCAAAGTATAAAATATGTGTTAATAATTTACTAAGTTTGTTGGTCGATCCATTTAAATTATAACCAACCCGAACTTGATCAGTTGAATCGATCAAACAATTGACGCAAAACTTGTTTGGCTCAACCTTAAATGATCATTTTTATGTCAATCTCAAGTCGGAATTCATGTCAATCGGTTCAAAAATTGACATCTCTATTTGATATTGATATCAACTTCTGATAGGAATTCAAAATTTTATTAAACTTGTTAATTTAGAATTGGAATAAATGTGTTGTAAATTGAAGAGATTCAAAGAATACTAAAAATAGCAGGATTTAAGGAAATACAAGTCTAGTCGTTACACATGCAACACTGTAATCGATAGAAATATATCATATTATTGGTACTTTGAATTACACGTAGGAGCCTCTAAGATACACACACAAAAACTATATCTCGCTTACAAGGCATCACAAACAGTATTAAAACGTAGTAATAACAATAAAAGCAAATTAAACAAGAGAAAAGACATATAAACGTAATTAATTACTAAATGTAGTGGTATGTCACATGATTGAACAAGCATTAGGGTTATCGTCACTAAAGAGATATGTGATCCGTTCGTCGGTAGCATTTGGGGCTGAAACGGCCTGAACAACGTTCTTCACATATCCAGCAGGAGCCCGTTTGTCATACGCTTGATTCACGTAAGGATAACTCACTAGATTGTAAGGTATGTATGGCCAAAATTCGGCTCTTTTGCCTGTGCTTTTTATTCTTTTTAACACATGGTTTGGATCTACATAACCGCTGACCGTTACGCGGCTTTGTTTTCTGTTAACTTCCACAGTCTTCACACCTTATAATTGTACCAAACCAAACAGAGTTATAACATATAAATACAGAGACTTAATTACAGGCAGAAAGTAAAGATGAATATATATATATATATATATATACCTTTCATGGACTTAACGGAATTCTTGACTCTTCTTTCACATCCATCACAGTCCATTTTGACTTTGATTTCAACTGTCTGAGAAAGAAACCACAAACCATCTTTTGCTTGTCAGATTGAAATATAATAAATGGGAAGAAAAAAACAGGGGAGAGAGAGAGAAGGGGGGGTGTATGCCTGCATTGCCTTTCTTCTACTTCTGGTGCTTGTGCTTGTGACTGTACAAAAGTTGGAGAGGTAATCAAGTGCTCCCATTCTTTTGATAATTGCTTCACTTTGATCAGAGAAAGAGAATATATATTTATGTTGAGAGAGAGAGAGAGAAGTGGGTCTATATATGCTATGAGGTTAGGAGTTGGTATTTATACAAAAGCAAAATAAAGATTACTTGGAGTCGGACCCAAAAATGTAATTAATTGTGATTTTATCATAAAGTTATAACATGAATATCTCAATTATTCGTTAATCCATTAATTTAACCACACAAGATTAAGAATATACACAATTCCAATATATAATATCTCACGACACAATGACGATAAGTCGATAACACTCATCGTCAGTTCGTCACTACTAGGGATGGCAACTAGCATCCGATCCGATGAACATCCACCCGATACGATCCGCTCATGGTGGATATGGATGAAGTTAAATGGGTGAATATCGGATGTGGAGCGGATGTGGATGTTTATTGGAGCGGATATGGATGATGATTTTCAATCCATGGATGAATCCACTTAACCCGAAATTAAATATATATTATAATTTTTTATAATTATAAATATAAACTTTTAATATTTTGTGTCTATAAAACTTATATATAGATAACTGAAAATAGTTAAAATGTACAAATTACATATATAAAATGTACAGATTACATATTCGTGAGGTGCCAAAACTCCCGCCCTTGTGTGTATCTCTTTTATATCAATATTTTGGTATTAGCTGTACAAACTAATATCTATGCATCAGATGTATCATAGTTATGTTTCCGTTTGACTCTTCTTTCGGAAGAAACTATGTAAATATGCAACAAAAATCATAAATCATATATAAAACTATCGTAATTTCTTTAGGTAATTCTTTTTTTTCGAAATCCAATGGATGTCCATTTACCCGCTCTAATCCAATGGATATGGATATGGATGGATGAAATGATTTTAAATGGATGTGGATATGGATATGGATGAGTTAAATTTAGATGGATATGGATGTGGATATCGCATCATCCGATCCACATCCGATCCATTGCCATCCCTAGTCACTACAAATAGCTTTACAGTGATAACATATCATTGCTATAGGTTTGACTAAGATCTATTTCGTTGGAATAAATCACAGTTCAACTTATTACTGATGCTGCAGTTAGTACTGATCATGGTTATTACTGATGAAGACTATGGTTGATACTGATGGGGCAGAAATGTTTACTACTGATGAGTTGATACTGGTGAAGTCTATAACTAGCTTACTACTGATCATGCACATATTGAAGATACTACTGATCAATAGTAGTTACTACTGACGTTGGTTTTGGACTTACTACTGGTCACCAGACTTACAACTGACATTGCTTATTTACTACTGGTGATTGGTTTTACTACTGATACGCGTTTATGGAACATATCAAGTCCGAGATCTTCGCAGAGTTAGTTATAGAATGTAATTCAATGTATATCTTTTATTATACGATGTAAATCAAGTCCTAGAATAACTAGGGTAAATAGTTTAGCTTCAAGGACTACTATAAGTATGTTCCTTACGAATTGTAAACGTACGTGTGTATTGTTAATCAATAATATACATTGAAGCTTTTTGTGAAACTGTGTTCTTAATATTATTCGATATTGTTCTTACAGTTCATCGTTCTTAAAATATTGATATAGTGTTGATCCGCTGCAACTTCTATCATCAATTAGATCTAAAGGTGTTTATTAACTAATCTATAGTTAATCGATCCTGACAAGTGGTATCAGAGCATATTGGTTCTAGATCTACGAATTTTAAGAACAACAAAAAGTTTTAAATCATTAAAACACACAAATTTTTAATCATGACTGATAACAATGAGAGCACCCAAGCAAATAAAATTCCTATACTCACTCCCAATAACTTTGGGATGTGGAAAAATCGTATTAAGCAATACATGCTTATTACTGATTATTCCATGTGGGAAGTTGTTACTGAAGGTAACAAAACTGGTCCTGGTCAAGCATCAAGTTCTGCAACTGAAGCAGACAAACTCAAGTGTGAGAAGGAGAAGAAAGACAAAGGGATCGAACTCAAAACTCTAAGCACTCTTCTACTAGCCATTCCTAATGACTATCAACACCTCTTTGTTGACTATGATGATGCAAAGGTATTGTGGCAAGCACTGGAGAAGAGATTCGTTGGAACCAAGAGCACCAAGAGGAACATGAAGTCTGTTCTCAAGCAAGACTTTGAAAACTTCAAAGGAAAGCCCAATGAGACACTCACTCAAGTATTTGACAGATTCAACAAGTTAATTGGTGAACTTAACCAGGTTGGGGTTAAGATGGATCAAGAAGATGTCAACATGAAGTTCCTAAGATCTCTTAGTGACGAATGGGCCATGTACACAGTGATATATAGACAAAGAGATGCACTAGAAGAAAAGGAGTTGGATGAACTCTACAATGATCTCAGAGTATTTGAAACTGAGGTAAATCAAAAGAACCCTTCTATTTCTTCTAATAATGCTGCATTTGTATCAAGTACAGGTCAAGGTCAAGAAACTACCACAGGAAAGGCTACAGATTGTGAAGATGCTGCAAGAGAATCCTTTTTCACTAGTCATGTGCATACTGTACTAATTAGTGATGATTTGGAACAATTGCACCCTGATGATCTTGAAGAGATGGATCTCAAATGGCAGATGGCTATGCTGAGCCTGAGAACCAAAAGGTTCTTGAAAAGGACTGGTAGGACAAGTCTCAACTACAACAAAAGTGACAAGGCTGGATTTGACAAAACTAAAGTCAAATCTTCTACTTTTCTCAATCTTCTAAATTCTGCTAATTGAGCTTCTATCTGAACATCTTTTATTAAACCAGGAATTTCAGCTTCTTGATTTGTTTGAGTTTTTGATTTTTTCTTTTCATCCTTCTTTTTCTTTTTCTTTTCTTCAATAGCTTGATACATAGCTACTCTCTCTAAAAATCTCTTATGTTTCACCTTCCATCTTGATTGTTTTTCAGCTCTGACATGGTTGATTTTGTTCACCATGTGGTGTCCTAATGCTCTGTTGGGATAATCATCATCATAAATTTCCTTTCCCTTTCCAACACAAGCAGGTAGTACAGATGGAGGTGTAGAGTACTTCATATCAGGAATACCAGGAAGTAGTAACTTTGGATAGAACAAATGAAGTTTATCCTCTAATAGTATTTTGGGGTGTGGAGGAAGTGTACATTCATCTACTTCAAACCAATTCACATTATCATCAATGTCAGGTATGATAAGTGGTTGAGTAGGAGTTGGTGGTTTGGTGATGATGACATGTCTTCTACTATCAATAAGTTCAGAAAATTCAGGAATTTCCTCTTCAGTAGTAACTAAGGTAGTTACTACTGGTATATTTTCAGGAATTACTACTGGTAGGGCACCAGTAGTGTTTGGTGCAATGTTTTCCTCTTCTTGATTTACTACTGCTATGACATCAGTAGTATTTGGTGCAGTTATTTCCTCCTCTTCATTTACTACTGATATTTCTTGTTGATTTTGTTCTTCCATAGGATCAGTAGTAATAGCCTCATCATCAATATTCATCATTTCTGGGCCTTCATCAACTTTTGTTTCTTTGAGATTTAGGAGAGAAGTTGCTGCTGCTGCAATAGATTCATCTATCATACTTTGTATATTATCCTTCTCCCCCTTAGTGAGCTCAACTGGTGGAGCTTCACTATCCTTAATCTTTCTTCTGAGCTTTCTAATAATCTTTGTTTGTTGAAGTAGTATGTGCTCATATAATTTCATTCTTTTGTTGATAGTATTGATGTGCTTTTTCATATACATCATTGTTTTCCCTTGATTTGTTAAGAAATTCAGACAGTCTTGTACAGTGGTTTCAAGGTTTTCCATCCTATCCGTCAATTGTTTTTGTTTAATACTGCCCTCACTCCTTTTAGCAAGATCATCGGGCTTACGAACAGGTACATTGGTTTTAAGGTTTTCCTTCCTAGCCATCAATTTGGTTTGTTTAATACTGCCCTCACTCCATCTAGCAAGATCATCGGGCTCACTAATAGGTACATTGGCTTTAAGGTTTTCCATCCTTTCCGTCAATTCAATGGTTTCAGTTCTACCCTCATCACTTCTTGGTGATGAAATGGGTTGTTTGGACACTCTCTTCTTCCTGGAAGAAGCAGTAGTGCCCCCCCCCCCCCCCTTGTGGTTTCTTGGCACCGGGGTCCTCTTAGTGCTGCCTCAAAAGATGAGTCATCACTTAGAGTTGCCGAGGTCTGGGTCCTATTGATGTTCTCACTGGCCTGTGCACCCAACTTTGGGGCATCAGTAGTGAGAGCCCTTTCCTCATGATCTCTCTCCTCCTGTGAGATCAACTCTTGGAGTCTGGGGTGTGACTCAATTTGTCCCCTGGTGTCCTTTAAGGAAGATTTCTTCCTTTTATATTTGATGGATATATTTTGGGTTAAATTTGGTAGGTCTTCCACAGAGTGAAGAGTAGCACTCTGAGGACTGAAGTCATGTTCCTGGGACACATTCAGGACATCTTAATTGTCTTGAAGAGCTGGTAGCCGAAAGCAAAAGAACAAAAAGTCCTCTAACAGACGATGTTTTTGAACAAAAGGCACTTATGATTGACTTTCTAAAGTCAAAAGGGCACAGTGCAAAATCTTTTGGCAGAATGAAGATGGTTACTATTATAGACAAATATTGTACTGCCAAGAAGAGAGAATTGGCTGAACAAGAGGCTGAAGAAGAAAAGAAATTAAAAGCCTTAAAAACCTTAATGCCAATAAATTCAAAGCTGATCAAAACTGGTAGTGTATCTTCTACTGGTGAATCTTCATCTCCCCAGACAAAGAAAAGAAAGGATGATACTCAAGAACAGAGTGTTAAAAAGAAATCAAAGACAGACAAAATTATCCCTGTTCTTGAAGTACCTGTTGCTCCCCTTCAAAACAATCCAATCATAAATTGGAGAGTCTTGCCCAATAATGTATTAGTAATTATAAGGGAAGACAAGATTATTCAAAAATTTACTGGATGGTTACCATTGATCAGATCCTGTACAAGAAGTGATGTAATTAAACTTCTGATCATTGGAAAACCAAGAATGTCAAAGAAATCATGGAGAGAATCTGGTGCTGGATACTTAACAAGAATGATTGATGCTGCATTTTATCCAGACAACTATCCAGAATTATTTACAAATCCAGAAAATGTTTATGCATGGAATGTAATTCCAACTGCACATATGTATTTCTTTGAAAGATCAAGTAAAAATTGTGAGCTGTACTTATATGAGAAAGAATATCCACACTCAGAAAAGGTCATGTATCAGATATTCATTAACACAATGATGAAGCCATTTGATGCTGTAATGTTCAGAAATAAATTGAATTATTTTACAAAGAAAAACAGCAAGTACATCATTGATCAAAGAAATCAACAGAATCAAAGAACTCTGGAGAAGAGAAAGAAGGAAGCAGAAGAACAAAAGAAACTTGATTGATTAAAAGAGAATCAATAAGTTTAGGGGGAGATTGTTGGAACAAATCACAGTTCAACTTATTACTGATGCTGCAGTTAGTACTGATCATGGTTATTACTGATGAAGACTATGGTTGATACTGATGGGGCAGAAATGTTTACTACTGATGAGTTGATACTGGTGAAGTCTATAACTAGCTTACTACTGATCATGCACATATTGAAGATACTACTGATCAATAGTAGTTACTACTGACGTTGGTTTTGGACTTACTACTGGTCACCAGACTTACTACTGACATTGCTTATTTACTACTGGCGATTGGTTTTACTACTGATACGCGTTTATGGAACATATCAAGTCCGAGATCTTCGCAGAGTTAGTTATAGAATGTAATTCAATGTATATCTTTTATTATACGATGTAAATCAAGTCCTAGAATAACTAGGGTAAATAGTTTAGCTTCAAGGACTACTATAAGTATGTTCCTTACGAATTGTAAACGTACGTGTGTATTGTTAATCAGTAATATACATTGAAGCTTTTTGTGAAACTGTGTTCTTAATATTATTCGATATTGTTCTTACAGTTCATCGTTCTTAAAATATTGATATAGTGTTGATCCGCTGCAACTTTTATCATCAATTAGATCTAAAGGTGTTTATTAACTAATCTATAGTTAATCGATCCTGACATATTTTATTTAAAGTAGTCTTTACCAAAGATATGTCATTGGGACATGTTCGGCGGGAAATGAAATAATATATCCGGGCTTCTGAAAATGTTCGTGGACGATATGTGTAAGGATAGATAAAAAAAAAAAATTAGTTTTCCTGAGAACATTTGTCTCGGCAAATAATTTAAATTATAGAGAAGAGGATGTGGCGACGACTACTATATCGATCGAATACTATATGTTTAAGAGATATATATATTTTAGGTCGAATACTATATCGATCGACTTACAATAATAAATCCTTCATATACATCCCCACTTTTTTAAGATATGGTAATAGCGAAGATTAAAAGTAGTTGCAATTTACATTTTCAATATTTGATAAGCGTTTCAGGCAATTGTACGTGTCTAATATTCATATAAATAAAAAGTTACGATAAATATGACATATCGAAAGATAAAGTCCCGTAATCAGTTAATCATCCTTTGTGGTAAAAAGTAGATCCATGTCAAGTGCAAATCACCCTTTTAAAATTTAGTGACATAACAAAAAATCAAATGTTACAAAGGCATATATGCTTATAGTGATGTCTATATTGTATGTAAACATTTAATTGGTACTTCTATGAGAAGGCGCGTAATTCGTGCGGAATTTAAGAAAAGGGTGGAAATTGGCCCACTAGCAGCTAGCAAACCTTATGTTAAAGTCAGAAGTGGCATAAAATCATGAGTACTCAATACTCATTTATGTGGTTTTCTTTACTTGTTTAATCACATAAAATGTTGTAAAGTGCTTTTCTGTTTGCTATCATTTTCACTCAATGGGTGGATATATGTAGCCTTTTACTTTTTATATGTAAATAAATTTAATTATCTGTCAATGAAAAATAATAATATTGATTTAAAGTGAATATTGCAACGTAGTTTTATGTAATTTCATACCAAATTAAATAAAAAGGTTTTAGTAGCATTAGATTTACATAAAATAAAATTACTTCGTATTATTTTTTTTGCAAAGTATTAAAGTTCCTACAGTTAAATACCATCGGGCCTCCATGTGTTGACGATAAATTTTACCAATAATACGTTTGTCATAGTAATACTACTTTTATAAGGATTTAAGGTTTGAGATTACATTACATATTATTGATTATTATGCAAATAAGAAAGCTAGAGTGTAGCTTGGTGGTAGACCAAACATCTTAAACAGGTGCCAACAGCAACTGCCTTCAGTTTCAGTTCCATCGGTTTTCTTTAGCCATTGGCACGCCGGTCAGTTTTTAGTCACTACAACATCAGTACAAATCAAAACCCACCCATTACAACATCAGTACAATCAAGTGGTTGCCTTTAGGACGAACGTGGTTTGTTCATGTTTATAAAGACAATTTTTCACAAATCAAAAACTTAAAAAATTCTATTAAACCGAATTAACAGAATCACCGTCACTACTTTCACTTTCACTCCCGCTGCCACTACTACTACTGCTGCTGCTACTACTGCTGCTACTACTTCCACTAGAAGACGATTCTTTTCTCTCTTCAGCATTCACTTGCGCCCTAAGTGCTTCTGCAGCATTAAATCCCTTATCTCCTTCATCATCATCACTCACATCAACTTCCTCATCGCTTTCATTTTGATGAGGGATATTTATGTCAATTCCAGTAAACGGTTGTTGTTTTTCTTGGGGTATTATTTCGATATTATCGTGAGCTGTACCGATGTCGATTTCCTCATCCTCGTCATCGTTGAGAATGTCCAGGTGTTCGTCCAGGTCATCATCCTCGTTCTTAGGGTCTGGTGATGCGTAGAATGGATCTGAAACGATGGGCGGGTTGTCAATAACGGGTTCTTCTCTGGGTTTTGTATCTGGAAAAATGAAAATGAAAATTATTAATTAATTAATTACAAAAGTATAAAGAAGTTGAAATGAGAATTATACATACCAAAGGCTTTAAAGTTGCCAATTTCAATGCGTTCGACTTCAACCTATATTTGAGGAAAAATATCTCACATTATTAGTCAAAATCAAAAACAGAGGAAGGATCAAACAATAACTTACAGATTGAGGAAGTAAGTTGTTCTTATTTGATGACTGAACTTTAGACCCTTTTGCAAGTGGCGGTGAACTAGCCTCAGGTGGCGGCACTAGTAAACTGCCGCCAGCAGCCGCTGCTGACTCACCAGGTTGCCGGACATGCCTTAAGCGTTTTACAGATCTATGTAATCTTTCCAACTTAAAACTTGTTCCATCAAAGAACAAAACTGCATCGTTATCTTTATAATCCTCGCTACTACCCTCGAAACTCACTTTGGGTTTTCCTGCTTGGTTGTTCTGAAATTCAACAGCCACTTTGTTATCCTTTGTCTTGTGCAGTTTCCCAGGTTGGTTTTTATCAATCGATGCTGGCTTAAATTCATCTGAATTGTTGAACAAATGCACAAGTCAACTAAAAGAAAAAGAAACACTTTTTCATATTGTAAATTGGTAATTTCTGAATTCTGGTATCAATTCGCGACAAGATTGACCTAAAATAAAGTTAGCAAACAGATCTCACACTTTATACATCATAAATTCATTAATTGTTGATTAATTTTCGATGAACGCTGTTTCTAAAACAATATTGAATTTAACTTACTGCAAACAACACAAAAATAGATCAGAAACTTACAGCGAAGAGTGCAGAATTTGGAAGAAGGATTGTCTTGAAAAGAGGAACCTAGGGTTAGATCAAACCATCGATCGACTGGTGGAGCGGTTGTAGGTTCGTCCATTTTATTGCTATTTGCCATTATTGACGCTAATTGCAGTGTTTAATTGAAGTCGTACGATCCTAAATTGGAGCCCTAGAAAAATTATTTGGGGATGTAAACGCATTTGAATCACGGCATTATTATTGTTCGTTTAGGTATAATTCCAATTTTCAAAATGTATCCTTTGGTTTCACAAACTTGAAAGAAACCCCTCATGTTGGAAATATTTTTATTTACATTCACATTACATTTAATTAAAAGAATAGAAAGATAGATCAATCAGCAAAGGTTAAGTGAGTTAAAAAGGGTTCATAAGTTACTATTCTTATAGGGTTCATAAATTGGTCAACTCGACCAAGTATTCGGCAAGTAATTGCTATTTGGTGATGTGTCAAGTCAGGTTGGTCCTAACTGGAAAAAAAACCCAAGTAAAAAAAACATGGTTAAAACCGGTCTAACTCGGGCAAAACTCGTCCAACTTGATCAAATTCGATCAAAACTCGGTCAAACCAGTCAAACTTGGTCTTCTTATTTTGGTGTATTTTAATTAGGTTTTTAAAAGAACACCTCTATTGTTTCGGTCCTCATCCTTTTGGCTTTTGAACTAACTATTTGAACTTATAAAGATTTAGGGTTTATATTATACATGAGTAGTTATGTTTATATTATACAATTTATATAGTATATAATTTCTAAATTTTCTATAAAAAAAATTCTTAATCTAAGTGATCGCCATGTATTCACCCAGTAATTGCGTACTCAGTTATCAATACTAATAGGTAGCAAGTAGTTTTATACTATTGAACTTTTGAACACAACTAAATAAGTTGCAAGTCAGAAGATATGCCCATATGAAAACAGCATAAATTATGTTGTTACGTATTTTTATCTGAATTTGTTCATACAAACACAAATCATAGCGTAAAAGGTGATGGATTAACAAATGTAACTCAACAACAGTGTGTCTCAATAGACCAAAAACCAGGGCATGTATTTGAAAATTGAATTTGGAAGGGACCTTTTTTGCAGGTCACAGAAACCCAATACTTTTGGCGTCAGTCGTTAGTTTTCCCCCAAATTACATGAACCTCACCAGCGAAACCCTAGGCCCTAGCTCATTCGAACTTATTGTAATTGGCAATGGCGATGCAAATCTGTGCAACAAATTCCTCAATCATTCATCTCAATTCTGCAAAACTGTACAATAACCATCCCTTAATTGGACTGTCAACGCAGATTTCGCGTCTGCCAGTTAATCGTTGTATCACAAAGTATTCGATCCAATGCTCGGTGGAAAAAACAAACCAGATTAATTTGAGAACTTGTAAGCAATGTAAAACGCAGTTCGATGTTTCTCTCAATCATCCCCAAGCGTGTCGTTTCCACACTGCGCATTTTGGCGGTAATCAATTTCTTTCTTTGTTTGTTTTTTTTTTTTTTTTGAAACGATTGATATTTGAATTGTGAAAAGAGATAGTGTGTATCTGACTTTATCTGTGCGTGCGTAATTTTTGCTCACCTCTTTCAATGATTCTAACACTTGTATGTAGCCATTCTATCCCTGGAAGTGTGTGTGTATCGAGTTTTCTGCTAATTATGAAGCTCGAGAGGAACAAAATGTTGGTTTATACAGTGTTTGTTGCTGTAATCTGATTGAAAACAGGAATCGTGGTTATCACATTCTGAATTAGATATTTCGATCTGATACATGGTATCACGAAATTCTAACTATTATAATAATTCCTGAGAATCAAATTAGAAATTAGGCACAATTTAAAATTCACATTTTGATGATTTCATACAGAATTCATACTGAGTTTGTATGTCAAAGTGTATGTGTTTTTGGTCCCTTCCCAACAAAATATTACTTCTGTTATGTATAAAGAAATCAAGATAGTTGGAAGAAGTTAGAAGCATTTTCATGAAACTAGGAGCAGTTATAAATGGTTTATAGATATGATTTGTGTTCTCATGATATGAGTATTTTCAGGGGAAACCAAGAGGAAATTTGAGAGTGTGTATAGTGGAGGCACTATGAATACATCCGAATCTGGTAAAGTGTTTCAGTATTGGCATTGTTGTGGGTCTGAAGATCCCTTTCATCCTGGCTGCACTGCTTCTCCTCATTCTTCATATGACGAATGATGTAAAAATTTTAAAATCATACAAATTAATGTTCATCTCAACCTGAATTTTTCATTGTATCAAGAAATTCTTGCATCTTTAAATCAAGTACTATCTTCATTTGTATATATGCATTACAATCTTCAATGAATTAAATTTGCGATGAATATACTTGCTTTACCGTTCTTATGTACACGAGTTCCCTGATTACTTTCATGGCATGTTTTTTGGGGAACTTGATTTACATATTGTCGAATATATGGAGTTGTAGTATTAATAATATTTATGTAGAAGTTTTATAATTTAATAATGGATTGCATTGCTTGCATGTTTGCAAGTGTATAAAGAAGTAGGTATATATGGAGTAAGTTGCTCTTAAGCAAAAGTATATATTTGAGATATGTTTTGCATCATCTAGAGATTGTGTAAAGATTGTTGTAAATCACAATGTCAGGATCACATATTTCGTCCTCAAGAATCCTCTTTAAACAAAAGGATAGTCATCCTTGAGTGGCTAGTGATATTTAATTTGTTAATCTACAAGTAATGATTGCAAATTATTTAATTTGTTAACATACAAGTAATGAAGCAATAGCCAACCTTGGTTGTTTAGTGATTTTTAGGGTGGTTTTTCTGTAATTATGTTACACAAAATATAAGAATTTAACTTTTTTCTTAACCATAACTATAAGGGTAATCATCAACAATTTCTTAAAAGAAATCCACTGCTCATAAACGGGTTGGTGGGTTGTATCATCTAACCCAAACACGAACCACATAACATATTCATAAAAGTGGGTACTTAAGGGTTATAAGCGGGTAGATAAACGTTTTATAATTGGGTTGAAACCATGCTGATGGGTTGTGTTTAAACGTTGTATATATATTGTTTTATATGTTAAACGGGTTGGGGTCGACCTGTTTATCATTGATTAGATGGTTGACCTTATGACCTGAACCCATTTTTGATTTTACTCAACCTAGTTCGTTTATTTTCGTGTCATGTCAAAAGTGACAAACCCTAAGTTTCACCTATAAATCACTTTTATATTATGCACAAATCAACCCAAATCACCTTATAAAATCTTAGAGATATTGTACCAAATCTTCTCAAGTGTACTAACAAGGTTCTGAAAGAGATAATCAAGTCTATGAAAATCATTTTAGACTATTAACAACTTTATTTTGGATATCAAGCAGACATGTGTAGCTCAAAGCATTTGTCTTAAGAAAAATAGAAAAGAGTCAACCCCAAACACAGGTTGACTTCCTTTCATATCATCAGTGAATTAAAAATAAGATAATTAAGAAGTCAACGTACCTCTCCATATACGGATCACGGATGTACTTATATGTGATGATCTTTAGTTGGTGTCAAAATAATAGAGTAGGTAACAAGGTTACCATATCTTAGGCTCTTGAAGATTGATGTTTTTTCTATTCAAGAAATGAAATTAAAAATGACACTGTAATATAACTTTTTTTTAAAAGGTTATAAAATATTGATTCCTTACACACACGAAAAACCTAATTGAATTTTTTTTAATTAACTAAATTATATGGATTTTAACTACTTGTATAATCTTTTTTCATAGTTGCTTAATCTTTTATTATGTTTGTTTATTTATATAACTTTGAAAGTTTAAATCTTTTTACGCTATATGGAAATATAAACTAACAAGAATTAACTATATGTCAGATTATATATAACATGAAAACTAAAAAATGTAAAGTAAAAAATACATATCGAACAACATCCTAATGACATTTTCCGTTTCTTCATGTCAACCGAGCATGATAATTGAGTATAATTGATCATTCCATTTCGTTATCAATTACATTACCTTATTCATTCTATTCATTTGACATTAAATTCTATTCAATCAAATTAGTTTTGTGTTGTTTTTTTTCATTAATACAGTTTAAAACCGCAAATGTTTACCTAGACTTTTCTTCTTAATTTGGTTTTAATAAGCCAATAAGTAGCAACTGCAAAGGAAGTGTTATTTAGTCACGTATATTAGGGCCACATTAAATTAAAATTATCATTGTGTAAGTTTTTAGTGATGCTTTTATTATATGGGGGTTAAAGGTTATACTCCGTATTATTCTGTTCGTGACAATTTTTATTAAAAAATAGTGTCATAAATGGTCAAAACCACGTCACACTC
The DNA here is from genome assembly GCA_963853835.1 of Calendula officinalis. NCBI lineage: Eukaryota > Viridiplantae > Streptophyta > Magnoliopsida > Asterales > Asteraceae > Calendula > Calendula officinalis. The sequence continues at coordinate 25,498,631 of OY970823.1, read as the reverse complement.
TGTTTAAATAATAATATATGTAGATAGATAGTGTCCCGTGATGTCGCGAGAATTTTCATACGACGCCCAAAACATGATTTACATCAGTAAACATCGTCTAGCTATGTGCGCTATATGTCTTATTCTCTTTGCTTATCCAATCAACCTTTATTATCGGTTCTTTTTTTTCTTTCTTTTTTTAATATGATTTCGACTCATTTTGCGAGCCGAGTAATCATAGGGAGACCCCCCGCTTTACGGGTAACTCGGAGTTGGTGTAAGTGCACCTCTATGGCTACAATTGTATTTTTTTCTCATAGGGATTGAAATTGGACCTCTAAGTAATTTCACCATTATAGACATCAATTTCAATCACTAAACCACCACCGTTATTGTTTTATAAATTCTTTTACATGCCATTGGATATGATTTTTTGCGAGAAGTGCTCTGATAAGTCATAAATATATCATTCTCATTTGTAGTTTCAAACTTTCACTCGACTCTTATGAATTTATGATGATGTATATAAAGTTCAATTACATCGACATAATTTTGTTGATGTCTATACCAAATTACCTTCTGCTGTTAGAAAAAAAAAACATCACATAATATTGTTGCTCGCTAAAAGGAGATGAGTTCGAAGAAGACACTGCTGACTTGAACCACTAACTAATCTGCAACTTCAAAAAAATAATTCTCTGTCTATAAAAACCAGATAATATACGCTTTATTTATGTTTATCCAACAACCACATATAAAATATAATTATACATTTCGTTAAGTAACAAAAGCAGAAATTTACAAACATAAAAAACCTTCATCGAGGATTTTAAACTGCAAAAAAATGGGAATTAATTAAAATAATACAGTAATAGTTTTATACCGAATTTGCCAAACCAAAAAGAATGTTTAATGGAAAAGTGAAGAAAAAAAACACAGATCATCTGGAGCAAACATATTCTTCATCAATGGTGTCTAACAATGGCTTTTTCGATCTACACATAGAAATCCGACGTTTAAACTCCGGCGACGACAATTCTTCAATATCCTCCAGCTTCAACCTCGATGGTGCGACCACGTTTTCCGGTGCAATCCGTCCATTCTTTTTAGCGGTTATATAAAGAGAACCTAAGTCGGCTGACGTCACAACGCCATTAACCCTACTCATCGGAAACATGACATAAACAGATGCAAATTCGAGATCTTCATCAGCATTTAGTGCTGAAAACCGTTGACCAATGCGTAGAGACTTTGAGTGGACAACAAACGAATTTGGCGATTCCATCATGAGTTCTGCTGCGTTGACTGGTTCTTGGAATTTACGTATTTCTCCGTTTGGGAGAATTACTTTTGTATCCCTTGAGTTTTTCCCGTTTCGGTGTGTTAAAGTACACGAAACGTAGTTACCCATTTTATTGTTGAGTTGAGACGGGAAGGATGCGAGAGGAAGTGTGAAGTTGTGTATATATAGGAGAATGGAAGATGGTTTATCAAAGAAAATAAAAAGGATAAATATGACAGTTGGGAAGTTAAATGGGTTGACTTTGAATCCGCGTCTCAGTTTGACTTTAAAAAACTAGAAAGACAAAGTCTCTTTTGCGACGGTGGTGGTATGTTTGATTGTTTGGTGTAAATCCTATGATGAATTGAAACTAACAAATATGATATAAATATAGAGACAAAGAGAAATGGTTTGATGCCTAAATATAACAGTTTCTTTTAAGGAATTTTTGGTGGAAAAAGATAAAATTTCGTGTTTTTAGGTTGCATCTTTACAAAGACTAAACATTTTTTCAATATACCTAGCTATGTCTTGGTACATGTAAAGCGCATTTGGTCTACCGGTATGATATTTACCTTACGATCTTAAAGTTGGTGGTTCAAGTCCCATCGTTAATATATGCAGAAATTAGGTGTAGAATAGGATTTACCGATAATTTTTTTTTGTCTTGTTACATGTCATTCATAATTTTCAGATTTTTACACAACGTTTTAAATGATATTTTAATCATCCGAGTCATAATTTACACCTACCGATGATTTTATTAAATTTAGTAATAGTAAGTTAGTGATTTGTTCAAGGTAGTTTAAGGATTTTATCAAGTCTCAAGGGATAATTAATATCTCTTAGATCAAGAAAAAGTTAAAGGTCAAGATCAAAATTCAAAACCACCACCACCACTACAAGCATATGTGATTCAATATATCAATACTCAACCTACCTCCGGCGGCCGGTGGCGGCCGGGGATGGTCGGTGGTGGTGACCGGCGGTGGTCGGTGGTGGTGACCGGCGGTGGTGGTCGTGACTTGAAACACGTGTGTTTGAAACACATGTGTTTCACCTCTTGAAACGCATGTTCTTCGTAGTTTGTATGCTCCCCTATGTTTTAGAAACTCATGTTTTTATTGAAACACATGTGTTTCGTGACTTGAAACACATGTGTTTCGTGACTTGAAACACATGTGTTTCAAACACATGTGTTTCGTGACTTGAAACACATGTGTTTCAAACACATGTGTTTCACCTTTTGAAACACATGTGTTTCAAACACATGTGTTTCACCTTTTGAAACACATGTGCTTCGTAATTCGTATGCTCCCCTGTGTTTTAGAAACTCTTGTGTTTAGTGAAACACATGTGTTTCGTGACTTGAAACACATGTGCTTTGAAGGTAATATGCTCGTTTGTATTTTGGAACACCTGTGTTTTAGTGAATCACATGTGTTTTATTACATCAATACCACCACCCCGTTACCACCAGCACCTTCAGTGCCAGCCACCACCACGGCCGCCGGAGGACGGCGGCGCTCGACGGCAGTCGGTGGCGGCGGACGGCGGCCGGAGGTGGTCGGTGGTGGTTAGCGGTGGTGGTGGTCGTGACTTGAAACACATGTGTTTGAATCACATGTGATTTGATCTTGATCATTTTGATCCAAAGGCAAGGATTTTTTTTGGGACTTAATTTAAAATTTTGGTGGACCTATTTGAAGACAACTCTAGTAAGTTAATATAATTTTGAACTGTATAATTAATAAGTAGCGAGCTTAGAATATCTTTTGTGCCGCCTAGGTGTGCACAAAAAACCAAAAACCAAAACCGATCCGGATACCGAAAATTGGAACTGGTCTAACCAGTTTGTAATATGTCTGTTGAAAACCGGTTCCGGGTCTGTTTTTATAACCGGTTTGATTGAAAATTTGAAATGGTCGGTTATGTAACCTGTTCCGTCGAAAACTAATGTTTTAAAAATTGGTTTCGCACCCAACCTACTAATGTATTGAATACCGTTGGATCGGTCAGACCAGGTGAGCTGATCGAGCATATGGATGACAATATTAAGTATTTATAATTCAATATAATTGTCTACAAGTGTTAAATTAAAATCTGAAAAAATACAAAATAAATACCATAAATAATTTTTAAAAAATCCCAAAAACCCGGTTTCAGTTTAATTTAATATTTTTAGATTTCAAAAGCTATATAAAAAAATCATAGTTTATTATATTTTCCTAATTGTTTTAGAAACAAATGATTTTTTTCTGTTCGATCGGCCGGTTCCAATCAAGTTATAGGCAACAATCTAACCGGCTCATTTTGATTGGCTATCTTCTTGATTTACCTTTTTGATCATTCCAACCTTTTTTTAAACGTTGCCAAACCACAACACCACCATTGGGATGTGCCAAACCCACACGAGTTTGATGGTGTTGAGTTCATCTGCTTTTGGTGTATGGTGTAAGTGAGGGGTTTTTTGATTGGTTCCAAAATAGATGTAATGATTGAGTTATGCATAAATAAGTATTTTGTATCTGATATGAAATTTAGCAGGGGTGAGCAAAATGTCCGAAAAAATCGAACCAATAACGAACCGATAACAGATTTTGGTTCGGTTTTCGGTGTTAGAAAATCAGCTATATCGGTTATGGTTCATATCAGTTTCGGTCCATTCGGTATCAGTTTTGGACCGGATCGATAAACGGACCCAAGTAACCAATAGCCAATTTTGCCTCTTTGAACTACCTCCCCCCTCCCTGTCCAAAACTAAATTTTCCTCCTAAACTGTCAATTTTGCCTCATGAGCTACTCACAATAACAAAGGTAGGAGCTTACATGAACTTAAAAGTTTCAATAAACGTCTCAACTTTGACATAGCATTGTACTCTAGCTTATCGGTCGAAATCAGTTCTTGGACTGAAAACCGAAACTGATACCGAACTGAAACCGATTACACATTATTGGTTCGGTTTGGTTTCTGAATCTTAGCCTTATCGGTTTCGGTCCTTTCGGTTCGGTTCGATTTTCGGACCGAGTTCACCCCTAAAATTTAGGAATTCTTAGATGATATTGTTAGTGTTAATGTAACCATTTGGCTTGACTTATCATATCCAATGTTGTAAACCCACTTATCTATCATTGACATTTTTCTTTTTATATCCTTAGGTTGCGCTTGGTTTGATTGGTTCATTAGATCCAATGTTGTAAAACCACCCGCCGTCACAACCACCGTCACCCACCACCACCAAACACAGCCACCCATTGCCGCCGCCTACCATCACCGTCGTCACCCTTCCACCACCACCATCGTCGCCGCCACCACTACCATCCACCAACACCACCACCTACCACACCCACCACTGCCACATGCTATCCTCCACGAGCACTACATGAATAAAGAAAAATTTGTCATTTTACATAATGTAAATTCAATTTCCTGCTAACCAAACCGAATATTGAATTAAAATTCAATTCTACCAACCAAATAGAATATGAAATTGAAATCCAATTCATCTGAGATTCCAATTCCTTACTAGCGCGAACCAAACATCAACTTATCTCCTCTTCCTCTGAATCCTTTCTTTTTAAGAATTCAACTTCGACTTTTAATTATGTATAAAGCTTTCATTTCCTGAAGATTGCATAATTATATTGACTAGATGCTACTTGGTTTGTTTCTTAATGACGGGTGATACAAAAAACGATCTTGGTCAGAATAGTATGTTTTGTCACTTTGTATAAAACATTTTTCAAAGCAACATGTCCCACAGTAAACCCCAAACTACTCAAACCCACGAGAGGACAAACCATGATTAGATCAATACACGTATATTTCTCTCCTGCATTTCAAAAAACTAAAATGTCTATCGGTCTTAGTGTGGATATTCTATCAAACGGTTCGGTCAATAAGTTCAAGTATTTAATTTGTCTTTATTACTACCATAATCATATTGATTACATAATTTTGTTTAATTTAAGATTAATGAACTTATACCAATAATAAATCTGGATTCCATTTGCAGCATTGTTCTTTTGCCGGACCCCTATAAAACTCCCAACCGACTGCATATGCAAATTATCGGCCGAATATAATCGTTCTGTTGGTTGATACTTGATGGAAAACATCCTAACCAAACATAAGTTGGGAACAAAACTGTTTTTGAGATGACAATAAAAATATTATATTAACGGAACTAACTAATATATCCATTTGGAATAGTATTAGATGAATCTTTAGTAATTAAGTCATGATTAGGGGAATATTGTGATTGGCTTTTGGCGAGTGAACTTAATATCACATGTTGACAACTCTGCTAACATCTCTTATGTCTCTTATATAGGAATACCAAATCTACAAAAAATCATTAAATTTGCTATTAAAACATTATCATGATTCATGTATGAAGTCACATATTCCTTTTATGAAATAAAAGTACGTTGAGCTAAATGGGGTTCTTTATGTGTATCTTTTGAACCATACTATCATAGGGTTACGTTCAAGAAGGTCCATGATTTTTACAAAGTCTCGAGGAACAAATCTCAACTATTAATCAATATGATCTAATGGTCAAGAATAATCACATACTTTATATATGGAGGGGTATTTTGGTCACTTGGCACTAAATTTTTTTTTTTTATTTTAAAATTTTTTTATTTTTTTATTTTTTCAATTTTTAATTGAGGGGTATTTTGGTCATTTTGAAAAAATTATTTTTTTTCCTAGTTATTTTTAATTTTTTGTTTTAAAATTTTTATTTTAAAAAAAACATTAAAATTTTAAAATATTTATTTATTATTATTTTTTAAAAAATTATTAATTTTTTATTAATAACACATAATGTGATTGCATAGTGAATCACATGTGATTGAACTAAAACATCAAATGTGATTAAATATATAATCACATTTTACACTAAAATCACATATGATTTTACACTAAAATCACATGTGATTACACTAAAATCGCATGTGATTAAGTTATACATGTAATTATCAAATAAATATTATTTTTTAATAAAAAAAATTAATAAAAAAATAAAAATAAATAAAAAAGTTTTATAATAAAAAATCAAAAATAAAAAAAATTAATTGCCAAATGACCACAATACTCCTTCATAATAAAAACTAAATAAATAAATAAAAAAAAATAAAATAAAAAAATAAAAAATAAAAAATTTGTTTTCTATTTTTAAAAAAATAACCCTCAATATATAAAATATGTGATTAATCTTGACCATTAAAACTATTATTCAATGGTCGAGATTTGTTCCTTGGGACATCATAAAGATGATGGACCTCCTTGAACTATCTACTATCATAATAGTTTTTTTTTTTTTTTGACAATTTGAGGTGGTTAGGGCAGTATATTAACTGTAACGACCCGAAATTTGTAAATAAATAAATTTTATAAAAATATGATAATTATGGATAAATCATATAAAACACGTAGAAATTGGTTTCGTGTCGTTCGGACACCGTACGGGAAAGTTATGGGTGAAACTGGGTCGAGACAACAACCGAAAAATGCAGCCCTGCTGCATAGGGGAGTTCGCGCTGCGAACTATGGTTCCGATCGGGAACCGTCTTCAGAGAATTTAGCTTTCGGATGTGAAGTAGTTCACGACCAGTTACCGATCGCGAAGTATGCGTGCAAGGTGCAGAGTTAGCGACGCGATCTAGTTCACGCCGTGAACTCCTGTCGTGTAACGCCCCAAAATTTGTATTAATTAAATAATATTATTTTTAATCACATTTTTTATTATTTATAATTTATATTATTCAGGCGACCTGTAATTTGACGGTACATTTTAGTTGACGTTTTTATTATTATTTTTGACCGTTTAGTTAATAGTATGAGTTGAGTCTATTCTTTTTGTCGGGCCGGCCAAAGGCCAAGGCCTCATTCCCGTTTGTTTTCTGTGTCTTGGCCCGAGTTTAATTATGTTCTAGTAGCCCGATTAACCAATAGAAGCCTAGAGCCCAATGAGTTGATTACAAGGAATTAACCTAAAAACCCCTTAAACCCGTTTTGCTTTTCTATTCGTTCTTTGTCGGCTGTCCCATGTTTTCATCTTTTTCTCTCGTGTATATTCGAATGTCAAGGCAAACCATCAAATAATTATTCAAGGGGTAGAGTTGACGTTCACATGAATATAATAGAGATGGCGACAAGCAGGCAAGCAGGTCTTTGACTTAAGGAGGTTACATTAATTCTTGATTTCAATTGTCAAAGGAAAAAGGAAGATCTAATAGTTGGGTCGCTGTGCAAGTAAGATGGCAGCTTATTGAATGGTTTGGTGGAGAATTTCTTATGATTGGTCAGTCAATATCCATAGCAATTCTTTGATTTTTACAAGAAGAGGAATTTGCCGACATCCACATTCTGGTATCCTTTTTGGGTAGTGTCTTGTTCTTTTTTTAGTCAGGCAATAATACAAGCTGCCATCGACTCCATCAATGCTTCAAGATTCGCTGACCGATGAACATCAGCCATGGGCGAGTGCTGCGATAGAGTGGCGGTGGTGCTGGTTTGCAAGTGACGGGATTGTGCAGCGAAGTTACCGAGCAGATTCGTGGTGTTTTGGTAGTCCTCTTTTCCTTATCGTACTTTTTGTTCCTGTTCTTTTATTCCTTCGATTTGAGCAAACGAGACTTACTGATTTCCGTGTATAGGGCTGTAACAGGAAGGAAAATTAACTGGGACCAAGCTTGCTTTGGTCCGGTTTCACTTTTTGTTGAATTGTTGTTGTATTAGTTTTCGAGTTCTAGATTTCCGTTATACGAGTCAATTGTTTCTGTGGTTTTGGTTTCGGGTTAGCGGTTCAGATTGTTGTCGTCGCTGTTCAATAATTCTATAAGTGTCGGGTTGGGTAAAACCGTCGTCATTTTGGCTAAGCGTTTTAATAGTAGAAAAACCGGAAACCGAACCCGTAGGGTTCTTGGTTTCCTAAACCGCGAAACATTTTTAATAAAAGGTGGGATTTGTAATGAACATGTTTCTGAGGTTAAATGTGAATTTCGGGAATGTCGGGTGCCTCGGGAATATACGGATTGATGTCGGGTTTTAAAAAGAGTTTTAAACACCAAACTGAAATTATGACAGATTCTGTTTGCCATGTTTAAGTCCATTTTTAACATATTTAAAATACGTTTCTGGGTTTTTGGCCCGTGCCGGCCTCTAGTTTTCTGAGTCCTCTTTCCGTTGCCGCGGACGGCTCGTCGATCTGAGTTACCGTTTAAAAGTTATGACCATTTTAATACGCTGCTGTGAACATTTCTACCTGTGCAGCTATGCTGTTTGGTGAGCCTGTTTTGAGGCCCTTAGATTCCGATTTTGGGAAGAAGCCACTTGAGAGTGTTTTGTAGTATTCTGAGTCTAGTTTCTGTGGTAAAAAGATGGGAAAAATCTAATGAGCCGTTTAGGAGTTATGGCAGTTTCCGTGAGACTGACGGATGCTGCCAGCTTTCTGAAATAAGCTCTCGGGTAGAATTTTAATTCAGGGTTTCGTTTTTTTTGGTTTTAGGACCGCCTAGGAGATAACGTGCTGTACCTTTGACTGTCGGGAATCCTTTGGAGCTTATGTTTCTCGAGGTGAGTATTTTCACCGTGTATTCAGTTTTAACGTTGTACATGCATGACTTACGTGTTACATTTCTTGCACTATAGTTGTCATCTGAGATTGATCTGTTATCTGCGATTGATTTATGATCTGAGATTGATATGTTATCTGAGACTGATTTGTTATCTGAGTTTGAGCTGTTATCCGAGTTAACTGTTATCTGAGCTTTCTGAGTTCTGAGTTTCTGAGTTTTGAGTTAAAACATTAAACATAATATATCTGACTTGACACCGAAGAGCACTGGTGTCAGACGTTTTGACTTGGCACCGAAGAGTACTGGTGCCAGGCCTTTTGACTCAACACCGAAGAGTACAGGTGTTGAGGTGGTGTGAGGCGGGTCGAGGTTGATCTCTCGTCCCAAGTCACACTAGCGCGCTATATAAATTAAAATCTGAGTAATAAAATCCGAGAAATAAATCTGAGTAATTAATCGAGTAGTTTCTGACTAGGAGTACACCGATGTGCCCTCATGTGTTGTATGTTAGGATTGTTTGCATTTTGAGATATTCACTCAGCTTCTCCAGCTGACCCCTATTTTCCCCCACATTGTTTCAGGTACCAGCAGAGGAAAGGAGAAGGTGGACGGTTGACCGCTGTATCTTTCATTACCGATGTGGACGGCATTTAATATTTTAAAAACACTTAATTTTAACTATTTCCGTGTTAAATATATTTTTAAATGAAAATACTATTATTGGGATTTAACTATTCAAGTTATTGGGACCTTTTGATTATAAGTTTATTTTCAAAAATTTTAAAAATCTTGTAAATTTTAGGGTGTTACAAGTTGGTATCAGAGCTCTGACTTGAGGGATTTGGATTCACAAGGGGTGGATTCAATCTCAAGTTTGAGTCTTGAGTTTTAAAACGCGAATTGAGCAAAATATTTTCTGAGTAAAGTTTCCACATCAAGCATACAGCATGTCACGTCGATCTCTCGCTTTTCCCATTGCTGGTAATATTTAATAGTTTTTATTTATCTGAGATGTATGTTGTATTCTGAGTATGGATGAGTAGAGTAGTCTGAGATTTTTGTGTTTATTTTCTAAGTATATTTTTCCGAGTGTTGTTTCTGATTACATCTGCGACATAAACCCTAAAAGTTATAATAACATACGAAAATTACATATGAATGGTACGACTAAATACTATGTATATATAGGTATACGAATGCAAGGTTTGATAATTCTGAGTATAATTTAGAGCATAATTCTGAGTAAAATTCTAATTTTAATTCCCAGTGCTTAATATTTTTATGCGTATACAAATACGCATACTAGAGGAATTATAAATTTTAATAAGAATAATAAAAGTTTCCAATTTAGAGGAACACCTAATAGAGTTGAAATGAGATTTTATAATTCTGAGAAATTTTAACCAAAAGTGTGATAAATGAATACCAATTTGTAATATAAAATTCATAAATTATCAAATGAGAAACATGCTTGAGTAAATGAGAAACGGAGAAGTTCCTAATATTAAAGAGAAGTAATAAATTTTGAAACTCGGAGAATATTAAAAGTTTTCATTTCGAAGAAAACACTTTATAGAAAGAGTTATTGAAGCTAGTAAATCAGAGATTAATAAATATTTAAATGAGGGTTTACCAAGTTGTGTAAGGAGAAATTATTAATTCAAGAAAATGAAAAAAAAATAATTACATTCGAGCTAAACGAGGAGATATCGAACTAAATTTTTGAGAAATACGTTTAATGAGATAATAAAATGAGTATTGCATAATGAGAAGATACTGAATCAAGATTAAGCAGCCAAAAATATGGAATTCCAAATTTGTGTAAGAATCTATGGAATGTATTAAAGAGAATTATTAAATAGTGTTTAAAGAGAAGTGATTATATTAAACTTATTAAATGAGAAATTAAAAATTCGTGAATACCATGAGTTGTAATAATCGAGAAAATTTCAGGTTGAAAAGTCAACAAATTAATATTTATTTAAGAATCATTAAATTGAAATAAAATGAGAAAACATTATGAGTAAGTGGTTTAAATAGTTGAGTGCAAGACGTCATGTGAATAACGAGTTCAGTGAGAGATTGTTAAGTTAACGCAGAGCTAATAAACGAGCTATATAAGCTTATTAGAATAATTAACCGAGAATGTTGAACTAGAAAATATTAATTGTCGCTCGAGACGGCAATAAATCGGATAAAATTTTGAGAAAGAGTAAATGTTATTCATGAGAAATGACAAATGAGATAACTAAGAGTAGAAGATAAAACGATATTCGTATGGTGAAAGTAACAAAGTGGAAATATTTCTATGAATCTGAGTTATCCGAGTATCGCGTATGAGACTAAATATACGCATGATTTCTGAGTAATGTTTATGAGGTTTTGAGTAACCACAGCTGAGTGCATAGTTGTATTTATCATATATTGAAAATAAGCTAATCTTTCTTCTGAGTGTAATCTGTTGGTGAATTTTTATGTGGGAAGTTGTAAACTTTGGAATTGACTTGTGACCAAACAAAGGTAGGTGTCGAAAGTAATAGAGGGCCCCTATTACCGTACGCACAGGACTTTTGGTTGGTTATGGGGAGATTTTGAGGGGAACGATGGACCAATGCTTGCGATTGTAAATTTATTTTACGCATATTATTTGTTTGAGTGAGTGTATGTTATTTGTGTTATCATGATAGAGAATTCTAGTGCCAAACTCGAGGACGAGTTTTTCTCTTCAAGTGGAGTTGAGTAGGGGTAAAAAGGGAGATTTCCGAAAATAAAAGAATTATCATTAAGTATTATTTATAAATATTATGAGCATGATGCTTATGCAGAGAGATCAAAATGAGGAATTTTTTTTAAAAGTTTGAAACCTAGACACACATACATGATTTAAATATCTATAAGAGTAACTACCGAATAGAGAAAATTGAGAATAATTGAATTAATTCTATGATGTAACTGTCGAATTTATGAAATTGATAATCGGGATCAATGGAGAAATTAATGAACCAAGATAGTAAGTACTATAATTATATAATAATAATGAGATAATCCGTTAAATTGAGGTCGTTAATTGAGTTAGTATTGATTTAGTGAAACGAGTTCAATGAGAAATTTCATATGGATTGATTATTGAGTAGTTCTATGTTTATAAGAATTTTTTTGATCGAGTTAAGTGAACGAATTACTAAAATGAGTTAAAAAGAGAAAAGTGGTAAATAACGAGAAGTTCTTATTATAATTTTTGGTATTATAAAATTTTAATAATAATAATTTTACCTCTAAGTAAGTATTAAATTGAGTTAAGGAAAACGATCCAATGAAATTATCGAATCGAGTTATATATTTTAAGTCGAATTATCAAAAAACGTATTTATATTATTATTAAATGGTTGAATTAATGATAGTTACTGAACCGTAATGAGGAATCATTAAAATAATAGTATGAAATTTAATTGAATTGATAAGCAAGAGACATTTGAAATTGTGTAAAATCAGTGAAACAGACTATAATTGATCGTTAAACTAGATGAATGAGAAAACATCTTTTAAAATACTATCAAGAAACCACTAAATGTAGTAGATAGAGAACCTATTAAAGAGAATTAAATGACAAGATTGTTAATTTGAGCTAATTAGAGAGTTATGAAAATTTGTAATATGCAAGCCTAATAGAGTGAGGTAACGATAAATGGTTAAAGAAGAGTTATTCTGAGAACCAATAACGTGGTTGAGAAAGAAATTATTAGTCCAAGTATTATAAACTAGTAAATTGGAACACGAGTAGTTATAAGAACGAGTAAAAATGTGATTTGTTTATAAAATGTTATTGCTAGTAAATACTATTAGTTTATGAGTTTATTTCTCAGATAAATTTCTGGTTATGTTTCTGAGTTAGATTTCGGGGTTTACTTCTGAGTTAAGATTTCTGAGTTTGTTCCCGAGTTATATTTCTGAGTTTATTTATGAGACAGATTTCCGAGTTATACTCCTGAGATATGTTTTGAGTTCAATTCTGAGTTAGACTTCTGAGTTGTATTTCTAGATCATATTTCTGAGTCATATACCTTAGTATATGAAAATTTTGTGTGATGCGTATATTCTCGGGAATTTTTTTGCCTACTGAGTGTTTTTAATTTCTGTGTGCATCATCTGAGAATTCTGTGTGATAGGTACATTTCTTGTGAATAATTTCCTGTTTTTGTGTTAACTGATAATGGTGTAAACTACTAGATTGCTTCTTTGCCTTATGCAAACTGGTGTCCAATAGAGTAGAAGACCTTTCAGAGCTAATTCTTATATGGAATTGACAATAATAAGATTAAACCTGTTGTAAATATGTTAAGTGATCATTTGTTGGAGCCTTGCGAGAAGTTTTGTTTTCTTCTTTCCATAAAACTTATTTTTATCGTCGCGAGAGAACCGAGTGTGACTGTTAGCACGAACCGGATAACCAAGTATCACGTCGAGATCATCTGACGCCGCAAACCAAACCGTAACAAATCTCCAAGCGGAGTTGAATCGGAGATTCAACGCAACGTTAACCGCTGGGTGCCGCAACTGTGTTCAACTACGAGAGCAAGAATACGCCTTCAGCAAATTATCGTGAATTTGTTCATAATTTTTCTCGTCACTCTTTTTGAGACAACCCAATATTCTTAGGGAACAGTTGGATTTTAGTTCTTCTAGTCTTTTCATTTTGCGTCGTTAGAGAAGGAAGATCGCACGAGCAGTTGCAAAAAAAAAAAAAAAAAAAAAACTAGAATTATTTCGATCGCGTAGATCGCCCTGGAGAATTTCCTTTTCATTCTTAACCTTATCATTTTGTTTTCTTTCCCCATTTGAGGACGTGTGTCATTGGCAAGTATGGGTTGAGACGCGAGATTACTACCCTGAGCTTTTTCCGAGCAATGACTTCGGGGACGAAGTCTATTTCAAGTGGAGTTGAGTTGTAACGCCCCAAAATTTGTATTAATTAAATAATATTATTTTTAATCACATTTTTTATTATTTATAATTTATATTATTCAGGCGACCTGTAATTTGACGGTACATTTTAGTTGACGTTTTTATTATTATTTTTGACCGTTTAGTTAATAGTATGAGTTGAGTCTATTCTTTTTGTCGGGCCGGCCAAAGGCCAAGGCCTCATTCCCGTTTGTTTTCTGTGTCTTGGCCCGAGTTTAATTATGTTCTAGTAGCCCGATTAACCAATAGAAGCCTAGAGCCCAATGAGTTGATTACAAGGAATTAACCTAAAAACCCCTTAAACCCGTTTTGCTTTTCTATTCGTTCTTTGTCGGCTGTCCCATGTTTTCATCTTTTTCTCTCGTGTATATTCGAATGTCAAGGCAAACCATCAAATAATTATTCAAGGGGTAGAGTTGACGTTCACATGAATATAATAGAGATGGCGACAAGCAGGCAAGCAGGTCTTTGACTTAAGGAGGTTACATTAATTCTTGATTTCAATTGTCAAAGGAAAAAGGAAGATCTAATAGTTGGGTCGCTGTGCAAGTAAGATGGCAGCTTATTGAATGGTTTGGTGGAGAATTTCTTATGATTGGTCAGTCAATATCCATAGCAATTCGTTGATTTTTACAAGAAGAGGAATTTGCCGACATCCACATTCTGGTATCCTTTTTGGGTAGTGTCTTGTTCTTTTTTTAGTCAGGCAATAATACAAGCTGCCATCGACTCCATCAATGCTTCAAGATTCGCTGACCGATGAACATCAGCCATGGGCGAGTGCTGCGATAGAGTGGCGGTGGTGCTGGTTTGCAAGTGACGGGATTGTGCAGCGAAGTTACCGAGCAGATTCGTGGTGTTTTGGTAGTCCTCTTTTCCTTATCGTACTTTTTGTTCCTGTTCTTTTATTCCTTCGATTTGAGCAAACGAGACTTACTGATTTCCGTGTATAGGGCTGTAACAGGAAGGAAAATTAACTGGGACCAAGCTTGCTTTGGTCCGGTTTCACTTTTTGTTGAATTGTTGTTGTATTAGTTTTCGAGTTCTAGATTTCCGTTATACGAGTCAATTGTTTCTGTGGTTTTGGTTTCGGGTTAGCGGTTCAGATTGTTTTCGTCGCTGTTCAATAATTCTATAAGTGTCGGGTTGGGTAAAACCGTCGTCATTTTGGCTAAGCGTTTTAATAGTAGAAAAACCGGAAACCGAACCCGTAGGGTTCTTGGTTTCCTAAACCGCGAAACATTTTTAATAAAAGGTGGGATTTGTAATGAACATGTTTCTGAGGTTAAATGTGAATTTCGGGAATGTCGGGTGCCTCGGGAATATACGGATTGATGTCGGGTTTTAAAAAGAGTTTTAAACACCAAACTGAAATTATGACAGATTCTGTTTGCCATGTTTAAGTCCATTTTTAACATATTTAAATTACGTTTCTGGGTTTTTGGCCCGTGTTGGCCTCTAGTTTTCTGAGTCCTCTTTCCGTTGCCGCGGACGGCTCGTCGATCTGAGTTACCGTTTAAAAGTTATGACCATTTTAATACGCTGCTGTGAACATTTCTACCTGTGCAGCTATGCTGTTTGGTGAGCCTGTTTTGAGGCCCTTAGAGTCCGATTTTGGGAAGAAGCCACTTGAGAGTGTTTTGTAGTATTCTGAGTCTAGTTTCTGTGGTAAAAAGATGGGAAAAATCTAATGAGCCGTTTAGGAGTTATGGCAGTTTCCGTGAGACTGACGGATGCTGCCAGCTTTCTGAAATAAGCTCTCGGGTAGAATTTTAATTCAGGGTTTCGTTTTTTTTGGTTTTAGGACCGCCTAGGAGATAACGTGCTGTACCTTTGACTGTCGGGAATCTTTTGGAGCTTACGTTTCTCGAGGTGAGTATTCTCACCGTGTATTCAGTTTTAACGTTGTACATGCATGACTTACGTGTTACATTTCTTGCACTATAGTTGTCATCTGAGATTGATCTGTTATCTGCGATTGATTTATGATCTGAGATTGATATGTTATCTGAGACTGATTTGTTATCTGAGTTTGAGCTGTTATCCGAGTTAACTGTTATCTGAGCTTTCTGAGTTCTGAGTTTCTGAGTTTTGAGTTAAAACATTAAACATAATATATCTGACTTGACACCGAAGAGCACTGGTGTCAGACGTTTTGACTTGGCACCGAAGAGTACTGGTGCCAGGCCTTTTGACTCAACACCGAAGAGTACAGGTGTTGAGGTGGTGTGAGGCGGGTCGAGGTTGATCTCTCGTCCCAAGTCACACTAGCGCGCTATATAAATTAAAATCTGAGTAATAAAATCCGAGAAATAAATCTGAGTAAATAATCGAGTAGTTTCTGACTAGGAGTACACCGATGTGCCCTCATGTGTTGTATGTTAGGATTGTTTGCATTTTGAGATATTCACTCAGCTTCTCCAGCTGACCCCTATTTTTCCCCACATTGTTTCAGGTACCAGCGGAGGAAAGGAGAAGGTGGACGGTTGACCGCTGTATCTTTCATTACCGATGTGGACGGCATTTAATATTTTAAAAACACTTAATTTTAACTATTTCCGTGTTAAATATATTTTTAAATGAAAATACTATTATTGGGATTTAATTATTCAAGTTATTGGGACCTTTTGATTATAAGTTTATTTTCAAAAATTTTAAAAATCTTGTAAATTTTAGGGTGTTACATGTCGTCTGCAATAAATCCGGGTTTTAGCTCATTTAATGCAATAGTAAACCCTAGTTTCTTCCATTGGCGATTTTTGAGTGCAAGTGCTGATCTTGGTTGATTTCTCCATCAAAGCTTGATAGATTTCACTCCTAAGTGAAGATTAAAGGTATATCTTCACTCCTTGACCTTTGTAGCTTAGGATCTATGTATTTTGATGGATGGGTTTGAAACCCTAGTTATTGAGGGTTATGGTTTATGGTGAATAAATGATGTATACACTTAATAGATGGTATATTAACAAAGGAAACAAGTGTATGATTTCGATTTGTAAGGATCTTAAGGGTTGGTTAAACATAGGGTTTGGTAAATCACCATAATTGGGGGAAAGTGTTAGTTGATGGTATCTAGTGGTAAATGGATACATTATGGGTCTGTTTGGTACAGGGAAAAGATGGGTGAGAAATGGAATTAAACACAATTCTTTTGTTTGTTTGCACATGAGAAAAGGAAAAAGGGAGAAAAGACATTTCTTTTTCTCGGTTTTTAATTCTCTCTCACATACGGGGAATGGCAAGAATGGATGAATTGGGAAAGTAAAAAAAAAACACGGAGAATTGAAGCATCCCTCTTTCGAATCCCCATTCCTTCACCAGTTTATCTCCATCATCGTACGTCTTCTCCTCAGGCATCATCTACTCCACAGACGACCGTCTTCTCCACAGATGACCGTCTTCTCCACGGATGTTGGCGGCTAGGGTTTGGCGGGGACCGATTTCAGTATACCGGTGAAGGTAGAAACCTATCTCTCTCTATCTCGATCCCTTTCTATGTTATACGAAACAAGAGAACTCTGTCATGTCTACATATGGATACCGACCTTCACCAAATTTTCGGTCAAATTGAAACTTACCAGAAGAACATTGTCAAGTATTAATGTTTAATAAATTAACCACCAAATTATTCAGTGTCTCTTACTTTTGTGTCTCTCGATCTCGTTCTCTCTGTCTCTCAATCTCGTTCACTATGTTCGATCTTGGCTGCAATAGATGGAATTTTGCAGGTTTTAGAGTGAAATTAAGGTCTGTATTGAAATTCCTTTATATTGAAATGTTTGAATTCATAACTATTTGTTGACAAATAATAAAATTGTTGAATTTTAATTTAATATAAGAGTTATGATTAGTACTAGCAAATTAGATTTCATGATTAAGAATCTGTCTTGGTAAACAATTTTCTTGATTTAGGACTTCAACCCTGCAAAATATATGCCAAAGGATCCCTTTCTTGAGGTTCATGTAAGTTCCTTTCAATTTTAATAACATGTGGCAATTTTGACCCATTTACTTATGAATTGGTCTATTTGAGCGTGTTTTAATATTAAACGGGTCAAATTTGTGTTTTGAACATGTCAAGCTGGCTGAAAGAGGGTATTGGAGAAGCCCAAGTGTCGACTTTTTAGATGAAATACCTGATGAAGAATTGCATTTCTATGATGTATAGTCTTTTTTGATGAAAGAAGATTATTTGAGATTTAGTGCATGGAATTTTGTACTACTTGTTTAGATTAATAACTCATTAGCTACTGCATATGTATTTGTTGAAAATGCTAGAGATGAAAGGGAACAATTTGATGATGCTAATAACCACTTAACCAGCTTATTGTAGACGAAAGTGATGTAAAGATTAAAGACAAAGAGGGTCAAAATAACAAAAGTCTATGAAGAGGTTGTCTCTTAAATGCAATTTGGAAATATCTATGTTGTGGTGTTGACTTTGACCAATTTGATTAAGAGTGGCCTTATTTTGTTGTTTGAATTCGGAAGAAATGATCATATTTTCTGAAGCTGGTAGATGGAAGGGTGTTGCAAGATTAAGAATGTTTTAAATAAAATTCAGGTTCAGAAGATTATGTAGGTAGAAGATTATGTGGGCAGAGTTATTAAACTTTTAAATGTTATCATTGATATTATTAATGCATTCTTATTATTAATTTATCCATATTTTTGTATGTTTTTTGTTTTAATAATGATTGTATTGGAAAAATATTTATACTAATGATAAAGTTAGTACAATTCTCTATTGAATTTTTTGTTGAACCAAACAAGAGAAATGATTCTCTGTTACATTTCTCTGTTGAAGTCTCTGTGCTACCAAACAGAAGTGTCAACTCTCATTCTCGAGACAATTCTTTTTCTCTGCAATTCCATTCTCTGCAATCATTTCTCTGCAATTTCATTCTCTGTACCAAACGCACCCTATTAGTAGTATGTGATGTTGAACATTGTATGATTGTTGTATTAGGCTTTTGGTGAAGTCTTGGAAGTTTGACCGAATTGTGGAAGCAAGAGTTTTGGTGTCAAGAACACGGTTGGAGCATTATTTGCTAAGGTGAGTACGTGTGGACTTTATCGAGTACATAGCCTTTGAAATACATTTTTATACCTGTGTTACGGTCTAATTGCTTAATTGAGTAGACTTATAGTTGTTTAGTTAGTTATGTATTATTGTTAATATTTAACTAACTGGTTTGATGATGAATGTGATAGCTGAGAGCTAGATTGACATAACCCTTGAGTTATGGTGAGAACGAGATGATGTGATGCTAGTTAGTTCGGGGGCAACCCGATAACTAGACATGGTGATGTTTCTAGCTAGTTCGGGGGCAACCCGATAGTTAGATATGATAGTGTTTCTAGCTAGTTCGGGGGCAACCCGATAGTTGGATATATTGGTGCTTCTAGCTAGTTCGGGGGCAACCCGATAGTTAGGCACGATAGCGTTACTAGTTAGTTTGGGGGCAACCCGATAACTAGATATGTGTTGCTAGGGAAGCAAGGTTTGGAGTCACCATAGGGTGACTAGATAGATGGACGAAAATACTTGTTTGTTGATTACTTGAACAAACGATTATTATTATTATTGGGTCTAAACCCATGTAACTCACGAGACGTTTTGTCTCACGTACTCCTTGTTTGTTTTGCTATGTACTCAGGTTCGGGATCGAAGGTTTAGGTACGCATGGATAGAGATGCGGGGCCTAGAGTAGAAGAACATTAGTTTGGATTTATGCTTAGCTTTGGTTTTGATCTATTTTGTAACACCAAACTTTATACTCTGATTTTTCATACCAAAGGTTTTTGTAAATCCATATTTTGGAATAGTTCTTCTATTTATGAAAAATGATATATTTTGGACAAATATTTTGTATTGAAATTTGAAGTGTTACATTAACGAACTTAATTTTCGGTAAACAGTTTGTGAATTGTTAGGTGGAAAGTTTATTTTGTTAGTAAACTAGTTGCTTGTACCCCGCGCGTTGCCGCGGGGAGTTTCATACAATAGACCTGAGAGTACCTAATGAAGGCGTGTTGTAACGTATGCGAATACTGAATTATAGAAATAATTCTAAATTCCAGAGGGTCTTCATTTCTACATACATTTGTAGTTAACCTGCACAATAAAAAGATAGTTGGATGATTTAAGGTAAGAAAAAGCCAATTGAATGAATTAATGTTGATGTCTAATCGACTTGGGTTGGTTAAATTGAATGATTTAAGGTCAATTCAGGCCTGATTTAGGTTAATAGCTGTTCAAATTGTTGTAAAATTTAGGATAAGTTATCTTCTTTTTTCATGCTCTGAAATAAGGTATGAAATATCTGTTTAAATGATATAAATTAGAGGTGGTAAAATTGATGGGTCACATGTGTGAATAACAGGTCAAACCGACATGTTTTGGTCTTGGTCCCAAACGGGTCAGTTGAACTATTTGACTTTTTCTTTTGCAACTTTTATCCATCTAAATTTTGTATTGAGCGATCTAGGAGTTTTGTACATAATGTACAAAATAGTTTACATAAATAATGCCTCACAAATGTGGTTGTTTTCATTTTTAATTGTTTTTTACTTTGCATATTTGACCCATTAAAGATAAAAATGTAGCCCGTATCGACCATTTATTAGCAAACGGGTCAAATATCATTTCAGACTTCCGGATTCAACTACATGACTCATTGGAATAATGGTATGCATCAGGTTCTTTTAGCCCGACTGGACAAACCAAAGGTTGAAATCGGGTTTGCAAGCTTACTTTTATCAGATTCTGGGTTGACCCAATTATACCCAATTAGTTGCAATTAGACTCAATTAATTGTCTAATTACTAAATTTTAGTCTTATACTTTGTCTCTAAGAAAACCAAACAAATATATGCAATAATTTTGATGGATATAAAGTTTTAGAATTATATACACTGCATTTTCATGGTTCAATTCCTTATCAAATCTTGAATCTTGAATCAAAATATAAGATGTTAAGACCTAAAAACCACATACTTTCTTATAAATACATAAACTTCTTATTTTCCACGATTATTCGTGGAAAAGGCCAAATACAGGGCGTACCTTGGATAGAAATCTCAAACATGGGTATGGCTTCCAAACGATTTGACCAAACTTGCTCTCAAAATGAAATCATGGAGAAGGTCGTGATGGCTGCACGTGTTGAGGCTGATATTAGGATGCACTACATTTAATAGATCAACCATATGTAAGGATCTTAAAAAATGTATATGGAAAAAATTGCATATAAATTATTAGCAGCAAAAGAATACCAAGAGGTCTCAAAACTTATAAACATGCTTATTTGTTTAACTACTCTATTATTCAGTTCCTGCTCAACATATAGAGTAATAAATCAATTGCAAATTATCGGAGTAACTCATAAAGAAAACCTCTTGTGACTTGTTACTTCACGATGGGCTTTAGCAATACGATTGGGGTTTTTATAATTCTCTCTATTAACATCTTAACCTAAACCTTGTAAGAAACTTCTAACAACATCTTCAATGGTTATAATCTCCGATTCTTAATCAAAATCAAGATTCAATTCATTTTGTAACTTCGAATTATAGTGAACTCATCAAAGCTCGCTATTGCATAATCGCTAAAATTCTATGAATTTTTCAAATACATGTTTAATCCCAGATAGATAGAAGAAAGTCTATGTTGAATTAAGGTCTGATTTGTTAAGGTTAGATCCTTACTAATTCATCCCCTAACTGGAATCTTAGAAACCTAGTTTTGAAAGCAAATATATGACAACATATTAGAAGAGGGTAAGGTTCTTTACCCCAATCGGGAAGTTTGAAATTGAAAGGGAAGACTTTATAGATTAAGAAGAAGAAGAAGAAGAAATACATGAAGAAGATGAGTGAGAGCTCTCACGTAAAGATCGAAATTGGAGAGATAATGGATGTGTAAACCCAAAAATAGGGCGGCGATGTTAAGCAAGAGGTGGGTTTGTTGGATGCGGTGGCGATGATAAGCAGGACGTGGGTTTGTAAGCAGAAGACACGAAAAGTTTGCTGAAGCAGGAGGTGGAAGTTGGAGTTGGCGCAAAACGAATGGAAAGGTTACTGTTCATCTCGTTCACAAATGTAATATATATAATGAATGGATGTGAACAAAATGTTTGAAATGAATGAACGTAGCCTTGTTCAATCATCTATGTTTATGAACGAGGATATTATTACCTCCGCGCGTTGCTGCGGATTTTAAATTTATTACCTTTTTGACAATTCATATAAATTTTGATTTTATTCGGACTTGATTTACTTGAATTACGCCCAGACGTAAAATTATCAACGCTGAATATATTCGTTAAGATGTAAAAATTATGTAATTATTTTTAACGTAAATATTATTTTATTAAAGTAATAAATATAAAAAAAATATCATAAAAATGTTGGGTTGATAGAATGAAAACTTAACTGGGATATAAGACATACATATAACTAATAAAATCAACACCCTATTCAAAATATATACTTTATAATCAATATAATTGCATTTTAAAAGTTATCTTATCATTAAGAAATGTAGTAATAGCTCATTACCATCGTATTTCACTAAAAAAATTAATGGTAAACTTCTAAAAAATAAGTATTTCATTATGTTTATGTATATGAAAAATTAAGAAAATAGTTGTATGTTTTTTTTGCCATTCTTGTAAGTTAACTAATAAAAACTCTCTTTAATCATTTTAACCATCCTTAATTATTATCCTAGGAGATAATGGTTAGCAAATTTTATAAACAAGTGTTGTACGTCCGTGCGTTGCTGCGGTAGTTTATTAACATTTTTTTCTCATAATTTACGAATGTAGTTCTTAACGATGTTTTCTTTCCATTTGGTTTGCATTAAACCCATTTGAGGATTTGGTTCCGGAAGGGCAACCCATTGATTAGTGATTGATTCATGTTGACTTTAACTTTGGTCAGCTGATACCATAATTCGAGCTACAGATATCAATGTGTATTGGTATTGAATGTGTTTTACATATAGAAATTTCTTTTGATGGTTTCCTATCAAAATCCTAGATCTAAATATCCTGATGCAAGCATTCAAAAGAAAATGCTTGGAAACTATATAAAGCATGCAAGGCATAAGTTTGTGAGTGAACTAAAAACTCAACACCATTGCTTTTCATCAACTATCTATCACTCCAAATGTCGATAAAATTCCATTCTTCCACCTTTTCATTCCAGTCACATTTTATTCATATTCGCCCAATATATTCTCCAAATCATCAATAAATTCAGCCCCAAATTGCACCACTAACAATACCAGTATTCCCGAAATCAAACAACCAGTAGAACTGCCATGTCTGATCCTCACACAACCGATTCACAATTACTTCAAAAATTGGTTTACGATGCTGTTGTTTGAAGCTCCCTTCATGGGTGATTAATGACTGAATTTTCAATTTACGAATATAATATCTATAAATATCTATACTTTGATTTTATATGTTATTAGTAGAGATGCAAACATGTACGGGTAGTAGCGGGTACTGCAAAACTCGTACCCGTACCCGACCGCTATTCCCATACCCGTACCCGCCCCGTACCCGGTTAAATACCCGTCGGGTTCGGATAGAAGAATCCCTGCCGGGTACGGGTAACCCGACGGGTACCCGTTCTATAAAAAAATTAAACAAAATATCTAAAACATTTAATACTCTTAGTTCGTTCAGGCTTATTTCGTTCAAAACGTAATGGACTAATGGGAGACGAGCTCTATTTTAACCATTATTAAATTGGGCTAATGAAAGATTAAGAGTTGGGCTAAGTTTGAGTAGTGACTAGTGGGCTAAATTTGTATTAAAATAATTATGCATTAATATATATATTCGGGTCGGGTATAAACGGTGCGGGTATTATAAAACCCGTACCCGACCCGTACCCGCTCTCGGGTATGAAATTTAAACTCATCCCCGACCCGCTACCCGTTTAGACGGGTAATACCCACCCCGTAAGACTCGGGTACCCGCGGGTACCCAAACCCGCAGGTTAAATTTGCATCCCTAGTTATTAGTCACAAATCAAAGCAGCAACGGATGATCTACCGAAGAACCTCTAGAATCAAACAATTTCTTGATGTAAAAAGCTAAATGTTACAATTAATGTAAACTAAAAGAGTTCAGAAATTAAAAACATTACATGCAGATTATAACTCAAGAAAAAGGGGAAAACTTACCGGTATTCACCAAACCTAAATAAAGATTAAAAGTTTAAAGTTGTAATAAGTAATAACATAAGATTTACTTTAATGAGAAAGGTGGGGGACAGCAAAGCAAATACGTGTCAGGATAAGAAGGCTATTGAATCCACTAACCTTTCTTTCTTCTTTCCTATTCTGCCCTTTTCTACAGCATATATAATCAATATTTTAATAATATCTAGAATAGTTAACGGCAGCTTTAATCTCTAAGTTTAACACTGTTAATTTTTATGAATAGTATACTAACGGAAATTTGAATGCCAATTGTATATTATAGTAATTAATAGGAAATTTTAAGTACAGTCATGATTCATGAATAGCCATCTATTATCTTTACTTAAAAAACATGGCTATTAAAAAAATGAAAACACAAAATCAGTAAATTGCAAGGGTCAAACAGTCAACCTTGAGTTAGCAGAGCAAGTCCAAATGGACTGAGATAGCAACACGTTTTGGTTCAACTAATATATAATCCTTTTATGCAACTAATATATATTGACTTTTTAAACACAGTTCTTTTTTAATGGTAAATGTACTTTAGATATAATATTCGTTAATCTTTGTTCTTTAAATTCCATTTGTTTAGTTAACTTTCGTTTGTTGGCATTCGTCTATGTGCGTTCGTATTTGTTTTTACACACACAACCATCCAACATATTTGATTATTTATTATTACTTTTTTTTGAACGGTAAGTTAGTAAGTTAGTGGTTCGAGCCTAGACAGTGACATCCACAAGGGGCAGTATGTCTTCCCTTAAACTCTCCACCTATGTGGAATAAACCCCATGTCCACGACGGGACTTGAACCCAAGACCAATAGGTCATAAACAACACTTTATCTCTTTTTTCAATACCACTAGGCTAGAAGCCTTGAGTTTTATACTGATGTCATACTTCATATACAATACTAGCTTCAAAGCCCGCCCGACTGGGCGGGCATGCTTCGAGAGATGTAGAAAAATAATAAAATAGTGATAATATTGAAATAACATAATAATCCATAATTGAAATGATGAAAAATAATTTTTAATACATTAATAAATTGTATAGGAAATTTAGGAGAAATAAAATTTCTTCTCGATTCTACTCAAGACGTTCCCTCTGTCATATTAAAATCAAACTAATTAAATATTAATGATTGTGATTAAATACGAATTAATAATTCAATATAAATATTAGAACCTTAGTTTCATCGATATCATTCAAGGTAGTTCCTGGAAGACCCCTCCATAGGGATGTGTATCAAAACAACAGATACCGGGAGCAAACCGGAACCGGCACCGAGCCGACTAGGAACCGGCTTAAGCGGCCCATATACTCTTCGACGAATATTGTCTTCATCATATTGTTGTTGTCACAAATATTAAAAAATATTGTAATGTTTTACTTCTAAATAAAGTGATTGGATTTAAATAGTCAAAGACTTTTGTTGACTATGAATTTACCTGATCAAGAGTTTGACCACCATCACCATGATTTGTTTAAAATTCAGCTACAAGTTCATCTGGAACTTAAAATTAAACTTGATAATTCAGTTTAACCATTATAATTCAGGTCAAAATGATAATTCAGTTTAACCATTATAATTTAAGTATCATAGACCTTTTAGTGACAGGGCAGCTGCCACATCATCATTTTGACCAGGCAATCAGGTTGATTATTAAAAAATAGAACACGTGCTTTCGTGCACTCCTCTCCCGACATCTTTTTTGCTTTTTCTACGTTCCAATTACGGGCTTCTAAATATCTTCTCAAGCATGCATCATTACAGTACAATAAACTACAACTTTCATCTTGTTGACCTGCATTGACCACAATATATCACAATATATATAGAATTGAGATATGTAAATTCCTGATCTCTTGATGTGATTAACAACAAAAATATTTGTCAAAATAGTCTACTTACCTTGGATTCGGATTGCAGCTCGGGATGCTCGTGTTCTTGTTGAGAAGAACCATAATGACTAAAAATGGACATTGTAACAAAGCTGAAACTACCGCATTCAAAGGACACAATCCTGAAACTTTTTGATCGTGGTAAGTCATATTAAAATAACAATAAATGTTAAATTACCGAACTCTACTTCACATTTGACCCGTTTCCACCAATTTAACCCGTTCCCACTTTAGCTTAATATTTTGATTTACTTAATTTAAATTACTTAACGTACATTGAGACCTAGCTGTCAAATGCAAACTCGTTTTCCAGGTGTCCAAAACCTCCTTGTGGCTGTCGCAGTACAAATTTCAAGATTCATAAAACGGTTAGAAGTTGTTAAAAATAGCTGGACATATATGTATATGCATAAACTACAACCATAAAAATGCATTACTAAAGATTTAACATTAAAAACAGATATGTACGCAAGTACCGTCAAAAAGCCCGAATCATTTAAAAATGCATCACTAAAGATTTAACATTAAAGCGCACATCCAGAAAGCCCGAATCGTTAAAAATGTGCATGAATTTAAGTCAACAAACACAAAGAAATTTAAATAAACAGTTGTTGACTCGTGCAAGATGAAATACCTGAAGAGCCTTAAGAGACTCATCTTGCTTGGTTTTGAAGGTAAACAAACCTGCATAAGAGTCAGTTAATGATTCAATTAAGCATTCAAGTCAAAATGATTTCTATTTTACGGGTCGGGTCGTTCTGACCCGAAACACTTTATGTGCAAAATTACAAATAATATCGATTTTACCTCTTCCGGGAAGCCTTTATGTGAATCAAAAACTCCCTGTGATAAAAATTACAAATACCATCAATTTAACCTCTTAATGCATTTCTGTGAAGAAAAAATAGTTGTCGATTTTACCGCTTCCTCTCTTCGATAAAACCCTAAACTACTATCTAATCGACAACCAATTCAGTATGCTGCTGGCAGTGGTGGTAGTGTTGGTGTTGGATATGGCAGCGGTGAGCGGCGGTAGAAATAACATTGCTTCCTCAGAATGTGAAACCCTAACTTCGCTATTAGGTCTGAATATAAGAACCATAATTTTATCAAAGTATAACACCATAATTTAAACAATACGTGCCAAATAAATGAGTTTGACACCGAATGAATAAGTATATGGAGCAAAGGAGTTGACTTTGTTTTGCTGACTCGTCCTAAGCAGCCAATGTTCATATGTCGAACCAAACCATGGTATGAATATAATAGCATGAGGAAGACGACTGAATCCAAGACAATCAATTGAAGAGCATTGAAGGAATAATTGTTATCTCCGTCTTTAGGGATAGCGGAAGATTGAAGAAATCAAGGGCAGATGAAATCGATTTTCTTGGCTGATAGTTAGCAGACGAATTAGGGATAGCGGAAGTTAAAATTCTAGTGTTTCTTGTTATACGGAGGAAGTTAAATTTCCACTTACACAAGCAATTTCCATGAGCACGACTTTTGATTCTAGCACACAGTTGTAATAGAATCAAGATTAAGATTAAAATACTGAACCATTACCTCCTTGAAATATCAAATTAAATTAAATTCAGTAAAAAATTGTCAACAAATTACGGATGCCAAAAGCGATGATCAGGAGCAAAATCACAATTCCATAGGCTAAAATTACAATTCATAAGGTGAAGTTAATACAGAATGAAAAAAAAATCTTACCTATTCCATAGGCTAAAATTACAGTTCATAAGGTGAAATCAATACAGATTGAAAAAAAAAAAAAACTTACCTAATTATGATTGGTGATTGTCGGATGTCGATTGATTCTTCTGAAATGGAGAGGGGAAAATACATAAATGGTAGCATAGTGGTGGAAGATGGCTGTGCTGGTGGTGGCGGTGGCGGGGTTATCGAAGAAGAGCTTTGGGTTGTGGGATAAGAGGAGAGGGTAGAGAGAAGACGGTAATGGTGCTAGTGTTTTTAGGAGAATGTCGATTGAAATTATTCCTCAGATTGCTTGGTTTTGTAGGTGCCACCTGGCATGTAGGGGCAATTACAGGTGGCATTAAGACCCAATGAAATTGCTTGAATGTGATGAGTTGTCAAGAGTATTTCAAATTTAGGCCTCATATATAGGTTAAGATTGATATCATTAATAGATATTTAACTCACTTACATATGAAATTAGTTAAGTGGTGGTATCATTATGATGATTTCAAATTATATTTAGAATAATTGGAGAAATTTATTGAATAATAACTCAATCAGAAATATATTTTGAATTATCTACTTTTATGATTGAACATGTTTAGAATAAAAAAAAGGAAATCATAATGACAATCTTTAAAGCTGTTAATAACAAAGCAAAACTACTTTAATTATCAAATAATATATAATCATTTTATGCATGTTATAGACAGCTCTAAAGGCTCTTATTAACAAAACCCATAAAAAAATGTCTAATAATAAATTTTGAATTTTTTTAATGTTTGTAACGTTGAATAAGATTTATATATTCATGTGTTTGTGTTTTTAGTATTTATTTCGTCATTTGCGTTCGTTTATATTCTTTTGTCTTCATTTAATTGTAAATAAATTTATCTTCGTAACGAACGAAGATGAAAATGCAAATTTGTTCGTTTATCTGATCATGTTTGTTTATTTGTTCAGTTGAAGTAAAGAACAAACCAGAACAAGCCTTGCTCGTGTTCATGCGATTCATTTATAGACTTAGAGGTGATGATGCGATTCATTCATGGTTTGAATAATCTCTCATTTACCAATTTGTTGGGAAGTGTGACGGCAAGAGCCGTGAAAGTCACTTGTATGGGCGTTCCAATAATAAATACTCTTATAGTATAATAAACAAAAAAGGATTAAATAAATTCAATTCGGAAAATATGATAGCACGTTGACCTAAAAAAAGAAAATGAGCGTTCGGAAAATATGATAGCACGTTGACCTAAAAAGAAAATGAGCGTTTACACTGTGTTTTAGAGTTTTAATTATAAAAAAATAGTTGTTTTTAAGGAATTTTAAGAATTTTGCATAGTCTTAAGGAACAAATCCCAGTCATTAGATCAAAATGGTCAAGACTAAATCACAGTGTTTCAAACACATGTGTTTCAAACACATGTGCTTCCAGTCACGACCGCCACCACCGGCCGCCGCCGCCGACCACTGCCGATCGCCGCCGTCCGCCGCCGATGGCCGGCGGCAACGGACGACGGTGGTGGTGGTGACTGACAGTGAAGGTGCTGGTGGTAATGAGGGTGGTGATGGTATTGATGTATTGAAACAAATGTGATTCACTAAAACACAGGTGCTCCAAAATACAAACAAGCATATTACTTCGAAGCACATGTGTCTCAAGTCACGAAACACATGTGTTTCAAGTTACGAAACACATGTGTTTCCAGTCAAGAAAAACACTTGTGTTTCAAGTCACTAAAAACACGAGTTTCTAAAACAGAGGGGAGCATACGAAGCACATGTGTTTCAAGTCACGAAACACGTGTGCTTGGTTGTACATATACACTCCTTTATTTTTAAAAGAACTGTTATTAGTGAAGCGCATGTGCTTCTAGCTTACAAACACATGTGTTTCATTACATGAAACACATGTGTTTGAAACACATGTGTTTCAAGTCACGACCACCACCGCCGGCGGCCACCTTCGGCTCCCGCCCATCGCCGCCGTCCGTCGTCGTCGTCCGCCGTCTCCGGCCGCCGGAGGTGGGTGGGGTATTGATGTATTAAAGCACATGTGTTTGTATGGTTTGAATTTTGATCTTTGACTTTTTCTTAATCCAATGACTATTAATTATCCCTTGGGACTAGCTAAAATCCTTGGACTACCTTGAACATTTACCTATAAAGAAGAGAAATAGATAGAAAAAAAAAATCATCATTATAAAAATATCATCTCATCAAAATATCATCAAAATCTCATCTCATCAGAATATCATCAAAATATCATCTCATCAAAATATCATCTCATCAAAATCTCATCTCATTAAAATCTCATCTCATCTCATCAAAATCTCATCTCATCTCATCTCATCTCATCAAAATCTCATCTCATCAAATTCTCTTCTCATCAAATTTTCATTTAAGCAAAATCTCATCTCCTCAACATCTCATAAAATTCTCATCTTATCGAAATCTCATCTAATCTCATCAAAATCTTATCTCATCTCATTAAAATCTCATCCCATCAAAATGTCATCTCATCAAAATCTCATCTCATTAAAATCTAATTAAAATCTCATTTTATCTCATCAAAATCTCGATCATCTCATCAAAATATCATCAAAATCTCATATCATCAAAATATCATCTCATCAAAATTCAAAATATCATCAAATTCTCATAACATCACACCAAATATCATCAAAATCTCATCACCTCAAATTCTCATCTCATCGAATTTTCTTTTCATCAAAATCTCATCTCCTCAATATTTCATAAAATTATCATTTCATCAAAGTATCATCTCATCAAAAATTCTCATTTCATCAAATCTCATCAAAATATCATCTAATCAAAATCTCATCTCATCAATATATCATCAAAATCTCATCTCATCAATATATCATCAAAATCTCATCTCGTCAAAATATCATCATAGTCTCATCAAAGTCTCATCTAATCAAAATCCCATCTCATCAAAATCTCAATTTATCAAAATTTCATCTCATCTCATCTCATCACATCTTATCAAAATCTCATCTAATCTAATCTCAATAAAATCTCATCTCATGTCATTTAAATCTCATCTTATTTCATCTCATCTCATCAAAACCTCATCAAAATCTCATATAATCTCATCTCATTTACTCAAAATCTCATCAAAATTTTATCTCATCTTATAAAAATTGATCAAAACCTCATCAAAATCTCATCTAATCTCATTTAATCAAAATTTTGCAAGGTAATGACTGAGTCTTAGCCCATTTTTGGGTTTAGCATAATTAGGGTATTTTATTCATTGACTCGTCATATTGTAAGTTTTTTATATTGTATAAAGATACCTATGACTATAAGAAGATTCTTTCCGAACTCTTATTATATTTCAGCTCTTTCCCAACACACCCACTATATTAGGGCCCATTAAGCTAACGGGCTACATTTTGTACTATTTTTATCATCGAAAACGATAACCCTAAATACACATCAATACATTATTGAGTTGAGATTATTTCATATTAGATTAACGACATGTAAAACGCCCTTTATTAAGAGCTGGACTTGGTACACTCAGATGCTTTGAGAAACGAAAAAAAAAACTAAGTAGTATTTCTCTGAAGTAGTATAAAGCATTCGGAAACAGTATTTAAGTTAGCTTGGGTGAGGGCGGACGATATCACAATTTTCTTTCGTAGCAAACCGAACACTGCGTCTACAACCTCGGTTCCAAAATGCTGTTCGATAAGGCCTTCCCAAGATGTTTGTAGGAATAACATGAACATATTAAGATTTGGAGGCTTTGTCTCGAAAGACGGAGGGCCCAAATGTTGTATCTTCTTTATTGTAAACCGATCGTGCTTATGGATGATATCGTTTATCTCCTTTTGACTTGCGTTGTATCTCGGAAAGTTAAAATCGTCTACTTTTTCTTCGCTCACCAGTCCCTACATAAACATCGTTATCGTTGCTAGTTAGAAAGTATACTTTGCAATCCAACCATGTGAGATAGTGACACATTAATTATTAAATGTAAACAACTGTCGCTAATTGTAATAAAAACAGCCACTAATTAATTAAAATTACCTGGTAAGATATAGCACTATTTTTTTACCACCCATTAAAATGTGTTTTACATAGACTTAATAACGTTTTGTTACAAGTTTAGTCGGGGGGAAAAGTGTCCATAATAAAACTTTGAGATTTTACAGTCAGTCTTTATTAGGGATGTGAATCTCTGAACTTAAACGAAATCTGACGTGAAATCGACACAAAAATCAATAAGTTAGGATTGAGGTAAATATATTTCGGGTTAGTTTTGAGACGACTCAGCTGACCCGTGTATTAAACGGGTTAGGTTCGGGTTGATGACTATTTAAATATATGGGTCGACGCGACAACCCGTTTAATTATTAAAATATATTAATTAACAAATATGTATATCTACTTAGCTTATAATTTACTCGTTTAAAAGTAACTAATAATTATACAAAAATTAAAATGACTACTTAGTAAATTTGGTATTTTAGTATTTTGTTATTAATTTGTGGAACAACAAAAACCCGTTTGACCCGTTTAACTCATTTGACCCGCTAACATTTTTAATCCATTTAATTAAAAAAGTTATCTGGGCCGTGTTCGGGTTGAAGATAAACATATTATGGTTCATATATCTAACTCGTTTATATTAACAAGTGGGTTTCATATTGAGCGTACGTTTATAACCCACCAACCCATGAATCCAAAATTACGAACCAAAATCTGACCCGGACTGAATTACCACCCTTTTCTTTATCTTAAAAAGTGTGAACAAAATCTTTAATGTATACTTTTATCAAACTTAAAAATTTTGGGTAACAAACAAAAGTTTCTACTACACTTTTAATAAAGTTGTCATTAAACATTTAAACCCACGCATAATGACATTTTCTATGTATCATTATACCTATGATAGTAAATGTTATTCTTTTTTTGCTATGAACGATTGAATTTTGCATACTCCTAATAAATGTTAAAACAAAATATAATTTAGCAAACATATTTCACTCTAAACGAGTGCGTTCCATAAAATATGTACTTATTACCGTGTTCACCAAGTCCATGAGGCAATCACCTAAAAGATCGACGACTTCAACAAGAGGATAATTTCTGGCTTCAAAACACGGAAGTAGAAGCGCCATTAAACCTCCGGGTACAAGCTCTTCAGCTCGAGCATTCAAGAACGCCTTCATATCTCTAGCAAATTGCTTTGCATAAGCTTCCACAACTTCGTTACACGAATTTGTGTAAAAAATCTTCCCCTTGTTATAAGCGGGCGATGCTTTATCAATCAACTCGTCTGGAATCTTGGATAGCCAATGCAGAGCATACGACGAGTTCACAAAATGGAGCGTGCCCTCGGGAAACAACCGCCCGTGGATGGAACCGGGCACCCCGGCTGCAAAATATTCCCGGTTCGGTGGTAGAGACTTGAATAATGCATCAAAACGGTTGCGTACATGGTCATTGAAGAACACTAGAAACTCAATTTTGTCTTTCTTGTCCTCGTGAACTTTTTGTTTCATTGACTCCACAATGTTTTTAACCGCTATGAATCCAACCGAACTCCCCAAATCTGCAATGTTAATCGACTTGGAAGTAGCAACAAAGTGAGTAACGTCTAGATTATCCTTAATCGCGTCGTTGATCAAGGACATCGATGTAGGACCACCTCCACGCTACATATTAAACAAGAGCGTATGATAAATTACTTAAACTAGTGTCGACTAAGATGACAAGAAAAAATAAAACGTACCCGAATCATCAAATTACTGCCATCATTTGTGGGAACTTGTACAGTGTCCATCTAATTGTGATTAAATGTAGATATGTTGCATATACATATTGAGTGTTACGTATAGTAGGTTGTTATATATATGTATGGTGATAAATCCATGTGCGTTAATGAATTTGGAGATGGAAGAAACAAAGGTAAAAGTGGTAATAAAGAGGAAATGTCGGGCGGCCGAGAAACTTGGTCGATTAGACCTATGTAAAAAGTTATGGTTGTTGAATTATGCTTATTTGTTCTTGTTGTGGAAGGTGAAATTTGCTATATGTAGACATAAACTAGGATTGATAATAATTCACGGTTTGTCGGTTGTTTTTGACGGTTAGGAGTCACTAAATTTGAAGTCTTGTATTCACCGACCGATGACTGCATTGCATTTGAATCTGAGGAGTCAAGATTCAACCCTCCATGGCCTATGGAAACGAGTCAAGGACATGTGTGAAGAAAAAGATCGGATGTTTATGTTTGTGTATTAAACTTTATTTTTAGTGGGTTTGAGGCATACGATTAAAGGAACGGAATGGGCTAAAAGGCCCTAGTTATTTGACCCATTTTGCTTTCTAAATCATTTTAGCAATAGGGTAAATCTATAACTTAACATAATCTTCACAGCCTCGTTTGGGCTTACATCCTACAAGTGACGGATACAGAAATTCGAGTTGAAGGGCCAAAACGTTTATCTAAACAACAGCCAAACAACAGCACTTCATGGTTTTTGTTTTTGGGCACAAGGTTTTACATGAATTATATTCCCTCGTGTTCAGCGAAAGAAGTGTCTAAGCATATTTTTTTGATCCAAACTTATTTATTTGTTGGAAAAATTTGTGATAAATATGACTTTTCACAAACTTTGAACACGTGTAGTTATATGTATATTCGGTATATATAATTAATGGTTGTTGGCTTTGCATTCTCCTATGTTAGAGCTACACAATAAGTTAGTGAATATCCAAAAAAGAGTAGTTAAAGTTATATGTTTGAAACAAGAAATCTCGGTTTTACTTCTTGATTTTATATATTATGTTTCAATTGCATTCGTCATTTTCCTTCTTATATTGCATTTGATTTGATAACAATTGGTATTAGCTCTTATAGTTCTAAATCTTACATAAAAGAAAACAGCTATTGCAAAAACAGGTTTTTAATCTTCAAAAGAAATTCTCACATTCTAGGTTCGTGTTTTAATTAATTTATTGCTTATTGCATAACCAATTAAGATTGTAAAGGACAACAGATGATTTACACTTGCCTTGTTTGGACCGTCAAGATCTTTGCACTCAGGTCTTGTTTCGCTATAATGTAGAGTAATTTTTATCAATGTAGAGTAATTTTATGTCAAAAGACAATTATACCCATTCTCCTCTTTCACCTCATTTTACATTTTACCTGCCTCACGTCAATACCATTGCATCCTCAAAACTTATCAAAAGCTTACATCTATTGGGGAATCGCTAACAAAGGCTTCATCATCGTTGCTCCCGATTTCTGTCAACGTCCAGTACCTGTATACTTTAAGCACAGCAATTTCTCCATATTCATTTCGTGATTTTGATTTTTTATTTTGGAGAGAAATTAGGGTTTCCGAAAAGTGGATTCTCGTCGATTGGAGTTTGCGAGCGATTGTTTCTGTACTAAAGAAGGATATAGGGAGAAGAATTGAGTGAGATGAACAACAAGCTTGAGGCAACGAAGATGCGGCATGAGCAATTGATGGCAAGAACCAACCTGTTAACAAGAACTAACCTTTTTTTTTTAAAAAAATTTCTACTGGATTATAAGCATTTGACCTAACACCTTTTGTCATTATTAAATTAATCAATTCTTCTCGGTTTTTCTAGATTTTCAGTAGGCTTCATCTTTCTCTAAGTTAGAGTTCCAATTTCTTCAATTTCTTAAAAATGAACCATAAGATTCAATTTCTTCAATCATGTGTATTATGTTCTTGGGATACAGAAGTATTAGGGAGAAAGGGGTGTTTTGGTGAAAGGGTTTTAATGAGAGATGGGTAAAATGTAAAATGTGGTGAAAGAGGAGAAAGGGTATAATTGTCCGTTGACATGAAATTGCTTTATATTGATAAAAATACGAATCAGCTCCCATAATTTAAACAGTTCTTTCAATCTTTTAATTTCATATTTATGTATTGCCCAATCGATCATAATCGATGTGTCTAAATCAACAACAACATGATAGCCTCATTTGGGCTTTCCACAGTTCAAGTGATGCTGGCTTGTTTTCCTTCCCGCCATCGTTAGACTCAAAAAACACAAAAAAGGTTGACCCACTAACCCGTTATTCTACCGGCTCTTCCCGGTAAACAATTTCAATAGCCGGTCAACGCTATAAATAAATCCCACAACACGAAAAACATAAGCCATTCTTCTCCGAATCCAGATTTCTTCAAGTTCCCCATTTCAGTTCATCATCATATCGTCTCCAATTTCTTTCTTTGGTTTTTGTCAACTCCGATGAAGGATTCGAGAGTTAGGGTTTCAGACCGAACGATAACTGGTTAACTATTAGATTCGACCATTTTACAGTCTGCTGTTTCTATAAATTTCACAATGAGCGCTGTGAACATTACGAACGTGACGGTGTTGGACAATCCGGCGTCGTTTCTCACGCCGTTTCAGTTCGAAATCTCGTACGAGTGTGTTTCTCCTCTAAAAGAAGGTAATCTCTGATAACTTCTTCATGTTTAATTATTGGCAAGCTGATTATTGAATTCGGTTGTGGTTTTTGTTGTTACAGTTGCAGTTAATTAAGTAGCCCCATATGATTTTTAGGGTTTCTGAAGTCGCAATTGATTGATGTAATTTGTCACAACGCGTTAGTACGAAATAATGGGTAGGAATTTTCCTTCGATTAGCAACTTATAGCTAATTAAACGAGAAAAATAGAGTAAATTAGGGCTCCATTCATGGATAATAAGAGTTTTTAATACATATACAAGTCAGTGGGGTAGACTACTCTTTTGGTAATATATGCCAGTGAATTGAATAATGCTTGTTGAAATCGTTAAATATACCAAATTATCTGAGTTCCGTCATCTTTACAACAGCATTTTCTTGGTATGCATTCATTCTTAAGCTTCTTTGTCTCTTGTTATCTGATATAGAACTTTAGCATTTGTTACTTTGATATATGCAGTTTAATATTCCATTTTCTGCTGTTTAATAGCAAGCATACATCTCCTTAAATTGGCTGACTCCCTAATATGTAGTTTGTTTTCTTCATATTCAATGCTTGGCTATTCCATATCCATACCTCAGTTGTTTTTGGACATTGGAACTTCCTTTCCCAATATTTTCTTAATCACATCTTCAAATCTGTACATGTTTCTGAAATTGAATAAAAAACTTTTTATTATGCAGATCTGGAATGGAAACTCATATACGTTGGATCTGCTGAAGATGAAACATATGACCAACTCTTAGAAAGTGTACTAGTTGGACCAGTCAACGTTGGAAACTATCGTTTTGTTTTTCAGGTGAACCAAATTACTAAAATAACCAAATTAACAACATTATAATTAACCCCTTTTGACATTCATGATTAGGCGGACCCACCAGACCCATCAAAGATTCGCGAAGAAGATATAATTGGAGTAACTGTACTTCTGCTAACGTGTTCTTATGTGGGCCAAGAATTTGTTCGTGTAGGCTATTATGTTAATAACGATTATGAAGATGAGAAACTAAAAGAAGAACCCCCACAAAAAGTGATGGTTGATAAGGTCCAAAGAAACATATTAACAGATAAACCCAGAGTTACAAAGTTTCCAATCAATTTTCACCCTGAAAATAGTGAAATTGGAGAGCAAATGTGTGAAAATGAAGGCGAAACAAGTGAACAACAGCCGCCTGGTGGTAATAGTAATCAGTTAGACAAGGTGGAACCCTAATTGTTGATGTTGGGTTTGTGTTTAGAAAATGAATTAGGGATTTGCTAATGTGGAATTATGTTTTAGTTGTGATGCTTTTGGTTGTGGTGACTTTTGAGAAATGGTGTTTGGTTTATTGGTTTTGGTCGTTTAAAATTGTCTTCAAGTAGAGTAACATAAATTGTGTTTTGGTTTTGGCCTTTTTAAGTTAAAATCTTTCCTCGAGTGTGATACTGTTTGAAGAGAGAAAATTATTGTCTGACATTCTTGTAACTCAATCCCGTTAATCATGACACTCATTCATTATATTCCAGAGAATTAATTAATGAGTAATGGTCCTACTTATAATTCTACTCATTAGATGAGGACATGTGTCAAGATTAAAGGATAGTATTAAGAGAGAGAATTAGTGGATTATACATGTCATCCTTTTGATAGGTAGAAATATGAATAGAACCAAATGGTAGAACTAAATATCATTTCTTTTAAGTAATTAGTAGTTTAGAATAAGACAACTTTGTGATATCTCTATTTAAAAGAGATGATAAAGGAAAGGAAAAAAGTGTGACATATAACTTCCCAACAAAGTTCTCTTTTAGTTTGTTATATGTCACACTTGCCGATCAAGAGCTAGAAATAGAAGTCGTATGGTAAGAGCCTCCCCTCTTGCAAATAGCCAACTAAATTGAGAAATTGTATTATTTTTATTATTTATTTCTACTTCATTTTGTTACTAAGATAACATATATAATCTACTGAAAAAAAAAAAAATTCTTCATATTATCCATTGATTTTGACACATATATGGCTAAAATGAATATACACATAAAGAGACACAAATAATAAACAATAACACCATTTCTCAAATAAATTAATTAAAAAATTTAAAAGTCAGCCATATATTTTAAAAATATGTCTTAGAAAAGAAAATGGGCCGGTTCCGTTTCTAAACAGTTTTTGCGGACAAAACCAGAAATCGTTCAAACCTAAATTAAATAGGAAAATGATAATAGGGCTGTCACTAAGAAGTCAAGACAAGCAAAAAAAACTTGTACAATAATCAATAACCGTCCCCTACATTTTAGGAATCAACCCCACCACTGAAAGTACAAACGATATATACACGTAACCACCTCTTAATACAAAACCCAATTAAATAACCACGAACTGAACCGTTTAAATTCCAATTCTAGTTCCAGTTACTTTCACCCTTACTTTTGCGGATATGTTAGAGACTATTCCAATGTCTAATATTATTTTTATTCAATTATAGTTGTTCACATGTAAAAAAAAAAATATTAATATTTGTCCAACTTGCACGCTGTTTTCAGGTGAAGTGAATCTTAAATCAGCTCAACTGCGCCTTTATTTTGTCTTTTCATGGTGATATGTTTTTTGTCTTTCCAATTAAGTTTATACATATGGAAGTTTTGTTTGTGTAAAAGAGAAAGCTAGAGAGATGGAAGAGGGCAGAGAGAGGTGGGTGGATTTTGGTGGTGAGGTAAAGAGGGTGAGTGTGATCGCAGCACCGATGGTGGTGGTGGCGGTGTTGCAGTACATGATGCAAATGGTGGCAGTGGTGATGGTGGGCCACATTGATCAACTCTCCTTGTCTAGTGTCGCCATTGCTTCCTCCCTCACCAATGTCACTGGTTTCAGCCTTCTTGTAAGTTCCTTCAATTCTCTTTCCAAGTTAATCTTTCTTGTCATTCAAACAAATCTTAAATCATTTTAAAGCAAAAATGGATATGTAGCAACATCCACCTCCAAATATATTACTCTCCATCGTTTAGAATTCCTATAAAGTTATTTTCGAATCAACAAAAATATATCTCAATCCAATTATAATTAGAAAAAAAAAAAAAAAACATTTTAACAACTCGGCTTTTAACATAGCTTTGGCTTACATCACAGTATGATGTTGGCGGTGTTGCGACTAGTTATTATTTTTGGTGTTTACCCACTCACCAAAAGTGAATATGTGGATCACGAGTTCTTTGCTCACTCATTGCCAACCGGCCGGTTATTAAGCAATAATTTGATGAAATCAAAAAAGATTTGTGAATCACATTATAGAGTTTTTTATTCATGTTTTGGTATTATTTTAATTAACTACTGGTCTGATACATATATACTGTTTTCTTTTTTAAATTAATTTATATCTATTTTAGTACTTAATACCTTATATTTCCATTTTTGTCCTGTGTCTTAAAATTATTTTCAAAATAGTCAGGACTTGTGGGAGGACTTGAAACCCTTTGTGGGCAAGCTCATGGAGCCAAACAATACAACAAAATCAGTATCTACACTTGCAGTGCCATAATTTCATTGCTATTAGTTTGCATCCCAGTTTCCATCTCGTGGATTTTCTTAGACAAATTCCTAATTCTAATAGGCCAAGACCCTTTGATCTCACTTGAAGCCCGAAGATATTCGGTTTACCTCATTCCGGCCCTTTTTGGGGGTGCAATCACTAAGCCCCTAGTTAGATCGCTTCAATCACAGGGTATAACTTTGCCATTGCTCGCGAGTTCAGCACTCGCTTTATGTTTTCATGTTCCACTTTGTTGGGCTTTCGTGTTCAAGTTGAAAATGGGAAGCATTGGTGCAGCCGTCGCGTTTAGTTTGTCAAATTGGTTTTATCTCTCAGTTATCGTGTTTTATGTCAAATTCTCACCGTTGTGTGAGGATACTCGTGTGACTATTTCCAAGGATGCACTCGTTGGTATCAAAGAGTTCTTTCGGTTTGCAATCCCATCAGCCGTAATGGTCTGGTAAGCTCCATATAGTGATGTAAAAATCGAAATACATATAAGAAAAACGTTGAAACCAAATTTCATATATATATTATATACATTCCAATTTATCTCCGATGTACTTAGTTTTGTGTCATATTAGTAATTATTTTTTTTATTTTTGCCCTCCCAATACTTAACCGGCTACCAGTTTAAATGTCAAGAATTGTCCACTTGTCAATTAAAAAAAAAAGAGAAGAAAAATGCACGTATTTTAAATGTCACTCACATTTTTTACAACTCGGTCAAATATTGGGTCAAATAGGAGAAGAAATAAATTTTAAATGACTATTATGAGGCGGACCTACATCAATTTCGAAAATAAAAAGAAAGATTTTATGAAATTCGGCTAAAAAAGTACAGTAATTAACAGGGGATCCAACCCCTGCATTTCTAATGCCAATTTACGAACTTGTTTTAGTCTCAAATGGTGGTCACTAGAAGTGCTTATATTGATCTCCGGCTTATTACCAAATCCGAAGCTCGAGACCTCTGTTCTTTCAGTATGGTACGCTCTCATTACTTGTAATCTTTCTAGTCTAATTAATTACTCACAATTATATTCTGATCACCTTTAACTATTTGTTTCGCCTAGCCTAACCATCTCCACATTAAACTTCACTATACAATATGGATTCGGAGCTGCTGCAAGGTAACTAATTTCCAGGAGTACAAACACCCACTTTTGTTTTAACGGATTTTTCAAAATTTATATACATAGCACTCGAGTTTCAAACGAGTTAGGGGCTGGGAACCCACAAGCAGCTCGGTTAGCGGTTTTCACGACAATGTTTCTAGCAACCACCGAAGCCATAATAGTTAGCGCGACAGTTTTCAGTTGTCGCCATGTTGTTGGAGCAGCTTACAGCAGCGAAAAGTCGGTTGTGAGTTATGTTTCATCCATGGCTCCTTTTATATCCCTGTCAATCATAACAGATAGCCTACAAGCAGTCATTTCAGGTTAGTAGTCTTCCATGACCGGTCAAAAACTGTCGCTAAATCCTACCTGTTTGTGTTTAATTAGGAATCGCTAGGGGGAGTGGGTGGCAACATATAGGAGCTTATGTGAATCTTGGAGCTTTTTATTTGTTTGGGATCCCAGCTGCGGTTGTCCTGGGGTTCCCTTTACATTTGAAAGCAAAGGGACTTTGGATTGGGATCGTGATTGGGTCGGTAATTCAGTCATTGAGTCTGTCGCTAATAACAGGACTCACTGATTGGCGAAAACAGGTTTGAATTTTTGGTCCAATTAGATTGTATATATGGGTTTTCTTGTTGGTGACGAGTATGGTTAATTAATTAGAATATCGTCTTTGCAGGCAATCAAGGCAAAGGAACGAATGTCAAAAGCAACATCCCTGGCAGACACGAATGCAGACGTTGGATAATGAATTTCAAAATTAGATAATCAACTTCACAAACAACCCTGTAAAAATGATGAGTTTTTGTAACTCATCAATAGATGTGTAGAAACATTTAGGCCTTTTTGGAATTTGAATTCCAAAAAAATGGAATGAAACTTGTAATAATAACGAGGATTAATTTTGCCCGCGCGTTGCGGCGGGTCTTTGAATCAAACTTATTTTAATTAAATATATGTTTTCAAAAAAATTTTGCTAATAATATCTCATAGATTGTCTTTAAAGAGTAAAAATATCGAACAACAAATGATTGTAATTTGTTCATTTATATAGTACCATTTAGAAACGAATAATAATTAAGTTATTTAAGAAAATATAAAAAATACAAAGCTAAATAATAATTAATTTACATGTTTTCAAAAGAAGCTAGGTTGTGCTTCAACCAATTATCCATAACTCCCTTCCGTTCCATACAAATTCGTAACTTTCCATTTAACTATTTTATTTAATTTTGTCTGTCAGGTTTCTATTTTTATGCAAATATATATCTATTTTTTGTTGAACATCAGATAACACATATTTAAACTATTCTTAAATATATACTTAATAATGTAAATATCTGAAATATTATAATATTCTAATCATTCTGATCGTATTATATTATTATTTATGACAGTTCTTTAGGAAAAATATATATCATTTTAAAATATAAATTAAGATATAATTTATAATTATTTTGTCATTAGTAAATAATATAGGGCTAATAATTTGGTGTTTAGTATTTTGTTATCAATTTGTGTAATAATAACAACATTTTGACATGTTTAACCCGTTTAACTTGTTTGACCTGATAACCTGTTTAACTCGTTTTATTAAATGGGTTAGGTTTGGGCTGAAGTTAAATAGGTTAGGGTTGAGATATCTGACCCGTTTATATAAACATGTCAGTTTCGGATTGAACGTTTCTGACCTGCCAACCCGCGAACCCGAACCCGTCAACCCGAACCCGACCTGAATTGCCACCCCTAGTAGAACGCCACCCTATTTTAGGGGGTGTTTTAAAAATTTCCCGCCATCCTAAGGGCTTTTTAAAAAAATTTCAATTCTCTATTGTCATTAGTAAATAATATAAGGCTTAAAAGGAAATTTTCTAGACATTTGTGGAACCCCACCCTGTTTTAGGGGGTGTTTTGATAGTTTCCTGCCTTCCTAGTGGGTTTTAAAGAAAATCCAGTCCTCCGATTTGTGCTGAGATACTCCGTTACGATTTCTAACATGGTCAATCATGAATG
The DNA here is from genome assembly GCA_963853835.1 of Calendula officinalis. Taxonomy (NCBI): domain Eukaryota; kingdom Viridiplantae; phylum Streptophyta; class Magnoliopsida; order Asterales; family Asteraceae; genus Calendula; species Calendula officinalis. Next base: position 25,455,847 of record OY970823.1, on the reverse strand, counting down.
GACAAAAACACAAACTGAGTTTAAATTTGTAATGAACAGTCCCTATTGAATGGGAAATGTATTATAAGGTTAATACTAAATAATTATAATAATAATGGTAGGTGTTGGTGGTGGTGGGGGTGGTTGGGGTGCATGGTGGGTATGGGGTGGGAGTAAGTGGTGGTGGCGGGTGGTTGGTAGCCAATGGTAGGTGGTGTCAGTGGATGTGAGGTCGCGGTACGTGTGCCATAGATGGTGGAGGGGTGGTTGGCGGAGGTGGCGGTGGTTGGTGGTTGATAGTGGTAGTGGAGGTTGGGTGGTTGGGTGGTTTGTAGTGGTGGCGGTGGCGGGTAGTGGTTGGTGATGGCGGTAGGTAGTGGAGAGTGGTCGGGTTGATTTCTAGTGGTGGTGGTGGCCGGCGCTAATGGGGTGGGTTGGTTGTTGATGTAGGTGTGGTGGTGGGTAGTGGACTAGAGGTGTTAGGCCGGGTTTGTCTCTAATCGGGTTGGGTTTATCGTCTTTGAAGCAAAAAAATCTAACCCAAAACCCGGCCCTATAAAAAATCGGGTTGGTCGGGCTCGGGTTTGCCGGGTTTTGGGTACCAGAAACATTACTAACCCGATATCCGACCCGATGCTAGTATCACGTTTGTCGGGTCGGGTTTAAAAAACCCGAAACCAATATAAGACCCGAATATATCCGACTCACTAACATAATCGGGGTCAGGTTCGATTCGGGTCGGGTTGACCATTTTGACACCCCTAGTAGTGGTGTTGTAATAGGAATTGGATGGTTGGTTGGTGGTAACGTAAGGTGTAAGATGTTGTCCATGACTTATAGGTCATGGATTTAAAGACCGTAATGAAGTAGATGAATTAAAATAAATGTTAAATCATCTTGAATTCCTCCATCACGATAGAATTTGAGGAATTCCAATTTGTTTTCCCTTGCCAATTCCAAACACTCTACAGAATGGAATTTGAAATTCATTTTCTTCTATTCTGCACGGGACAATGAGGGGATTTCTTATTCCAGTTTCATCAAATTACAGAGAATTCTGTGAGCCTAACATATCCTTAAAATAAAATTTCCCAATTTATAAGTGTACAAATCAATATAATAAAAAACATTCCAGTATGTAAAAATTAACAAGAGATTGAAATAGTTCTAGTACGTGGAGATTTAAAAAGTGTAGGATTTGTCAAATTTTCCACACTTAGAAGGGTGAAAAATTAATCAATAATTGCGAAGATCTTATTGAGTTGTCTATCTTTGTTAATGTAATTGTTTGAATTTACTTTGTCACACTCGATACATGTTATCAAATACTTTAACCTTATGTATATACTTTTTGGGAGAAATTGAGTTAGTTGTTCAAGACTGTAAACATAAAACCTACCCATTAACAATATGATGATAAATAAGATGAACCAACCAAATAATGACTAAGATGAGGAGGAAATAAAAGGTAATGACAGAAGCATAGAGAGCACGAAGGAGTGAGATGAAATATTCATCATTCTTCTCTGTGCTCTCTATCTTCTGTCAACATCCATCATTGACTGCTCCTCTTATGCGGTTGCATAGCCGGTAGGCAATGTATTATACAAGTTTATGATGAAATATGAGATTAATTAAGAGAATTAGAGAAAACTAGGAAAATAGCATAAAGAAATGATATGCATATTACTCCTTGTCTTCTGTCGCCACCCACAACAAACTAAAACTAGAAGATCGAGTAAGGAAGGAAGGAAAGAAGAAAGAAGTGAATTTTCCTTTTAATGAATAGCATGGTGATATGCTGCCTCTATTTATAGGGCAGCGGTTAAGAAAATTTTGGTTCAAATAGAATCTTTTATGTGACACATTATTATTAACATGTGCTAAATTTACATCTAATAGATCATGTTCACATTAGACTTTAGGTTAGTGATCACTCGGAATCCAATAAAGAATCAACAACATCTAAGAACTAGTTCTATTTCTCACCTAGCCATACAAGCTATGAGTATGATCATATCAATCATATATATTCGTCTAGACGTTGGTGGCATAATATTTATAGATTCTCTAAATGGAAATCCTTCCTATTTGGAGTAATTAAGCAACATTAGTTTGAGTTCAGCGATATGCAATGTATTATAAATACAAAATTAACAAATACGAACAATTTTCCTTCGTATATATTGATTGACATTTTTTATCTTAGCATACTTAATTTATGTTAATCTTTTCTAATTTAAAGAAGGTAGGAAATGATATATCATCTCCAGCTATTTTGATATATATGGTACGTACGATTATGTATTTGGTAACAGAATGTAATTTAAGCTTACTTTTAGTATCTATAAATTGACGACATATGCTATTTTCATTTTTCTCTCTCCTATTTTCTTTATTAATTTTGTAAACGTGGATATTTTGTGGGTGTGTTGATTTTGTGCAAATTATGCATGATATAGCTATGTGATTAGTTTTTTGACGTGAAATTATAGTCATGACAAAGTGCTATGGTTCACGCGTCAATTATTGTACGTGGCCAAGGTTTAATTGTAATTTCATCACTTATATAGTATCAAAACTGTATACTTATATTTGGTTTGTCTATTTATATTCAACTTTTCTGAGGTAATATTATATGGAGACGGGACACGTTAGATTACCCTTATTAAGAGCGACAGGTGGAATTTAAAGTTTGTCACCTACATTTTATGAGATGTCTCTCTATAAACAGTGTTTCTATCAACATAGTGTTTCTATCAACATGTAGATGTATAATTGTTTACATTTTATCTTGTATATACTACTTGTATGTTGTTATTGTTGTTGTACATGTATTCCGTGTGTTTTTTGATCTTTTGTTCATAATAAAGAACAATTCGAACCAATAAAAGTGGGGAAAAGAAGCATGGCTATAAAAGCAAAGAAACCCTATTCACATATACCTTATCATCATCGACATTATTCCAATCTCATCACTAATCCACCCGTCAGTCCCCCATGTTTCCACTCTTTGTCTTTCTACTATCTTCCAAGAATACTTATCTAGAAAATAATTAAACGAATCAGACCCCATAAAAGACAGAATAATATTTAAAACAACGGAAAGTAAATGATTAGATTACTTCTATAAGTCCGAAATAAGACGACATTGATCTTGGTAATTAATAAACAACATATGTTAAGATAATCACTTAACTATGAAACTTTTTATCAATAAGTTATTATGTATAGAGAATAAAACAAGTTTTAAGTTGTCATGAATATATTTAAGTTTTGGTGATGATTAATTTTTCATGAAAAATTATATAATTTCAGATTAGTTCTTGATAATTCATTATTATATTCATAAAATAATTGATACTTGGAATATAATAATTTTATTTCTTAATCTCATTATTTGATTTACACACTTTGTTTATTTGGGTTATCAAATAAGTAGAAAGATAACTCTAAGATTTGTTAATAATCAATGTTATCTTCCTTTTGGCATTTAGTATGGAAAGAGGGAATACAAATCATGGGTTGATGGCCATAAACAGGAAGGATCTAATAACGGTCAATAGTGGGGATAAGAGACATTAATGGAACTTTTAATCTGTTCCCATTGCAGCCTTTCAGTGGTAGAATACGAAACTTTCCCTCTTTGGACCTCTGTGATCCCTTCTCTCTTTCATAAAAGTAGACTAGTGACTAGTCCTTTCAAATGTTAACTTTTTCTCGTTTTATGCCCGGAAAATTACGAAAATTGTCACTTTTAATTCATGAGCATCAAAATGTTGTTAAAAAAAGTGGTATTTCTCTTTTGTTACCAAGGCTATACGGTATGGATCATCACACCGTGGTGTGTACATAGATGGCATGGCAATCATGGTGTGAAAGCATGTGGAACATGAGCCTCCACCACACCGTGTAAGGCTTTTATGATTGGGGTTGTGGTCACGGCCACATTGAAGCACGAGCGTGGTAGAGTATTTTCTTTGCATTTGGTGGGGGCCCTTTATATTTTGGTGGTATTGTGGTGCGGTAAGTATCTCCTCCAAAGTGGTGTCGTGTGTAGGGGTGTTCGTTTGGATTGTTTGGTTATATCCGAATTAAATAGGTGAAACCAAATGATTTTTTGGTTTTTAAAAATTTAAACCGAGCCGTCCAAACTAATTCAAAAACTGAACCGATCCGAACCAAATTACAATTTGGTTCAATTGGTTTTATTCGAACAAAATTACAAAAGTATATAATATAAATAATATTAAGTTTAGTTTGTACAATCCCAAAATGACATTTCCACCAAGTTATAGTAGATTGCTTATTCGTATCGTGATTGAAACATGTTTTAACGTGATTAAGACATGTTTTAGCATGTTTAAGAAGATCGGTGGTTCCATTGTTATGACAATACTTACATCTTACACGATTGGAACCATCTGTGTCAACATACTCGCTAAAATGATCTCAATCAAGTGATATCTAGTGCATTCGATTTCCTTTTACGAAAAGGCAGCTTTCTATTGAGGTATTGTTGAGGCATGTGCACGTCTGGAACTTGAAAAGAGAAAGATTTGGTAGGGTTATGTGTGGAATTAGGAAATGAGCCAATTAAATTAATTGATATTTAGAATTGTTGGCTATGAGCTTGTATATATGAGTTAAATAATTAAATGGACTAAAGATATAAATAAAGAGATAATACATAATTAAAAAAAAAAATCATAGACATACAAACACACACTTATGTATGTATATTACTATTTGACTTTTTTGGACAATCCGAATTTTACAGTAGAAACCAAATTCAATCCGAAAACCAAAATATTATATTGGATCAAGTCCAAACCGATCTGAAATAAAAAACAAAAAACAAATTCAAACGATCCAATCCAAATTATCCATTTGGACAATCTGGTTAAATCTGAATAGTGAACACCTAAGTCGTGTGGTTATTTATATGTTATTTGATTTGTTAATAATTTTGGTATGATTCCGCACAGCCATATCACATAAGTCATAACCTAAATACATTTAGCGGTCCGAGTGTTGACTTTGCTAAGAGGGTGTTTGGGGTTGCGATTTGAATCACATTATCTGCTTATTGCGTTTTGAAAACGCAAATAATATAAAACTAGTGTTAGGCAAAAAATATGAAATAATCAATTATTTGCGTTTTAAGCTTTCAAAATGGAGTTTGATTAGAAACAGAATTATTGATTTCATATGTCAATTATTATATCGACACGAAGATTTATGCAATACAATTTTTCTAATCAAAATCAATTTCTAAATGTTTATAATCATAGCTAAATCACCTTAATGCGATAATTTATAATCATAATATGCTTTACAAATTTCGATATTTAGAAACACTAAATCATCCATTCTTTTCAATTTTCAAAGTAGTGGCAAAAATCTTAAAAAAACTTAGAGAATTATAGACTGAATTTCTTTTGGATACTTAAAACGGAATTAAAGTAATCTCATGGAGTGTTATTCTTTACAACAAAACGAATGGTGGCTTAGGAGTTGGTAGTCTTAATCCATCCATGGTACTCAAGGTGGGATGGTTGGTGCTAACCGGTTGCGTTGGGTATAAATAACAGATAAACAATCTATAATTTCCAGTTTCAAACAAATTCAAAAACTCAATTAGAATAAATCAGAATCAAATTCAAATCTTCAAAGTCACCTGATTACAATCAATTTCGAGTCTTCAAGATCCAATATAAATTTCGAAGGAATGAAGGGTCTGTATAATGATTCCGAGTCACCTTATTTTGACGAAATCGAATTGTGGAGGACGCTTCCTGCTTGTTCTGTTCGTACATTTGCAGACTTTTGGGATACAATATTTTGATTGTTTTTTTCTTTTCTCTTGCGTCAAAATAAGCTGAATTGAGTTGGTCCACTTGAAGGCTCAAAATAAATTAAATGACTGTATGTTAATTGTTATGGAGTAATGAGCCGATGGATCAATACCTATGGGTTGTTAGCCTACAGAAATGGGCTTTCAACCTCATGCATATCAAAAGAAATATAATGTATAGGTATGTACAAATTAGAATAAAAACCGACCAAAATCACCAAAAATGAAAGAACTTTGAGTTATATCAGGTTCGGTTTTCAATTCTAATTTTCTTACAAAATCGATCTCGGTCTGGAGTAGTCTGGTACGGAGTGGTTCGGTCGAAAACAGAGAAAAAAACTAAGAAAGTCAAAGAAACGTTTTCGGTTCTCGCTTCGATTCTGTTCCGGATAGTTCTCTGACCGGCCCGATTTGGTTCCAAACATCATCGATTTGGCCCTCGGTCCGTCTGAAACTGTTTTCTCGGTTTAGTTCGGTTCACTATGGGAAAAAAAACGTTTTTTAGTGACTGTGGAAGAAAACCTTCTACAACGATATTATAAATGTTCAAGAGATTTAATAAAAATATATACATCTTTACTTATATACTAATCGAACTTATATAACTTACAAATTAAACACCATAAACAAACATTTCAGAAAATTGTAACATTTGGAATATATATTCCCTTAAATTAAATATTTTCTCGATATGTCAGCCAATATATACGAGCATCAGGTGTGGTGCCTCAAGCAAAACTTCCACTCAACCTTCATCGCCACCCCAGCATTCCTCATTTCACATTCACACCTCAAATACCCCTTTCACGTATAAATGAACCCAAAACACTTCTTTTAAGACTCTCTAAAATACTATTCACTCGCAAAATAACTAAAAAAAACACCTCTCTCCTCTCTCCTCCGCCATCAATTACACACACAGGATCACTCACATTGTGCACGGTGTGGTGGCAGCACCACTTGCGTAGTTGCGTGTGCCACCCATGATGGCGAGGGGTGGCTCGCAACCATACGCTCTAATAAAAATTTTGTAGACAACCTTTTGCTTATCGAGTAATTCAATTTGTTGAAACAGTGACCTGCTTTTGGTTATTTTGAAATAGATTAATGTTCCTTTAATTTAGAAAAGAAAAAAAAAAAATCATATTTTCAGTTTTATTGTTCATCTTTCTATTTTTGGTATATCTCAAATTAATTGTCTACTTCTAATTTTTAACAAATCAGAAAGAATTTAAGCGGAAAAGAAAAAAATTTGGTTGGTGACAAAGTGTAATTAATGTTGTTTTCTTAAACTATGTGTTTTTGTCTGGTGGACAATAATTTTGGGACAGAGTGAATATATCTTAGAGTGTTGAATTTTTCTCATTTCTTTGGATTTCGAATATGTGCCATAATATTAACTTGAACTTGATCGAATGGTCTTGTAACCCGCATAACTCTAAATTTTCATAATGTATTGAATTAATGAAACATTTACATTACAAAATTGAAGAAGAAAGAAAAAACGGGTGCCGACAAAAAATTGTGAGTTAGATTGTTAGTTAAAACTTAGGAAAATGATAATGAAAGCCCTATAGGCTGTCAATAAGACGTCAAGATATGCATAAAAAACTTGTACAATAATTAATAACCGTCCCTGCATTTTAGGAATCAACCGCCAGCAGTAAAAGTACAAACGATTTATGCACGTAATTACCTCTTAATGATAACCCTAAAACTTAAAAAATGAATATATGAAGATGATGTAATAAAATTGAAAATAAATGAATAATTAACTGTTGGAAGAGTGCTTGGATAATATAATCAAACGTTTACTCTTTATTCATTTATGAGATGTAAAGTAAATCGTTTAATTGCAAGATATTTATATCATCGACTCATATAAAATTATGTTCTTTTATATGGTAGCCAATTCACGAGAAGCAAACAAGTTCTTGGAGATCTCGTAGATCAATCTATTCTGAAATTCTTCCGTCGAACAACCGCCGCCTGAAACCTTTAACGTCCCCGGAACTCTTTTAGATCCAAAAATACTTTCATGAGTTCCGGCTAACCTAAGCATCATTTTAATGTAAGCGTTCTTCAATTTAATCAAGAGCATGATCGGTGAAGCTTTCTTCAATCGCAACCGTGGAACGGATTTAATCTTCCAAAACCGGCGATTTCTACCTCCGAACATGACCGTCTTTACGCTTCTTCTGTACCCGCCATCCAACCGCTGGTACCTCCTCCGCCGCCATGCTTTGTTGGAGCTACCATCAAATGCATTTGAATTTATTTCCATTCTTCGTACAAAATATTCTCGGGTGTACGTGTGTAAGAAATTAGACACCTACTTGGCTACTTGGATGCTTTGACTATATATAAAGACAGAGACCTAGTGGGGATAGACTTTAGTTTATACGTATTTATTGTTTTTCTTTATATATCGCATATATAAACAAAAATATATTTATCACATACATCCTCCCTATAACTAATACATTTTTCATTAATAGATGTTTCATAATAAGTGATATATTTAAAAGTTTTTTTATTTAGAAAAAAGGTGGGATCAACTTACATTAACTATTCATTTTAATAAAGTGAAATTACTATTATACCTTTACTTTTACTTTTAAAACTAATTAATATCACTTTATTCAAGAAAAGTGGGACCCATCGCCCACGAACTATCCACTTTAATACTTCCCCCGATTTAAAATAAGTGATACATTGTTAATTTCATGGGTTTTGAGGCAAAATATGGTAATGAGGATTAAATTAGATTAATTAGATGGTTAGTGGAAAATGGGTCCTACAATTTTTGAATAAAGTAAGATTAATGATGTTTCAAATTAAAAGTAAGGGTATATGAGTCATTTCAGTTTATTAAAGTAGGTAATTATTGGGTGTGGGACCCACTAATTTTTACCAAATAAGGTAAAATTTGAAAGTGTATCACTTATTTTGATACACCCAAATATGGAAAATGCATTACTTATTTTAAATCAAAGGAAGTATATTTTAACCTCTACTTTAATCTTTTCCCTCAAAAACCTTGAAACCTCAAATGTATCACTTATTGTGATACGGAGGAAGTATTAATAAAGTTTATTTTATGAGATTTGCTTACCATAGTGTGTAGGTAGGCCTCTAAATGAACCTAGCGTTCATAATCCGTTTGTGAACGATTCGTTGAAAGTTCGTTTATGTTTGTTTGTTTAAACAAACGAACAAAAACTAACTTTTGTGTTCGTTTACACAAATAGAGGTTTCGTTCGTCCAATTACATTCGTGAACACGGGTCCGTGAACGTTCATTTATGTTAATATATTTTGTTTACAATATAGTTCGCGAACAGTTCGTGATTACTTAATTTCATTAACAAATGAAAACGAACACAAAAATTCGTTCATTAAGTATTCGTAAACCTTTGCGAACACTTTTGCTTCTTAACAAACAAACACGAACAAAGTTCATTTGTATTTGTTTGATTCGTTTACAGGCCTACCCTTAAGGTTAAGGCAATGGATAAAAGTTAGTTAATTGGTTAATGTACATATTATGTACCCTAGGGTGGTTAGTGTTTTTTAGGAGTTGATATTTTATGTTTAAGCTACACTGACTTTTTGCATGTAACTTTTTCTTAATTAAAGCCCTGTAACCAATAGTTATCATTTTCCTTATTTTATATATCTATTAAATCCGTTTTAGATAAAGGGAAGTGATCTTTACAGAGCTACTTTTTTAATGTGGTACAATTTTAATTAAAAAAACAAAAATATCCTTCTCCTTTTTTAACCACACATTTAGTTTACTTTAGTTTCCTTTTAAGTTATAAGGTCTAAACTTCCTTAGTTTCCTTTTAAGTTATATGTTGTTGTTTTTACGGATTTGAGTTAAAGATTATAGATTTGTATTCTTGGAAGTTCAAAGGATTTGTCTAGTCTTAAGGGATAAATCCTAACCATTGGATCAAGATGGTCAAGATCAAATCCCCCACCCACAGCCACCGCCGGGCGCCGCCTCCGGCCACCTCCGGCCGTCATCCGCCGCCGCCGGCCGCTGCCGACCGCCGTTGATCGCCGCCGTCCGCCGCCGGCCGGCGGTGGTGGTGGTGGCTGACAGTGAAGGTGCTGGTGGTAATGGGGGTGGTGGTGATATTGATGTATCGAAGCACATGTGCTTCACTAAAACACAACATATTACTTCGAAGCACACGTGCTTCAGGTCACGAAACACATGTGTTTCAAGTCACTAAAAACATGAGTTTCTAAACACACAGGGAGCATACGAAGCACATGTGCTTGATGTAACGAAACACATGTGCTTCACTACACAAAAAAAAAAATCAAAACAAGTGATGAACATATCATTATGAAGCACATGTGCTTCATAAAGCAAAGCACATGTGTTTTTGTTCCTGGACGCATGTAACTTACAAGCAAGTCATTTGTGTTTGAATCACGAAGCACATGTGCTTGACGTTATTGAACACATGTGCTTCACTACACAGAAAAAAAATCAAAACAAGTGACGAACATATCATTATGAAGCACATGTGCTTCATAAAGCCAAACACATGTGTTTTTGTTCCTGAACACATGTAACTTACAAGCAAGTCTTTTGTATTTGAATCACGAAGCACATGTGCTTGACGTTATGAAACACATGTGCTTCACTACACATAAAAAAATCAAAACAAGTGACGAACATATCATTATGAAGCACATGTGCTTCATAAAGCTAAGCACATGTGTTTTTGTTCATGAACACAAATGACTTGCCGGCGGTGGTGACCGGTGGTGGTGGTCGTGACTGGAAGCACATGTGTTTGAAGCACACGTGCTTCATAATGATATGTTTGTCACTTGTTTTGATTTTTTTTCTGTGTAGTGAAGCACATGTGTTCAATAACGTCAAGCACATGTGCTTCAAACACATGTGCTTCCAGTCACGACCACCACCACCGGTCACCACCGTCGGCGGCCACCTCCAGCCGCCATCCGCCGCCGCCGCCCGCCGCCGCCCATCGCCGCCGTCCGCCGCCGCCGGCCGCCGGAGAAGCACATGTGTTTGTAGTGGGTTGAATCTTGATCTTGACCATTAATTTTTCTTGATCCAAGCTAGGGCTAATAATTGTTCCTTAGGACTAGATAAAATTAATGAACTACCTTGAATATTTACCAAAGATTGTAATCAATGTTATAATAAGTTAAAGGAGATAATTGGTTTGAACCACATTAAGTTTACTAAACTGATTTTAAACATATTTAAAAGTAAAATTAATGATAAGATTTTTCACATATATTAAATGAGATAATTAGTAAGTGTAAGTTGTACAATAGTTTATAAATGAAGTTATTATTGAAAATATAACTTTATTTTGAAATTACTAAAATAAAGTATGTATTATTTATTTTTAATTGTTACAGCTATTTTATTAATGTTTGTCTTTATTAACCAAATTTATTAAACCTGTATAATTTATTTTAAAATTATTAAAATAAAAAGGTATAATTTATTTTCAAATGATAGAACTATTTTATTCTGCGTTTGTCTTTTTATTAACTAAATTTATTATTGCTTCAACGTAATTGGTCCAAAAAAATTCAAATGGCGAATCTTCATTGATACTATAATGATCTTTTTAATAGGAAACAAATATACTTTTAAAACTTTTTTAAATTTATATCATTTTATTTACAAAAGACTTGAACTATAACCACATTTCAAATTAGAATATCTCTAACACTTTATAACGTGAATTATAAACTATTTGGTTATGATAATTTTATGCTTGCAAAACTTGCTTTTGCTTCTTACAGAATAATTAATTTGTCGCGTCAACTTCTCCATCGATGTTTGAGTATTTAAAATCAAGAGATACCATGTTCGCAAAAGGATAATAGCTACAAGATATGGTCTTGACTCTTTTCCCCTCTTTCCTTTTTTTATTGAATAATTAACTGAACATCAAACTGTTTAGCTTTCGTATTTGATCATAATGAGGAGCATGTGCTGCCGCGATGATTTATAATAAGCTTGCAAAGATACATATTTTATATTTATAACATATATATGTTATATATCAAAATAGTATTTCATTTTTCACCATTATCATAGCATGTAATGTAAAATCTGTATTTTATCAGTTAGTATTAATGATGTTCGTGTGGCAACAAATCAATAATATAGTTATTAAATAATAAGGTTGAAAAAGGAATTTTAATAAGATTTCGTTGTTTTTAGTTTGTTAACTTACGCATCAAAGTGATCATATTTCAAAGTTAAAATCTTGTTAATTAAGTAGTACCAATATTCAACTTTCTTTATCCCATCTCTATCCAATCATACAATAAATCTCTTTTTCTTATTGAGGGCGCAAACCATATGTTTTGACCGGGTGTTCAAATGCCGTTGTCAAATGTGAATTTACTTAAAATCAGGGCAAGTTTATTTTACTTTATATTTTTTGTGTAACTTGAAATCCGACTTGTGAGCTTACTAAACCTAGGGTGATCACACGCTTTGCAGGTAACCCGAAGTCGGCGTAGATGCACTTCCGTACCCATATGGGGTATTATTTTTTCTCTCGTAAAGATTGAACATAAGACATCCTTCAAAATTCACCTTATGAAGATCAAATACAACCATTAGGTCACAAACTTGTGGTTGGGCAAACTTATTTTATAAGGCACAAAACGTTTAATTATAAAACTAAAGTCGTATTAAAAAAAATTTAGAAGCCACGTAACTGATTAATGGAATTTTTTTATTTATTATTTTTGAACTGCGATCAATGGAATTATTAACTTGTGATTTGAAGAGTTGCCATGTTTGAAAAACATACTAGGCCATACAATTATTTTAAGGATTTTAATGGATTGAATGATATGAGCACAAATAGCTATCATCACTAAAAGATAAATGGCTTTTAGTGCCGGTAATCGACCGTCAATAAAAGCCTAAAGCCAGGTACCAAAGTCCATAGCTCATTTACTTAACTTAAAGTTAATGGTACATTGTAACTATATTTTGCAGCGACTAATAGGTGGATGATGGTAGTGATAGTGATGATGGTTGATGATGGATGGTGGTGGTGGTCGCGGATGGCGAGTGGTGGATAATGGTGGATAGTTGTGGTGTTAATTTCAATATTTTAAAATTTAAAAGATTAATACTTTGTAATTATAATGAGTATATGATTTAATATCTCAGTTAGTTAGCATATTTATTGATTTAATAATTTAAAGATTGTAAATTCAAGTTTTACATTATAAACACAAATCTATGATAAAATAATAAATGTGTTGAGCAAAAATTATTCTACGAAAGTTGTCATAACGTGTTGGTTGTAGCTATTCTAATTGTCATTCGCTTCATCCATTACCTGGGGTTTCTTTTAAACGGTCGGTTATTAGTTATTGGTTCGAGTCTAGATAGTGATATCCACAAGGGGCAGTATATCTTTCCTCAAACCCTCTACTTATGTGGAATAAACCACACATCCACGACGGGAATTGAACTCATAACCTATATGTCATGAGCAACACCTATTCCTTGTCATTATATATCTTAGCTGTCACTATCACCTGTGCAAATTTTCTCATCTGCAACTTCATCTTCCATTGGTTCATAAAAGATACGTTCAAAGTCAAATAAATCATCAAATTGTCTCACCTATTCTTTTAAATACTCATTAGATCCATCATATTCATTAATTTCTTTAAAAGACTCGCGGACCTATACAATGCTTTGGCAACAATTAGAAGGTGTGTTAGCTTCTCCCCGCGACTCCGACATAAGCTTTGTATCACTTAAAAAAAAGGGTAAATTACAGTTTTTGTCCCTGACCTACGGTCGATTCGGGGTTTTTGTCCCTAATGTTTTTTTGTCAGTTTTTTTTGTCCTTTAAGTTTTTCAAATTCTGGAAATTTGTCCTTCCGTCTATTTTTAGCCGTTAAGTGACGATTTTTTTTGTCAATTCCCCAAATTACCCCTGTTTTAACTCCTTTTTAAGCAAACTACTTGTACCTTATGCTTCAAAAATTGTACTTTATGTTCATCTTCCTCATTTATGTGTTTCTTCCCCAATTAAACCCTAATTGGGTTTAGGGTTGAAATCAAGTTGCAGAGCTTGAAATCTTCAAATCAATGGTGGTTGTTGATGACGATGGTGTTCACCGGAGGCACCCTTGTATCTGCGTTTTACATTTTTCAAGCAACATAACCCCAGATTTAAACGATTCACCATCAATCCATCATCGATTCACCATCAATCCACCAATCTGAAAATACAGCCGGCGAAGAGAGTGAGATACTTTATTTTAGCTTCCATGGCATCGATTCACAATCAATCCATCATCATGATTACTTACCAGACATGATTTCTTACCAGACATGATTTCTTACCAGACATGATTTCTTCGGTGGTAATGGATCGAGAAAACCATCAGGAAGAGCAACATTCTCTCCAGATTTCTTACCATCGCTCGAAACCCTAGGTTTCTTCCCTGTATTACGAACTGCATTACCGGAAGTAGATGAATCATCGTCAGAGCTAGCCCTAAACCCGTTCCAGCAAAAATCCGTTTGTAGCAGATATGATTTTGCGGGGTAAAAAACGAATTTGAGCAGGAAATTGAAGAGAAGAAAAGAAAGGTGAGTGTTTGTAGGGATCAATGTCAATTGTGCTATGCTAAACTTGAAGAGGTTGTTGAAGAAAGATGAAGAAGATGAAGAATCGTGAAAAGGACCAAAATGCCCTTACATGCCTTGCAAAAATCGTCACTTAACGGCTAAAAATAGACGGAAGGACAAATTTCCAGAATTTGAAAAACTTAAGGGACAAAAAAACCGACAAAAAAACATTAGGGACAAAAACCCCGAATCGGCCATAGGTCAGGGACAAAAACTGTAATTTACCCTAAAAAAAAACAAACTACTTTTCCTAGTTCATTACACCTGAAACATTACCTAAAGCTTATATGCAAAAAGCCTAAATAAAATTTCGATACTAAAATACAGTAATAAGTAACTTTCCTACCGAAGCGTCTTTTTTGCATAAATAATGCTTTTTCCACCTAAATTTGCAGAAATAATGCACTTTCTTTTGCAAAAATAATGCTACCGGATATGTCATGTGTGGTACCCGGATCCCTACACTTGCCCGACACGTGTCATCGTCGTGTCATTCTCTGTTGCCAAATAAGCCAAATGAACCGGGTTTGGGTACCCGGACTCCACCCCAACCGAGAATGTCATACCCGGTTACTATCTGCCAAACGGGTAGCCCGTACCCGGTTACTATGTGCCAAATCGGGTTCACCATACTAGGGATGGGATATAGAACCGAAAACCCGAAACCGTACCCGTACGGAACCGTTTGGAACCGGATTACTAAAAATCGGTTCAGGTATCGGGTCCAATATTTTTAAGAAATCGGGTATCGGGTATTTCGGGTACGGGTAAATCGGGTCCGGGTACATCGGGTATGGAACAAATCGGGTCTAAGGCCCGGAACCGAAATTAATTAACTATGTATATGGAATTTGTTGTGGTATAATACTATTAATAGTGTTTGATTCATATTAATTAAACAATTGTTATTTGTAAATATTAGGGTTTTTGAATAATCACCCTTGAATGGGTTATGATCTATTCATTCATTTATATATACAATTACATGATAATTTATGGAAATGATATATACTATACAATTTAAATATTCACATCTAACTAACTCAAGGATTATGTCAATCCTTGAGATACGCTTTTACCCTCCCGCAAGCCAAGTGGGAGTGGACCAACACGAAGCTTGGTACGAAATGATTCAAAAAGTGGTCTTGGTAAGCTCTTGGTAAAAATATCCGCAAGTTGCAAGTGAGTGGAGACAAACTTGGTGTGAAGCTTCCCGGAGAGAACAAGTTCACGAACAAAATGATAATCGATGTCTATGTGTTTGGCCCGCTTATGAGCAATGGGATTTTGACTTAAGAACAAGGCACTTTTGTTATCACATAGAATAGTTGGACGAGAATCAGGTATAACGAGTAGTTCACGAAGGAGGTGAGTGATCCAAATAACCTCCGCTGCGGTATTTGCCAAAGCTCGATACTCGGATTCACAACTTGAGTGAGAGACGGTTGGTTGTTTCTTGGCACTCCACGAAACCAAATTACCACCAAGAAAAATAGAATATCCATAAGTAGAACGACGAGTCTCAATACACCGAGCCCAATCCGCATCCGAGTAACCCAATATGTTCGGAGTTGTAGAGTGAAGAAAGGTAAGACCATACGACATCGTACCTTTAACATAACGGAGGATGCGTTTAACGGCTTGAAAATGATCTTCCATAGGTGCGTGAAAAATTGACTCACTTGGTTCACCGCATAAGATAGATCTGGGCGCGTAATGGTAAGATATTGAAGAGCACCCACCAAGGAGCGATATAAGGTAGGATCGTTGAATGGTGATCCTTGAGATGTAAAGTATGCATTGGTGGATAGCGGTGTAGAAGCAGGTTTGGCTTCAAGAAGATGTGCTCAAGCAAGTATATCGTGCGCATACTTGGATTGGTTTTGGAAGATACCCGAATCATGATATGTTACCTCAAGACAAAGAAAGTAGTTGAGGCGGCCAAGATCCGTGATTTAAAACTCCTTATTTAGTCTAGAAATAAAATTTCGAATTGAGGGAGCATCATTCCCGGTGAGAATAATGTGTTAGTCCCAAGACTAAGTAAATAAGATTTGATGATCGATAGCCAAGAAGAATAAATATCAGCTGAAGTATGTATCTCAGCTGAAGCAAGTATATACAATAAACCTTCAGCTGAGTACGTACTTAGCTTAAAGACAACAAGTCAAATCAGCATCTATTAACGAGAGTTCATTCGAAGTCTATGACCAAAGGACGAAGACAAGAAGAAGACTATTCAGCTGATTGTGGAATCAGCTGATAGTACCTACTGCAGATGAAGACTTAAAGGAAATGTTCTTGACACTTTGAACATTTCCCTTTCCCGCTCAAAGAAGAAGAAAACGATGAGGATCTTCTATTTTGGAATAGAAGATAATGTCAGTACATTATCATCGTTTGTCCCTCCAAACATGTAAAGAGAAAGTCAACTATTTCTGTACTTATGTAGTACACCTTTCACTGTGCGTCAGAAAGGGTACCGGAAGTAGTTGACACAAAGTACACTTGGGACAATAACTTGTGCAAGAGCATTTAATGATCCATAGACAAGTCCACATCGACGAATAATATGTTTACACGTCGTCTAACTTGTGGACAAAGGAACATGGATCTTGGGCTATAAATACAGACATAAATGCTTGCATTTACACACACCTTTTAGAAATCATAGCACAAGAACATTCTCTGAGAGTTAGTTATTTGTCTAAGTATTAACTCCTCCATAGTTATTACTAAGGCATTAATATCAGCTGTTAGTATCAGCTGATATAACTCTCAGTGCATACTCTTCTAGTTTTGAGTGATCTAAAGTGTCATTTCAAGTATAGAGTTTTAGTTAGTTGTGTACTATCTATTTCCGCAAACTTTGTATCTGTTATGGCCGAACCTACATCATCAGATCTTCCATCATCTGGAAAACCTCCCAAACTCACTCAAACCAACTATCCCATGTGGAAAACCCGTATGTTGTCCCACATGGTTACCTATCACCCAAAACTCCAAGATAACATCACGATAGGAAAATATGTTCCCAAAACCCTCATTCCTGGTACTTCTGAAATACCAGAATACTATGTGGTAAAGTCTGAGGCTCAGTGGACAGACGCTGAAAAACGTCTTGTTCATCTTGAGAACAAGGGTCGAGATATGCTTTTTCAAGCAGTTGGTGATGAACTGTATCACAATATTCAATTTTGTGACTCAGTTAAATAAATGTGGGAGAGGCTGGCTGAAGTTTATGAAGGCACGTCGGTTGTGCGTGAACATAACAAAAACATGCTCATACATTATTACGAGCTGTTTAAAGCTAAGCCAAGTGAGACTATAGCTCAAAATTTCAATTGTTATAACATTCTGTCAAACGAGCTGAAGTCTCATGGGGTTGATAAGGACGATATGTCCAAAATGTGTAAGTTTATGGTAGCCTTACCTTCTAAATGGGCTACCATCATAACTTGCATGAGTACATCTCCTACTCTGAAAGACTATACTCTTTCCTCTCTCTATGGTATGTTTCTAAGCCATGAGAGAACTGTACTCAACAAATTTCAACCTCCAAAGGACTCTAAAGTGAGTTCCGCTGGATCTTCGACTGCTCTTGTCTCCTTAAACAAGCCTAGCAGAATCGAATATCCCCCATCAGATGATGAAGCTGACAACACTTCAGCGGTTGGTTTGTTCAACATGCCTGAAGTCAGCATCGAAGAAGTCGATGAAGACGAAGACAACGATGCTCTTTTATCTGAGCTTGCCTTACTTGTTAAAAATAGAAAATTGTTCAAAAACAAGTCTGGCTCCTAAGCTAGAGGCTCAAGTAGCAGATCTATCTCATCAGCTGTATCTTCTAGACCCTCTGGAAGTACACCTGACATCTCTGAGATAACTTGCTACAACTGCAACAAGAAGGGACACTATGCTAACGACTGCAAGCAGAAGAAAGCAAGTTCATCATCTTCAACTGGTGAGTCCATTGAAGAAAAATACAAAAAGCTACAAGCCTTCACCAAAAAGATTCTAGAAGAAAAGAAGGCACTTGAAGGCAAAGCTGCTGACAAGGGTCTTGTAGCTGAAACTCATGATTGGGCTGACTCTGGTGACAGCTCATCTGATGATGATGAACAAATGGCCACAATGTGTTTGATGGCTCGTGCTGATGATGATGAAAGTATTACAGCTGATGATAGATTGACTGGAAACCAAGTAAATCTTGAAGCTGACCCTTCTGTTTCCCACGACGTCACCGGCTTAAACCAGCAGGTGATCAAGGAAACCACCACCGCCAATGAAGAGACAAATTTAAACCAAGTTTTTACTGAGGCATCCACCCAAGCTGCCAGTGATCGCAAAAGTAGTCGCCAACTGAGCTGTGAGGCAGCTAACACACCACCCCGAGGAACTCTTCCTCCAGTCTCTATACCAGTATCGCCGGCTGGTGAGACCGAAGCTCCAGAGACTCAAACAACATTTCATCTAATGTTTGAGTCGACTGATGATTTTATTCAGTCTTACTATTCGTCATTTGACGAAGAACATTCTGAGCTTCAACCTATTTTGACAGCTGATGACGACACTTCTCATATAACCCCGGAAGTTTCAGTTGGACCCAACCCACTCCCCATAGTTCCCGAGCAACCCATAGGAGCAATTCCTCCTAACTCAGGAACACTCACTTCCACAGCTGAGGTTACCCCTCAAGCTGGAGACATGCCGGACCCCTTCCCCCAAAGCGTCCAAGTGTCCCATGATGAATCCAACAAAGCTGGAGGAAGTATTCCCATCAGAGCCGCTGCTGCTCTGATGTCTAGAGTTGTTACATCCGAGATTCGACCTGGGATGGCCACACTGAGTAAGCAGATGGACTCCCTTCGTAGGGATGTTCCAAAGAAGTTTTCCCAAACTGCTGAGAATCTCTCTTCCAGCATAACTTCTCTGCACACTGAGGTTCACACTCAGGCTCCTCAGCTGGCTCTTCTTTCTGATCAGATTCACCTCAACACCAGCGGGTTCATCTCTCTAAACGACTATGTGCGTCAAGAGTTGAACTCCCTCCGCGATTCTGACAGAGTCGAACAAGACAAACTTCCCTCCAAAGTTCGGGACAGCCTGGCTCTTGCCCAATCACAGCAAGAGTCTCTGCTGACACTTACTCATAACCACCTTTCTAAGGCTATTGAGGAGTCAGCTTCTGCTGTGTCCACCAGGTTGGACAAAATGGAGACTGAAGTCAACTCGCTGACTTCCCACGTCGCTGGTCTCCAAGGCACCCTTAACCTCATTCTTGCAAAGCTAAATGAGGGTGCCGCTGTTGTCCGTCCTGCTTCAGTACCAGAGAGTACCCCTCTTCTTCAGGCACTCTCTGAGGGGGAGAAAGAGGCCACTTCAGCAGGTGAACAACAAGGTGAACAAAATAGTTCACAACCTATAGTCATCTCTGCTGTTGGAGCCAATACTGAAGACGTTCCAGCAGGCGATACCCCAAGAACTCCACCTATCACCTCTGCTGAAACACAAGAAGAAGAAGCTGAACCCTCAACTGGTTTTGTTAAAATCGTTGATTCCTTTGAATCAGTTGAGGGCCCACAAGTCCAAGCCCCGCAAATCCAAAACCCTCAGCCTATTATACAGGAGATTCCTCATCCTGCTGAGGGGGAGCCTACATCTGCAGCGGTTAAAACTTTCATCCTAAATGAAGCTGGAACCGCTGCTAATCTTGATGCAGCCATTGCTCTTCAAAGAAAAACTCATGAAGAGCTGTATCAAAAATTTGAGGCCCAAAGAGCTGAGAACATTAGGTTGTTCAACAAAGTTCTTTATCAGCGTAGGCAAGAAGCAAAAATCACCAGCGTAAGGGCCCCCAAGTTCGATCCCAGCTCTCCTGATGAAATTGTAATAACAAGAGCTGGAGGAACTGTGGTCAATGAAAAGTTTCCTCTGAACAAGATCAACATCGTTCTCAACTACGATGAATGGAAAGAGGCTGAAGCAGCTGCCAGATCTGCAAAACCATCGCGGATTATAACAGATCTGGAAAATGAGATTAAATTCGCAATCTACTCCTTCAAGACTCTATGCGACGCAATCAGGAGACAAGCTCCTGAGTTGGTATATCGCATACCTCCTGAATTGTGTGAATCTCAAGCAGCTGCTGTCGGAAAAAATCTGCTGGTGAAAGCTCCTCAGTAAGAGGGGAGAAACGTAAGTCCGTTCTCCTCGAGCCCCTTGCTGACTCCAGACCACTTGATATTGGGTCATCAATCATATTTGCAAAACGACCAAGACCCAATATCACAAAATCCATCCCCACGGGAGTTAACTTTGTCCCTGGGCTGATCGTAAAAGAACCAATTTATGGCTTTTGCTATCTGGAGAAAAAGAAGGTGCCTTGCTTCCAGCGAGTGGATGAGTTGGATCTATGTGATGTGGATCAACTTATGATCTATGACAAGCTGTTGAGTTCCTCCACTGAAGAGGGAAGAGAAATGAAGAAAATAATAACCTCAGCCTTCAACTCACTGTATCGCAATGTCGTTGGATCAGCTATATCCAAGGCATTATAGTTTTTTTTTTATTTTCCTTGTAATTTTAATTGCCTTATCAATAGAAAATCAAACTTTTGTAATATACTTGTAAAAATTGTAAAAAGATAAACATATACAAAAGAACCCTAAGGGTCAAAGCACATAAGTATTCAGCTGACTTCATCAGCTGAATCATTACAGGGTTACACTTATACAACTATTCGATTGCATCAAATAGGGGGAGATTGTTAGTCCCAAGAATAAGTAAATAAGATTTGATGATCGATAGCCAAGAAGAATAAATATTTGCTGAAGTATGTATCTCAGCTGAAGCAAGTATATACAATAAACCTTCAGCTGAGTACGTACTTAGCTTAAGGACAACAAGTCAAATCAGCAGCTATTAACGAGAGTTCATTCGAAGTCTATGACCAAAGGACGAAGACAAGAAGAAGATTATTCAACTGATTGTTGTTAAGGAAAAAAGCCTTGCCCCTTTCTGAATCTTAGGATAACAAAACAATCTAGACTAGCTTAGATTAAAATGTAGTTTGAATTAATTAAGTTAGGAGTGATACTGAGTTTGGCCAGTATTGGCCACTCAGTATCAGTACTCAGTATTGGAAAACCAATACTGAGTAGAAGGACTGAGTTACAAGTCAGTATTGTAACGGACTAAGATCAAATCCCTTGATCTTAGTCATTTCCTTAGTTTAGTCCTTCGGTTACTCCTTTGCCATCATGTAAGATCTCTATAAACATTATAAATAGAGATCACCTTGCAAAGGAGTACTTACCAATTTTCACGTTCACTTTCATATCCTATTGTAATTGTTCAAGTGGTCTTGTATTTCCGCTACAAGCCACACTTTGTGGAATAATATACGTTTGACTAAATTACTGTGTTAATCACCTTAATTGTCTTAAGTAAATTATTAATGTAAACAATTATCAAACAAACCAGGGTTGTTGTGACCTAACAACTGGTCTCAGAGCGGGCTAAATTAATCTTTATTTAGTCGATCTATAACCCTGGCAGCCATTCCCTATATTTATCCCTCCAACACTCAAAAATCTAAAATGTCTACTATCATAGCACCGGTTATGTCTGGTAAGGGGGTGCCCATTTTGATGGAAAGGACTTTCATCAATGGAAGCTTAAAGCTCAGTGGTATCTTGAATCTATTCATCATGAGATGCTTACTGTGCTGAATGATGGTCCCATCATTCCACAAACTGTGGAACCCGTTGCTGCTACTGATGATGCTCCTGAGAGCACAAGGACAGTTCCAAAACTGAAACACACCTGGACTGAACTGACCGCCAGTTATTCAGTCTAGACTCAAGAGCAAAGAGGGTGATTGGTAATGCTGTTACCAAAGAAATACTTAATGCACTTATGAAATTGCCAACAGCAAAGGCTATGTGGGACAGCCTATCAGTCACCTATGAAGGCACAACAAAGGTGAAGTTGCAAAGAAAAAGCAACATGAGAAGAAAATATGAAAATTTCTTCTCAACTCCTAATGAACACATCACCACTCTCTATAACAGATTCAATACTGTTATCCATGATTTAATCAGTGTAGGCATTGTGAAGGAGGAAGGAGAGCTTGTTCAAAAGTTCTTGGATAGTCTTCCTCAACAATTTCTTGACATGACAAATTCTGTCAATGCTGCTAACAACATTGAGTCATACACTCTTCAAACTTTGTATGGTCTAATGTTGAATCATGAGGAGAATAATGCTGCAAGACTGATCAACTTGAAGAAAATTGACAAGTCTTCCACTGGCATGGCTCTAGTTGTGCAACAGACATATACTGTGACTGAGCCAGAAGAACCAGAAGTTGATCTTGCTGATGCTGAGGCAGACGAGCTTGAAACTAAAATGGCTCTTATGTCTATGAAGCTGGATCAGTTGAAAAAGAAGAGGCTTGGTGTTAGCTCTTCCAATACTGACCCAAGATCAGGTCTTTGCTACAGCTGTGGAAAGCCTGGGCACATTGCTGCTAATTGTCATACTAAGTCAACTGAAACTGATCAGAATGACAAGATTGCATACCGAGCTAAACGATATAGAGACAAATATGTCAAGCTAAAGAACTAGAGCAAGGGTAAGAATGCAGCAGGGAATGGAGCACCTCATCAAGCACTATACTCTGAAGCTTGGATGGATGAAGAGCTCAGTGATGATGAGGAATAGGTTGAAAACAAAGCCTTTATGGCTTTCACTGAAGATGATTTGAAGAGCTCCTTTGAAAAGGATATCAAAGAAGCTGAGAGGATGAGTGTTCATACTGACTGGGATTCCACTCAGTTGTACAAGGTGAGTTCCTTTCAAACTTATTCAGTGAATGAAAAGGAAAAGATTTTTGAGTGTTAAGGCAAAAAGCCTTGCCCCTTTCTGAATCTTAGGATAACAAAACAATCTAGACTAGCTTAGATTAAAATGTAGTTTGAATTTGCTAGTTTAGGAGTGATACTGAGTTTGGCCAGTATTTCCCACTCAGTATCAGTACTCAGTATTGGAAAACCAATACTGAGTAGAAGGACTGAGTTACAAGTCAGTATTGTAACGGACTAAGATCAAATCCCTTGATCTTTGTCATTTCCTTAGTTTAGTCCTTCGGTTACTCCTTTGCCATCATGTAAGATCTCTATAAACATTATAAATAGAGATCACCTTGCAAAGGAGTACTTACCAATTTACACGTTCACTTTTATATCCTATTGTAATTGTTCAAGTGGTCTTGTATTTCCGCTACAAGCCACACTTTGTGGAATAATATACGTTTGACTAAATTACTGTGTTAATCACCTTAATTGTCTTAAGTAAATTATTAATCTAAACAATTATCAAACAAACCAGGGTTGTTGTGACCTAACAACTGGTATCAGAGCAGGCTAAATTAATCTTTATTTAGTCGATCTATAACCCTGGCAGCCATTCCCTATATTTATCCCTCCAACACTCAAAAATCCAAAATGTCTACTATCATAGCACCGGTTATGTCTGGTAAGGGGGTGCCCATTTTTGATGGAAAGGACTTTCATCAATGGAAGCTTAAAGCTCAGTGGTATCTTGAATCTATTCATCATGAGATGCTCACTGTGCTGAATGATGGTCCCATCATTCCACAAACTGTGGAACCCGTTGCTGCTACTGATGATGCTCCTGAGAGCACAAGGATAGTTCCAAAACTGAAACACACCTGGACTGATACTGACCGTCAGTTATTCAGTCTAGACTCAAGAGCAAAGGGGGTGATTGGTAATGCTGTTACAAAAGAAATACTTAATGCAATTATGAAATTGCCAACAGCAAAGGCTATGTGGGACAGCCTATCAGTCACCTATGAAGGCACAACAAAGGTGAAGTTGCAAAGAAAAAGCAACATGAGAAGAAAATACGAAAATTTCTTCTCAACTCCTAATGAAGACATCACCACTCTCTATAACAGATTCAATACTGTTATCCATGATTTAATCAGTGTAGGCATTGTGAAGGAGGAAGGAGAGCTTGTTCAAAAGTTCTTGGATAGTCTTCCTCAACAATTTCTTGACATGACAAATTCTGTCAATGCTGCTAACAACATTGAGTCATACACTCTTCAAACTTTGTATGGTCTAATGTTGAATCATGAGGAGAATAATGCTGCAAGACTGATCAACTGGAAGAAAACTGAAAAGTCTTCCACTGGCATGGCTCTAGTTGTGCAACATGCATATACTGTGACTGAGCCAGAACAACCAGAAGTTGATCTTGCTGATGCTGAGGCAGAAGAGCTTGAAACTCAAATGGCTCTTATGTCTATGAAGCTGGATCAGTTGAAAAAGAAGAGGCTTGGTGTTAGCTCTTCCAATACTGACCCAAGATCAGGCCTTTGCTACAGGTGTGGAAAGCCTGGACACATTGCTGCTAATTGTAATACTAAGTCAACTGAAACTGATCAGAATGACAAGATTGCATACCGAGCTAAACGATATAGAGACAAATATGTCAAGCTAAAAAACTGGAGCAAGGGTAAGAATGCAGCAGGGAATGGAGCACCTCATCAAGCACTTTATTCTGAAGCTTGGATGGATGAAGAGCTCAGTGATGATGAGGAAGAGGTTGAAAACAAAGCCTTTATGGCTTTCACTGAAGATAATTTGAAGAGCTCCTTTGAAAAGGATATCAAAGAAGCTGAGAGGATGAGTGTTAATACTGACTAGGATTCCACTCAGTTGTACAAGGTGAGTTCCTTTCAAACTTATTCAGTGAATGAAAAAAAAGATTTTTGAGTATATGATTGTTGATCTTAAAACTTTAGTACAGAGAGAAAAAGCTTTAAAATTAACAATTCTTGAACTTGAAAGGGTAAATAATGAACACTTAGATAAATTAGCAAAATTTAAAGATTTAGAACTAAATTTTTTAAACTTACAAGACATTAACCAAAGATTAGCTGATAAAGCTCATTTACACAAATTAGAAAAAGAAAAATTTGAAAATCAGTGTAAATCTTGGGGAAATGCATCTATTAAATTAAACAAATGTCTAAATCAACAATTTCCAGAAAAAGTAAGGGCTGCACTTGGTGTTGATCCTCAGTTAAAAAATAGAAATAATTTTGCTGATTTAAATGAAGAATTTTCTGAAATGAACCCTATTCAGTTTGTAAAAGCAAAAACTTTTTGTGAAGTAGGATGTTAAACTGAGTCAGATGATGAGGATAAAATCATTTTTGAAAAATCAATTGGTCCTTCCATCTGTTCTAAGTGCTATACTGAACTACAAGAGCTCAGTATTGAATTTCCTGAAAAAGAAACTTTTGATACTGACCTTGAAATTGTACAGTATGACACTTCTGCTGTTCCACCATTTGAAGTTTTATTTAACACAACTACTTTTGAGATATATAAAGACCCTGAGTCTACAGAAAAGAAAACCACAATTACTCAAAATGTTTTAACTAATACTGAATCTACAGGAACAGCAAAGTCAACTACTCTAGAATCTAAGGAACCTGTTCAAGTTGTCATTCTAAAACATGATAAAAAGAAAACAACTTCAACAGGATCTTCAAGTGGCAAAATCAAGAAGTGAAATGATAAAAATGGGTTCCTAAAAAGAACTAATCCTTAGTTTGTGTCTTGTGCAGGGTGACAGAAAATGGTACTTAGATAGTGGCTGTTCAAGACACATGACTGGCAGTATGGAGTACCTTCTTAATTATACACAAGAGAAGGGTCCTTCTGTCAAATTTGGAGATGATTCATTGGGAAAAACAAGAGGTTATGGTGTAATCAAGGCAGGCAACATAACTTTTAAAAGAGTTGCCTATGTAGAGGGTCTTAAACACAATCTGCTCCGTATCAGTCAGATGTGTGATGATGATAATGAAGCTCGTCTCAGAAAGGTTGCAGGAATCATTTACAATGATAAAGGACAACCTGTACTCATTGCTAGAAGAGAAAAAGATGTCTATGTGGTCAACCTATCTGAAATAGACCCTACCATTCGAGTATGCCTGCTATCTAAAGTCAAGCCAGAGTTGCACTTGTTATGGCACAAGAAACTTTCTCACATAAACTTCAGAAATATTAACGAGCTCAGTATGAAGAAACTGGTGAGAGGATTGCCCACTATTACTTATTCAAAAGATAAGTTATACTCAGCATGTGAAATGGGCAAGCAGAAGAAGAGTTCATTCAAATCAAAGGTTAATCACTCCATTAATGAACCTCTTACAATGATACATATGGATCTTTTTGGCCCCATCAGCACACCATCTTTGGCCAAAAAGATCTATACATTAGTTCTGGTTGATGAATTCTCAAGATACACTTGGGTTATTTTTCTCAAGACTAAATCAGATGCAACAACAGAAATCATTGCCTTCATTAAAACAGAAGAACTTCAAAAAGGCAACAAGGTCAAACAACTTAGAAGTGACCATGGTACTGAGTTTACGAACACAGTATTGGCTGATTTCTGTGAAGAAAAAGGAATCGTACAAAACTTCTCTGCAGCCTACACACCACAACAAAATGGTGTTGTAGAAAGAAAGAATAGAACTTTGATTGAAGCTGCAAGAACTTTGTTATGCCATGCTGGCTTGGCACTGAGCTTTTGGGCAGAAGCTGTCAACTGTGCAAATTTTACACAGAACAGAGCCACAATAGTCCAGAGACATCAAAAGACTCCTTATGAGTTATATAATGGCAAGGCTCCTAATGTGGAATTCTTCCACATCATTGGGAGTAAATGTTTTGTACTCAGTACCAAACAAAATCTCAACAAATTTTCTCCCAAAGCAAATGAAGGTGTGTTCATGGGCTACTCTCCACACTCTAAAGCCTTCAGAGTGTATATTATCTCAACTAAGATAATTATAGAATCCATTCATGTTACATTTGATGAAAATCAGAATGAGCGTTCTACATCAGCAACAGAAGACATCAGTGGCATAGAAATTTTATGCAGTCCAGAAAACTCTATTGCTGAACAGCCCAAGTCTCACCCATACTATGTTGATCATGGTATGAGTGATACTGATCAAGAAGTACCTCAGTCTAACTCCAATATATAAAATTCTGAGGTTCCCATAACTGAGAACCCCAATACTGAGTTCCCAATTCTTGATCTGAACAACTCCACCTATGAGGAAGGTGAATCTTCCAGTACTGCTCGAGAATCCACATCAAACCTGCAAAATTCAGAAGAACAACAAACAGTATTGTCTGATACTGAACAAGCTTCAACTCAGTATCAGGCAGACAATCCATCACCACAACAAGATATTGTTGATCTTGTTTCAAATGTTTCCTTAGGAAACAATCTAAGGGAACACAAAGACCATCCTCATGCTAACATTATTGGTCCCATTGAACAAGGTGTCCAAATAAGGAGAAAGTTAGAGTTTGAACCCCAAGCAACTGCAAACTTTTGTTTTTTCTCAAGTTTCTTATCTACCATGGAACCAAAGAAAGCTGATGAAGCTTTATTAGATGAAGACTGGGTAGAAGCTATGCAAGAAGAATTGACAGAGTTCGAAAGAAATAAAGTTTGGAACTTAGTACCACCTCCTGCTGGCAAAACTATTATTGGTACTAAGTGGGTGTTCAGAAACAAGATGGACAAGGATGGTGTTGTCATCAGAAATAAAGCAAGACTGGTTCCTCAGGGTTACAGGCAAGAAGAAGACATTGACTATGATGAAACTTTTGCACCAGTTGCAAGAATTGAAGCTATTAGGCTATATCTTGCATATGCAGCTTTCAAGAATTTCAAAGTTTATCAGATGGATGTCAAGAGTGCCTTTCTTAATGAAAAACTACAGGAGGAAGTTTATGTCAAACAACCACCAGGTTTTATTGATCCTAAATTTCCTAATTACGTTTTTAAGCTTGATAAAGCTCTATATGGGCTCAAACAAGCTCCCAGAGCCTGGTATGATACCCTGTCTGAGTACTTAATTGAAAATAAGTTTATAAGAGGTAAAATTGACAAAACATTATTTTCAAAAAGGAAAGGTTCTGACATTCTACTCATTCAGATATATGTAGATGATATTATATTTGGCTCCACTGACAAGTCAATGTGTGACTGGTTTGCTAAGATAATGTCATCTCAGTATCAGATGAGTATGATGGGAGAACTTACTTACTTTCTTGGTTTACAAGTTGAACAAAAGCTTGATGGCACTTTCATAAATCAAAGTAAGTATGTGCATGACATGCTTAAGAAATATAAATTTGAAAATTTATCTTCAATGCACACTCCTATGGGTACTCAGGATAAAATAAGTAAAGATGAAACTGGTAAACCAGTATGTCAATCCACATACCGAGGTATGATTGGTTCTTTACTTTACTTAACAGCTAGCAGGCCTGATATTATGTTTGCAACTTGTTTGTGTGCTCGGTATCAGGCTGATCCTAAAGAATCACATATGAAAGCTGTTAAGCGCATTTTCAGATATCTTTCAGTTACTCCTAACATGGGTCTTTGGTATCCCAAAGACTCAAACTTTGATCTTGAAGGGTATACAGATGCAAATTTTGCAGGTTGTAGATTAGACAGAAAGAGTACAAGTGGAGGTTGTCAATTTCTCGGTGGCAGATTAGTTGGTTGGTCATCCAAGAAACAGAATTCAGTAGCAAATTCTACTGCAGAAGCATAATATGTTGCTGCAGGAAGTTTTGTGCTCAACTCTTGTGGATGCATTATCAACTAATGGACTATGGGTTTAATTTCAACAAGACACCAATACATTGTGATAACAAGAGTGCTATTGCTATCACTGAAAACCCAGTCCATCACTCCAGAACAAAGCACATTGATATCAGACATCACTTTATTCGAGATAATATGAAAAAGGGTAAGGTTGAGGTAGATTTCGTTTCTACAGATGACCAATTGGCCGATGTGTTTACTAAACCTCTCTCTGAGGAAAGGTTTATGTACTTACTAGGACAATTTGGTATGCTAAATCCTTAAATTTACTTAAATTTTTCTTATACCGACTGATCAGTATTACTTTCAATACTGATCAACTCAGTATCACTCGTCTGATTTATCAAATTTTGTAAATTTTAATATTTTTTTTATTAATTTATAGTTTAAATTACATGTTTTTCTAATTTTTAATATTTTCTTTAATTTAATTTTTTTTAACTCGGTGTTGGAGTCCTGGAGTGAAACAACTGACTTGTAATCCCTATACTCCCCAACGGTAAACTTTCTTAATAGGAAAGTTACCGTTGATACAGGATAAGGCTGTCAAATCAGCCGTTTTTACTTCCCAATACCGTAATTATCTTTACATTATGTATAAATAACTGTTTTTCTTTCTTTCTTTAAAATTTTTCTACAGTTATTTCTTCCTCCTATTTTCGATTCCCTCTGCGATTAACGATTTCTCTTTCTCTTTGCAAGCAAATTTCTTTTAAAATCCAAATCGCAGATGGTAAATTACAGATTTCACGCACCGGAGGCTGCACCGGCAACTCGGTTTAAAGACGATGAAGTACCCAAATTTGCGAGGAACAACATCACCGCAAATTTCAATATTCCTCAGGCTTGGGCGTGCCCCGAATTTACACAGATGATTACATTTCTGAAGCACTGCCCAATCACTCAAGCATTGATTCGATCTCCTAGAGCCATTTATCCAGAAATGCTTTGTGAATTCTGGTACTCTGCTTCACTTGACTCACCGGACATGATTACCGGTTGGGTTATTCGAGAACAAAGAAGGGACTTCGTCTCCACAACAATAATTCGGGAAACACTGAGACTTCCTGCTCAAGCTCAGTATGAGCCCTTTGTAGACCGAACAGAGGCTCGCTCAGTGTTACCACTCATTGGACGCAGAGGTACTACGGGGATCATTAAAAGAATTGAATTTGGTCCGATGTGGGGTATACTGATCTCAACAATCATTCGGTGTATGACTCACAAGACTGGAGCCTTGGATCAAATTAATGATTTTGGTATGCAGATTGTCCATGCCATGTACCATGGAAGGGATATTGATTATGCTCGATTAATTTTTGAAGAATTAGCCTCTCTGGTTAGGGCTAAAATCAGAGAATTAAATGTTCCTTTCTGCAGATTTCTTTCTCTCATTTTTCAGAATGGGATGCCTACTCATCTCTATGATGAGTTCAATAGTCCAAGAGTGGACCTTCCTCCTCTTCATGAGAAGATTTTCTTCTACAGACCAAGAGAAGGAGAGCCTGTTATGAGTCACTCTATGTGGGCTATCGTCCAGGCACACATTAATGATGTTCAAAATTCTGATACTGAATCAGAAAATGATGATACTGATGATGACAGTAGCAATGGTGGTAATGATGATCAAGATACTGAGATGGTGGAAGCTCAACCAGAAGCAGTACTCTCTCCACCTGCACAGGACCCTGATGCTCCTCATATTGCAACAACTTCTGATACTGAGTCCTCCGAAGACACACCACTGACCTCCACAGAAGAAGAAGCAATCTTTCCCCTGTTCTTATGGGAAACCTATCATCCGAAGAGATGCCACCTGGCAATGTACCTTCATTAACTGCATCTCTTCAAGCACAAAGTTTTGTTGCAGCCAATGCTGACCTTCCAGGTCCTGAAACAGAACCAATTGCTCCACAAATTGAAGAACCCCATGCTCCTCTAGATGTAGAAATTCAGTATGAGCAGCATACACTGGAAGGTGCAGATGACAGAAGAGAAGAGGCTCATGAAGGTGCTGGTGCCTCAAATCAACATCCAGATGATCCAGCACCGACCTCTCATGATGCCAGAAGAGAATCAGATAAAGTCTCAGGTATGAATTTCTAAAGGCTCTTAAACTTCTATATATATATTTTCCCCCATAGAGACTATGTATTGTCCAGTACCAACTCAATACTGACCACAGTCTCAATCGAACTTTCAAATATATACTCTTATGGCCAACATAGTAAGCCCACTGCTGCTATGCAAAATTCATATACTAAGCATTTCAATCGATCATTGTCAGTCTACAGTTGTTCCAACATTTAAAGGGACAATGGTGGTTGATGTCATACTGACACCCACTGGTGCTGCTTGAATGATGTCCAACTTATTTTGAGTTGGATACCATTATTCAAGAAATGATCACAAACCTTTTTAAGCCACACTAGCCAAAAATTTTCCATGGGTTTTAGCCACATTTCTGTTATCACTCTGACACCGAGTGATATACATTGAAAATAATAAGAAGCACATCCCAGGCTTCGATTTCCCAAACCAAAGCTTTCTAGTAAATGTGACTTATCCTACACTGAGCTACTTAAAATTTCACACTCACTTTTACTACACACTTCTTACACATGCTTTGCACAAGTCCACAATATTTCATCATGAACCAGACGAAATACAGACTTCAAAATTCTGTTTATATGATTATGGAGTTAATCAATACCACAATTCTATTTGATAAACTTTTCTTACTAACCAGTTTTATGTTTCTTTTTGTTTCTTTAGCACCATCTGTGCAGGGTCAAAGGGCGCAAGCCACTCAGTCTCAGGAAGTTCATGGAGCTTTACAAACTATTTTGAATCAAATCCTGGCCATGCAGACCACTCAGAATAACATTCTGGCCAGGATGGATGAAATGAGTACTGAGATTGACTCATTAAAGCAATCAGTGGCACTTCTACAGCAACAACAACAGCCTCCACCCACTCCAACTGGAGGAAATAATGATGAAGCAGGCCCTGCCACTGAGCCTCGAAGATCACCCTCTCCTGCACATACGGAGGATGCAAGGGATGCTGCTACTGAACCCATGCTTTCCCCAACTCCTGACGATCAACAGGGGGACATGGGTGGTGATACTGAACCTATTTCCTCCCCATCCAATGATAACACAAAGGGGGAGAAAAGACAGAGAAATCAAGAGGTTGATCAACCTGAGCCATCTGCTCAGGGGGAGAAAAGAAGGAAGCTAAATGAAGATCAACCTCCAAAGCAACAACAACAACAACATCAGCAGACACCTCATACTGAACCTCTTAGGTTTAGGTATGAAAGAAGCAGACAAAGAGGCAGGTCAGTCTTGGAACAACTTGAAGATGAATCATCTGAGCCTTCTGCTCAGGGGAGACTGAAACCGACCAACCATAGCAAGTTGTTACTGAGGAAAACAACTTGCAGATTATAGTGTACAGGCCTTTTGTTTGGCCTATTGCTGATGATGAAGATGAAGACCATCCAGTGCCATCTGACAATTTCCTAAACTTTGCACTGGATGAGGCAAATAAAGAAAGCTCTTCATCATCATTCTCAGATGATGAAGAGCCCCCAAGAAGACAAATCTCTCCTCCAACTGAAGGACCTTCTAGAATTCCTAGAAGACCAATAACCAGAAGAATGACAAATGTGGTTATGTCCTCAGAATCTAGTGAAGAACAAGATCCAGCTCCTCTGATCTCAAGACCTAGGAGATCTACTCAGTATACTGAGGAAAAGAGTGATGCTGAGGATGAGATTGAGGCCCAGAAATTCTTCCCTGTTAAGGAAGAAGAACCTGAATCTGAGTCTGAAGATGTTCCAAGAAGATCTCATACTGTAAGAAGAACTGGAGATGAATTGCTTGAACAGTATTGGAACATTGTGGCACAAAGAACAAGATATAGGGAAACAAGGTTGGGTATGCTGAGAAATAAAGCATTTCTGAATGTAAAAGACATATACTGGCTAAATGAATTTGTCAACAAAATAAAAGTCAAAACTGTTGATAGATCAATTGTTGCAACTTGCACTGGGCCAGTCAGTCCTCCAATGAAGATTTTTCTCCATGACATCAAGAATATGGGACTCCAAGACTGGGTAAAAATTTCTAGACTGATTAAGGAGATGCCCTCAAGATCTTCTGAAGCCCAAGTAATGATGGATGAAATTTGGGTTGTATCTGCTATATGCTATGAGAAAGGCATTCTTTATGCAGCAGATTACATGGCACTTAGTGTGATGACTGAAGCTATCAAGAACAACAAACTTGAGTGCCTTAATACTTTCAGAATATTCCCCAAATATACTGTTCCCTCTAACCTTATCTTTCAGGATCAAAAGAGTACCATATATCCAACATCTGGATATATGTATACTGACTCAGATGACAGGGAGTGCTTCATTACTGAAGCAGATTTGCCAACAGCTCCTATCAGCCACTTGGTGGGTTTGAAATGGATGATAACCAAGAAAGAAGATGCTTGGTTCAGAAAGAAGATAGTTGCTGTGCTAAACAACAGGCAAGATGAACTGAAGAAAAGAGAAGAGTTCATCCATGTGAAGAAGGAAGTCTTCTATGAGTTTGAATCAATCAGCAGAAGATGAAGAAGAAGACTTTGCAGCCTGTAGTTATGTATTTTTGATTTCACTTTGTAATTGTTTTGTTATCATTAGATAGGGGGAGATTGTTAAGGCAAAAAGCCTTGCCCCTTTCTGAATCTTAGTATAACAAAACAATCTAGACTAGCTTAGATTAAAATGTAGTTTGAATTAACTAAGTTAGGAGTGATACTGAGTTTGGCCAGTATTGGCCACTCAGTATCAGTACTTAGTATTGGAAAACCAATACTGAGTAGAAGGACTGAGTTACAAGTCAGTATTGTAACGGACTAAGATCAAATCCCTTGATCTTAGTTATTTCCTTAGTTTAGTCCTTCGGTTACTCCTTTGCCATCATGTAAGATCTCTATAAACATTATAAATAGAGGTCACCTTGCAAAGGAGTACTTACCAATTTACACGTTCACTTTTATATCTTATTGTAATTGTTCAAGTGGTCTTGTATTTCCGCTACAAGCCACACTTTGTGGAATAATATACGTTTGACTAAATTACTGTGTTAATCACCTTAATTGTCTTAAGTAAATTATTAATCTAAACAATTATCAAACAAACCAGGGTTTTTGTGACCTAACATTGAGTATATGATTGTTGATCTTAAAACTTTAGTACAGAGAGAAAAAGCTTTAAAATTAACAATTCTTGAACTTGAAAGGGTAAATAATGAACACTTAGATAAATTAGCAAAATTTAAAGATTTAGAACTAAATTTTTAAACTTACAAGACATTAACCAAAGATTAGCTGATAAAGCTCATTTACACAAATTAGAAAAGAAAAATTTGAAAATCAGTGTAAATCTTGGGGAAATGCATCTATTAAATTAAACAAATTTCTAAATCAACAATTTCAAGAAAAAGTAAGGGCTGCACTTGGTGTTGATCCTCAGTTAAAAAATAGAAATAATTTTGCTGATTTATTTGAAGAATTTTCTGAAATGAACCCTATTCAGTTTGTAAAAGCAAAAACTTTTTGTGAAGTAGGATGTCAAACTGAGTCAGATGATGAGGATAAAATCATTTTTGAAAAATCAATTGGTCCTTCCATCTGTTCTAAGTGCTATACTGAACTACAAGAGCTCAGTATTGAATTTCCTGAAAAAGAAACTTTTGATACTGACCTTGAAATTGTACAGTATGACACTTCTGCTGTTCCACCATTTGAAGTTTTATTTAACACAACTACTTTTGAGATATATAAAGACCCAGAGTCTACAGAAAAGAAAACCACAATTACTCAAAATGTTTTAACTAATACTGAATCTACAGGAACAACAAAGTCAACTACTCAAGAATCTAAGGAACCTGTTCAAGTTGTCATTCTAAAACATGATAAAAAGAAAACAACTTCAACAGGATCTTCAAGTGGCAAAATCAAGAAGTCAAATGATAAAAAGACTTTCATGCCTAATAAAAATAATACCCCAGTATCATCTCCCTCGAAATCAGTTAAACATAAAATTAATACTCCATTAAAACATGACAAAAATAACATTTTGAAATCTATTGGTGATCAAATTAAAGTCTTAAGCCAAAAGTTTGCAAAACTCACTAATACTGATCTACCAAAAGTTAAACACTTTTCTAAAATTCCTTATGAAAACATGTTCAGAAACAGACCTAGAAAATGTTATAGATGTCATCACACTGGTCATAAAGGAGATGAATGCTGGACTGATCTCTCAAATCCTAGGTACTCAGTACTAAAGAAAAGGAGAGAAACAAAGTCAGTATCACCTAAGAAAACCTCCAAGGTTTCCTCTAAAGTGATACTGACCTCTTCAATAAAAGAGATCAAGTCTACCCCTGTTTCTCCTACCAAAGGTCCCATTCAAAAATGGGTTCCTAAAAAGAACTAATCCTTATTTTGTGTCTTGTGCAGGGTGACAGAAAATGGTACTTAGATAGTGGCTGTTCAAGACACATGACTGGCAGTATGGAATACCTTCTTAATTATACACCAGAGAAGGGTCCTTCTGTCAAATTTGGAGATGATTCAATTGGAAAAACAAGAGGTTATGGTGTATCAAGGCAGGCAACATAACTTTTAAAAGAGTTGCCTATGTAGAGGGTCTTAAACACAATCTGCTCAGTATCAGTCAGATGTGTGATGATGATAATGAAGCTCGTTTCAGAAAGGTTGCAGGAATCATCTACAATGATAAAGGGCAACCTGTACTCATTGCTAGAAGAGAAAAAGATGTCTATGTGGTCAACCTATCTGAAATAGACCCTACCATTCGAGTATGCCTGCTGTCTAAAGTCAAGCCAGAGTTGCACTGGTTATGGCACAAGAAACTTTCTCACATAAATTTCAGAAATATTAACGAGCTCAGTATGAAGAAACTGGTGAGAGGGTTGCCCACTATTACTTATTCAAAAGATAAGTTATGCTCAACATGTGAAATGGGAAAGCAGAAGAAGAGTTCATTCAAATCAAAGGTTAATCACTCCATTAATGAACCTCTTACAATGATACATATGGATCTTTTTGGCCCCATCAGCACACCATCTTTGGCCAAAAAGATCTATACATTAGTTCTGGTTGATGAATTCTCAAGATACACTTGGGTTATTTTTCTCAAGACTAAAGCAGATGCAACAACAGAAATCATTGCCTTCATTAAAAGAGAAGAACTTCAAAAAGGCAACAAGGTCAAAAAACTTAGAAGTGGCCATGGTACTGAGTTTAAGAACTCAGTATTGGCTGATTTCTGTGAAGAAAAAGGAATCGTACAAAACTTCTCTGCAGCCTACACATCACAACAAAATGGTGTTGTAGAAAGAAAGAATAGAACCTTGATTGAAGCTGCAAGAACTTTGTTATGCCATGCTGGCTTGGCACTGAGCTTCTGGGTAGAAGCTGTCAACTGTGCAAATTTTACACAGAACAGAGCCACAATAGTCCAGAGACATCAAAAGACTCCTTATGAGTTATATAATGGCAAGGTTCCTAATGTGGAATACTTCCACATCTTTGGGAGTAAATGTTTTGTACTCAGTACCAAACAAAATCTCAACAAATTTGCTCCCAAAGCAAATGAAGGTGTGTTCATGGGCTACTCTCCACACTCTAAAGCCTTCAGAGTGTATATTATCTCAACTAAGATAATTATAGAATCCATTCATGTCACATTTGATGAAGATCAGAATGAGCATTCCAACTCAGCAACAGAAGACATCAGTGGCATAGAAATTCTATGCAATCCAGAAAATTCAATTGCTGAACAGCCCAAGTCTCATCCATACTATGTTGATCATGGTATGCTTGATACTGATCAAGAAAGAACTCAGTATAACTCAAATATATCAATTTCTGAGGTAGACATTCCTGAGAACCTTAATATTGAGTCCCCAATACTTGATCTGAACAATTCCACCTATGAAGAAGGTGAATCTTCAAGTACATTCCCAGAATCCACCTCAGATCTGCAAAATCAATATGAACAGCAACCTGAAACGACTAATACTGACCAGATTTCTGCTCAGTATCAGACAGACAACACATCACTGCAACAAGATTTTGTTGACCTTATTTCAAATGCTCCTTTGGGAAACAATCTAAGGGACCACAGAGATCATACTCATTCTAATATTATTGGTCCAATTGAACAAGGTGTCCAAACAAGAAGAAAGTTAGATTTTGAACCCCAGGCAACTGCAAATTTTTGCTTCTTCTCAAGCTTTCTATCTACCATGGAACCAAAGAAAGCTGATGAAGCTTTATTAGATGAAGACTGGGTAGAAGCTATGCAAGAGGAACTGACAGAGTTTGAAAGAAATAAAGTTTGGAACTTAGTACCACCTCCTGCTGGCAAAACTATTATTGGTACTAAGTGGGTGTTCAGAAACAAGATGGACAAGGATGGTGTTGTCATCAGAAATAAAGCAAGACTGGTTGCTCAGGGTTACAGGCAAGAAGAAGGCATTGACTACGATGAAACTTTTGCACCAGTTGCAAGAATTGAAGCTATTAGGCTGTATCTTGCATATGCAGCTTTCAAGAATTTCAAAGTTTATCAGATGGATGTCAGGAGTGCTTTTCTTAATGGAAAACTACAGGAGGAAGTTTATGTCAAACAACCACCAGGTTTTGTTGATCCTAAATTTCCTAATTATGTTTTTAAGCTTGATAAAGCTCTATATGGGCTCAAAAAAGCTCCCAGAGCCTGGTATGATACCCTGTCTGAGTACTTAATTGAAAATAAGTTTACAAGAGGCAAAATTGACAAAAAATTATTTTCTAAAAGGAAAGGTTCTGACATTCTACTCATTCAGATATATGTAGATGATATTATTTTTGGCTCCACTGACAAGTCAATGTGTGACTGGTTTGCCAAGATAATGTCATCTCAGTATCAGATGAGTATGATGGGAGAACTAACTTACTTTCTTGGTTTACAAGTTGAACAAAAGCCTGATGGCACTTTCATAAATCAAAGTAAGTATGTGCATGACATGCTTAAGAAATATAAATTTGAAAATTTATCTTCCATGCACACTCCTATGGGCACTCAGGATAAAATAAGTAAAGATGAAACTGGTAAACCAGTTTGTCAATCCACATACCGAGGTATGATTGGTTCTT
Source organism: Calendula officinalis (assembly GCA_963853835.1). Taxonomy (NCBI): domain Eukaryota; kingdom Viridiplantae; phylum Streptophyta; class Magnoliopsida; order Asterales; family Asteraceae; genus Calendula; species Calendula officinalis. Next base: position 25,417,350 of record OY970823.1, on the reverse strand, counting down.
TACTTTACTTAACAGCTAGCAGGCATGATATCATGTTTGCAACTTGTTTGTGTGCTCGGTATCAGGCTGATCCTAAAGAATCACATATGAAGGATGTTAAGCGCATTTTTAGATATCTTTCAGGTACTCCTAACATGGGTCTTTGGTATCCCAAAGATTCAAACTTTGACCTTGAAGGGTATACAGATGCAGATTTTGCATGTTGTAGGTTGGACAGGAAGAGTACAAGTGGAGGATGTCAATTCCTCGGTGGCAGACTAGTTGGCTGGTCATCCAAGAAACAGAATTCAGTAGCAACTTCTACTGCAGAAGCAGAATATGTTGCTGCAGGAAGTTGCTGTGCTCAACTCCTGTGGATGCAGTATCAACTAATGGACTATGGGTTTAATTTCAAGAAGACACCAATACATTGTGATAACAAGAGTGCTATTGCTATCACTGAAAACCCAGTTCATCACTCCAGAACAAAGCACATCGATATCAGACACCACTTTATTCGAGATAATGTGGAAAAGGGTAAGGTTGAGGTAGATTTCGTTCCTACAAATAACCAATTGGCCGATGTGTTTACTAAACCTCTCTCTGAGGAAAGGTTTATGTACTTACTAAGACAATTGGGTATGCTGAATCCTTAATTTTACTGAAATTTTTCTGATACCGACTGATCAGTATTACTTTCAATACTGATCAACTCAGTATCACTCGTCTGATTTATCAAATTTGATAAATTTTTTTTTATTTATAGTATAAATTAAATGTTTTTCTAATTTTTTCATATTTTTTTTTAATTTAAATTTTTTTTAACTCGATATTGGAGTCTTGGAGTGATACAACTGACTTTTAATCCTTATACTCCCCAACGGTAATCTTTCTTAATAGGAAAGTTACTGTTGATACAGGATAAGGCTGTCAAATCAGCTGTTTTTACTTCCCAATACCGTAATTATCTTTACATTATGTATAAATAATTGGTTTTCTTTCTTTCTTTAAAATTTTTCTACAGTTATTTCTTCCTTCTATTTTCGATTCTCTCTGCGATTAACGATTTCTCTTTCTCTTTGCAAGCAAATTTCTTTTAAAATCCAAATCGCAGATGGCAAATTTCAGATTCCACGCACCGGAGGCTGCACCGGCAACTCGGTTTAGAGACGATGAAGTACCCAAATTTGCGAGGAACAACATCACCGCAAATTTCAATATTCCTCAGGCTTGGGCGTGCCCCGAATTTACACAGATGATTACATTTCTGAAGCACTGCCCAATCACTCAAGCATTGATTCGATCTCCTAGAGCCATTTATCCAGAAATGCTTTGTGAATTCTGGTACTCTGCTTCACTTGACTCACCGGACATGATTACCGGTTGGGTTATTCGAGAATAAAGAAGGGCCTTCGTCTCCACAGCAATAATTCGGGAAACACTGAGACTTCCTGCTCACGCTCAGTATGAGCCCTTTGTTGACCGAACAGAGGCTCGCTCAGTGTTACCACTCATTGGACGTAGAGGTACTACGGGGATCATTAAAAGAAATGAATTTGGTCCAATGTGGGGTATACTGATCTCTACAATCATTCGGTGTATGACTCACAAGACTGGAGCCTTGGATCAAATCAATGATTTTGGTATGCAGATTGTCCATGCCATGTACCATGGAAGGGACATTGATTATGCTCGATTAATTTTTGAAGAATTAGCCTCTCTGGTTAGGGCTAAAATCAGAGAATTAAATGTTCCTTTCTGTAGATTTCTTTCCCTCATTTTTCAGAATGGGATGCCTGCTCATCTCTATGATGAGTTCAATAGTCCAAGAGTGGACCTTCCTCCTCTTCATGAGAAGATTTTCTTCTACAGACCAAGAGAAGGAGAGCCTGTTATGAGTCACTCTATGTGGGCTATCGTCCAGGCACACATTAATGATGCTCAAAATTCTGATACTGAATCAGAAAATGATGATACTGATGACGACAGTAGCAATGGTGGTAATGATGATCAAGATACTGAGATGGTGGAAGCTCAACCAGAAGCAGTACTCTCTCCACCTGCACAGGACCCTGATGCTCCTCATATTGCAACAGCTTCTTATACTGAGTCCTCCGAAGACACACCACTGGTCTTCCACAGAAGAAGAAGAAATCTTTCCCCTGTTCTTATGGGAAACCTATCATCCGAAGAAATGCCCCCTGGCAATGTACCTTCATTAACTGCATCTCTTCAAGCACAAAGTTTTGTTGCAGCCAATGCTGACCTTCCAGGTCCTGAACCAGAACCAATTGCTCCACAAATTGAAGAACCCCATGCTCCTCTGGATGTAGAAATTCAGTATGAGCAGCATACACTGGAAGGTGCAGATGATAGAAGAGAAGAGGCTCATGAAGGTGCTGGTGCCTCAAATCAACATCCAGATGATCCAGCACCGATCTCTCATGATGCCAGAAGAGAATCAGATAAAGTCTCAGGTATGAATTTCTAAAGGCTCTTAAACTTCTATATATATATATTTCCCCCATAGAGACTATGTATTGGCCAGTACCAACTCAATACTGACCACAGTCTCAATCGAACTTTCAAATATATACTCTTATGGCCAACATAGTAAGCCCACTGCTGCTATGCAAAATTCATATACTGAACATTTCAAACGATCATTGTCAGTCTACAGTTGTTTCAACATTTAAAGGGACAATGGTGATTGATGTCATACTGACACCCACTGGTGCTGCTTGAATGATGTCCAACTTATTTTGAGTTGGATACCATTATTCAAGAAATGATCACAAACCTTTTTTAAGCCACACTAGCAAAAAATTTTGCATAGCAAGAAGGGGGAGAAAAGACAAAGAAATCAAGAGGTTGATCAACCTGAGCCATCTGCTCAGAGGGAGAAAAGAAGGAAGCTAAATGAAGATCAACCTCCACAGCAACAACAACAACAACATCAGCAGACACCTCATACCGAACCTCTTAGGTTTAGGTATGAAAGAAGCAGACAAAGAGGCAGGTCAGTCTTGGAACAACTTGAAGATGAATCATCTGAGCCATCTGCTCAGGGGGAGACTCAAACCGACCAACCACAGCAAGTTGTTACTGAGGAAAACAACTTGCAGATTATAGTGTACAAGCCTTTTGTTTGGCCTATTGCTGATGATGAAGATGAAGACCATCCAGTGCCATCTGACAATTTCCTAAACTTTGCACTGGATGAGGCAAATAAAGAAAGCTCTTCATCATCATTCTCAGATGATGAAGAGCCCCCAAGAAGACAAATCTCTCCTCCAACTGAAGGACCTTCTAGAATTCCTAGAAGACCAATAACCAGAAGAATGACAAATGTGGTTATGTCCTCAGAATCTAGTGAAGAACAAGATCCAGCTCCTCTGATCTCAAGACCTAGGAGATCTACTCAGTATACTGAGGAAAAGAGTGATGCTGAGGATGAGATTGAGGCCCAGAAATTCTTCCCTGTTAAGGAAGAAGAACCTGAATCTGAGTCTGAAGATGTTCCAAGAAGATCTCATACTGTAAGAAGAACTGGATATGAATTGCTTGAACAGTATTGGAACATTGTGGCACAAAGAACAAGATATAGGGAAACAAGGTTGGGAATGCTGAGAAATAAAGCATTTCTGAATGTAAAAGACATATACTGGCTAAATGAATTTGTCAACAAAATAAAAGTCAAAACTGTTGATAGATCAATTGTTGCAACTTGCACTGGGCAAGTCAGTCCTCCAATGAAGATTTTTCTCCATGACATCCAGAATATGGGACTCCAAGACTGGGTAAAAATTGCTAGACTGATTAAGGAGATGCCCTCAAGATCTTCTGAAGCCCAAGTAATGATGGATGAAATTTGGGTTGTATCTGCTATATGCTATGAAAAAGGCATCCTTTATGCTGCAGATTACAGGGCACTCAGTGTGATGACTGAAGCTATAAAGAACAACAAACCTGAGTGCCTCAATACTTTCAGAATATTTCCCCAATATACTGTTCCCTCTAATCTTATCTTTCAGGATCAAAAGAGTACCATATATCCAACATCTGGATATATGTATACTGACTCAGATGACAGGGAGTGCTTCATTACTGAAGCAGATTTGCCAACAGCTCCTATCAGCCACTTGGTGGGTTTGAAATGGATGATAACCAAGAAAGAAGATGCTTGGTTCAGAAAGAAGATAGTTGCTGTGCTAAACAACAGGCAAGATGAACTGAAGAAAAGAGAAGAGTTCATCCATGTGAAGAAGGAAGTCTTCTATGAGTTTGAATCAATCAACAGAAGATGAAGAAGAAGACTTTGCAGCCTGTAGTTATGTATTTTTGATTTCACTTTGTAATTGTTTTGTTATCATTAGATAGGGGGAGATTGTTAAGGCAAAAAGCCTTGCCCCTTTCTGAATCTTAGTATAACAAAACAATCTAGACTAGCTTAGATTAAAATGTAGTTTGAATTAACTAAGTTAGGAGTGATACTGAGTTTGGCCAGTATTGGCCACTCAGTATCAGTACTTAGTATTGGAAAACCAATACTGAGTAGAAGGACTGAGTTACAAGTCAGTATTGTAACGGACTAAGATCAAATCCCTTGATCTTAGTCATTTCCTTAGTTTAGTCCTTCGGTTACTCCTTTGCCATCATGTAAGATCTCTATAAACATTATAAATAGAGATCACCTTGCAAAGGAGTACTTACCAATTTTCACGTTCACTTTCATATCCTATTGTAATTGTTCAAGTGGTCTTGTATTTCCGCTACAAGCCACACTTTGTGGAATAATATACGTTTGACTAAATTACTGTGTTAATCACCTTAATTGTCTTAAGTAAATTATTAATCTAAACAATTATCAAACAAACCAGGGTTGTTGTGACCTAACAATTGTGGAATCAGCTGATGGTACCTGCTGCAGATGAAGACTTAAAGGAAATGTTCTTGACACTTTGAACATTTCCCTTTCCCGCTCAAAGAAGAAGAAAACGATGAGGATCTTCTATTTTGGAATAGAAGATAATGTCAGTACATTATCATCGTTTGTCTCTCCAAGCATGTAAAGAGAAAGTCAACTATTTCTGTACTTATGTAGTACACCTTTCACTGTGCGTCAGAAAGGGTACCGGAAGTAGTTGACACAAAGTACACTTGGGACAATAACTTGTGCAAGAGCATTTAATGATCCATAGACAAGTCCACATCGACGAATAATATGTTTACACGTCGTCTAACTTGTGGACAAAGAAACATGGATCTTGGGCTATAAATACAGACGTAAATGCTTGCATTTACACACACCTTTTAGAAATCATAGCACAAGAACATTCTCTGAGAGTTAGTTATTTGTCTAAGTATTAACTTCTCCATAGTTCTTACTAAGGCATTAATATCAGCTGTTAGTATCAACTGATATAACTCTCAGTGCATACTCTTCTAGTTTTGAGCGATTTAAAGTGTTATTTCAAGTATAGAGTTTTAGTTAGTTGTGTACTATCTATTTCCGCAAACTTTGTACTGTATTAAGTTGTTTTAATAAACTCTTAATCATTTAAATCTTGTTGTTCACTTATCTTATCTTCGTTACTCGGTCATAACGCAACACGTTTGTGTTGTTGGGATCCAACATAATGTCATCAACATAGACTAAAAGATACATGACACAATTGTTTCGTTTAAAAACGAACAAAGATGTGTCGGCCCGGCTGCAAGAGAAACCGATGCTAATTAAAAAGGCACTTAAACGTAACCATGCCCGTGGAGCTTGCTTTAAGCCATAAAGAGCCTTTTTGAGGCGGTACACATGATTCGGTAATTTTGAGTCAACAAATCCCGGCGGTTGTTCCATAAAAACCGTGTCGGTAAGATTACCGTTTAAAAATGCATTTTTTACGTCAAGCTTTGGAGTGGCCATTTGTTTAAAACAACCAAAGAGAGTACAATGCGCACTGTTGAAGCTTTGACAACTGGGCTAAAAGTGGCCGAGTAATCGAGACCCGGGATTTTAGTAAAACCTTGAGCAACCAATCTCGCCTTATATCGATAAATAGTACCATCCGAGTGGAACTTGGTGCGAAATACCCATTTTGAGCCAACCACATTTGAGTTTGAAGGTCGGGGAACAAGTTCCCATGTAGCATTAACCTTGAGCGCATGCATTTCATCACGCATAGCGGCATACCATTTAGGGTCTTTAGCTGCAGATTTGAAACCACGAGGTTCTTTTGAAGCAAATAAAGCTTTATGAAGTCCTGATGAGGCTAAACATGTAAGATCAACAATGTGACGTGTTTTGACGATACCATTTTTAGAGCAAATGGTCATCAGATGGCCCGGAATAGCAGCGGGAACAGGCTGCGGTATGGGGGCTGCTGCCGCAGGCAGTACCTCAGGTACAACAGCAGTTTGCGGGGCTGCAGGAGGCGGAACAGTAGCGACTGCATCATCGGGTGGTAGGGCTGCAGCAGGTGGCGGAGCTGCAGCAGCAGGTGACGGAGCTGCAGCAGGGGAGCATAAATCACAAGCTGCTGGAGCATGATCCGGAACTATTGGATTAGGGGAAGTATCCGTAGATCCAGGTGCAATGGATGTGTTAATAAAATCCCCATCACAGTAAGTTGATATCAACATATTTGCAGCGGGTGTGGCAGACAAGTTACCTGCAAAAGGAAACAATGATTCATCGAATTGTGCGTGACAAGTAGTGTAAATACGCCCCGTGGATACATCCAAACATCGATATCCTTTATATTGGGAATTGTAACCAATAAAGACACAAGCTTTGCTTCGGGGAGATAGCTTGTGAGAAGCATAGTCCCGAAGATAAGGATATACGCAACTACCGAAAACCCGAAAATTCCCATAATTGGGGGCCGAGTGAAAGAGAAGCTCATATGGAGACTTATTCCCTAATAATTTTGTCGGCAACCGATTTGTAATATAAGTAGCGGAGCTGAAAGCATAGGTCCATAAGTGTGCTGGAACACTTACATTAAACATCATGGCAAGACCCGTCTCGGTGATGTGTCGGTGTTTCCGCTCGGCATGTGCATTTTGTTGTGGGGTATAAGGGCACGACAAACGATGATGTGTACCATTAGTTGAGAGTAACGTCCGAACACGATCATTAATAAATTCCGTGCCACCATCGGATTGAAAATGCTTAACCTTGCACGAAAACTGAGTTTGAACAAGATTAAGAAAATTTGTAAGTATTGCAAAAAAGTCGGATTTCACTTTAAGTGGATAGAGCCATGTAAACCGAGAGAAATCATCCACAAAATAACATAATACCGATATTCTTCCGTAGATGTAACCGGTGATGGACCCCATAAGTCACAATGTATTAAGTCAAGGACTTGTTGAGCTCGTTTAGGATTAAGATCAAATGGTAATCGTTTGCTTTTAGACAATTGACATGATGAACAAAGTCTAGGGTTAGGTAAAATAGAAGTGACAGCTAAACAACCCAATTTATTTAATAATGAAATTGTATCAAAACAAACATGTCCTAAACGATTGTGCCATAAATCATAAGAAGCTTTTAATCTAGATGATGTAAGTCTCGAGAGAAATGCATGTTGACCACGCTCGAGAATGTAGAGTCCATCCTTATGTCACCCCTTTGCTAGTGGAACCCTTGAGGCCCGATTCTGAATAGTAAACAATTTGTCAGAAAATAAAACGTCAACAGGACTATCTGTCGTAAGCTTACTGACAGAGAGAAGATTCTTGGTTAACTTAGGAACAACAAGAACATCTTGTAATGCAATATTAGGTAATAAATGAGATGTACCAATATGAGTGATATCGGTTGTATTACCATTACCGAAAACGACGGAATCGTTACCGGAATAAGCAGTAGCCGAGTCCATAGTAGCAAGGGATGATGTCATGTGAGAGGTAGCACCCGTATCGACACACCAATCCGGTGAGTAACCATTAACATTGCATTGAGAGTGAAAAGCTTGGGCAAGATTAGCATCAACGTTTTGCGGGCGACGAGCAAAGGTTTGGAGCTCGGGACATTGCGTGGCATAGTGCCCATCGTGTCGGCAAAGTTGGCAATGAGGAGGCCTACGACCACGACCACGTCCACCACGAGAATAACCACCACGTCCACGGCCTGAATTGCGACCACGGTTGGATTCGGTGGAAGTATTGAAAGCTGCTTGGGTTGTTGCGGGATTACCATTGATAGATGCAAGAAAAAGTTCGTGACTTTCGGCTTGGGAAACAAGGTCACGAAACTTAGGACGCAGACGTATTAGGCGCTGAGTTGTAGAAAAAGTCTCGAAGGAAGACCCGAGACCACATAGAAACCAGTGGGTCTTATCGTTTTCATCGAGTGGTTGGACAATGGCACTAAGTTGGTCACAAATCGCCTTAAATTTGCGTCCATATTCCGAAACAGAGATGACACCTTTTTGGAGATGTCTGAGAGAATCTCTCAGCGTATGCATTCGTTCAACTGAGTCATGACTGTATGCATCGGAAAGAGCACACCAAACCTCTTTAGAGGAGGTGTAACCGAGTGCTTCGGCCATAGCTTCTTCAGAAAGAGAAGCCTGGATAAGAAGCAAGGCGCGCTGATCAGAAGCAAACCACTTTTCGTAGGCCGGGTTAGGGGCAGAACCATCGGCAGTGGTGATCGTGGCTTCCGGAGACGGAATAAAGCCGTCAACATAGCCTGTAAGCTTCTGGTATGCAAGCAAAGGAACCAATTGGTTCTTCCAGATTAAATAGTTGGAGGAGGTAAGCTTAATTGTAAGCATATGGAGGACTGTTGCGAGAGGGAGTGGGGAATCCGTGGCATCAGAGTTTGCCATGATGCTGGTTCGAAGAAAAATAGAGAAGAAGCAGACGAAAGTTTAAGGTAGGGTTTGATGGTAGGCGGCCAGGATTAGGAGGCTGATACCATATTAGGGTTTTGGAATAATCACCCTTGAATGGGTTATGATCTATTCATTCATTTATATATAGAATTACATGATAATTTATGGAAAGAATATATACTATACAATTTAGATATTCACATCTAACTAACTCAAGGATTATGTCAATCCTTGAGATACGCTTTTAGTAAATCATTATAAAATTATATGTATAAACTAAAAAATATGATACAAACACCCAAAAACGGCTCCAATTACTATTTCGGTTCCAATCGGGTCTATACCTGATTTACCCGAACCGAACCGGAACCGTATTCTGTAAAACGGTTCGGTTCTCGGGTCTACTAATCCTCCTAAATCGGGTCTCGGGTATTTCGGGTCCAGGTCCATCCGGGTCGGTTCTGGACCCGATTCCATCCCTACACCATACCCGGATTTCGAGAATTTATGTCGTGTTGTTTGCAAAGAGAACCGGAGAGGAGGTGGAAGAGGCGCAATTGTTACGCCACCTGTTCGTTTCCGGCATAACAAGTCACCAACTTACCATTCGAGTAATAATCAGGTGTATTCAACTCTTCAACACTTTATAGTTATTTTCTAATTTTTCTTTATTTAACTTGTATAACATTCTCATGGGATTATGGGATGATGAAATTTTGATTTGTAAGAGACAAGTATCTCTTTAATTTGCTTTTTCAATCTTTTTCTTGCGGTTATTTGGAGTTTTAGAGCATCTTCAATCATAAATTTTATAAAACTCCTTCTATCTCTATAAATAGTGGGACCAATCACTTTAAACAATACCTCAACTCCAACCATACACTCTATTCATCACTTCAAAACCCTTTAAAACTAGTGAGACCCACAATTCAACTAACAAATACACTCACAAAATAATATGGGATCATGGATAGAGTGAATATCCTCTCACTTCAAATATAGAGCAATTTTTAACCAATTTTATATTTGAAGTTAAGGATAGATTTGGGTTGGAGATGAAAAAACTTCAGATATAGAGGTGGAGTAAGGGATAGAGTATGATTGGAGATGCTCTTAGTATGATTATTTTAAGTACATTTCAAGTTTAGGTACTTCCATTTTGCACGCACACCATGTGTTTGTTGGAATGTCTTTTGCCTTGGTCATAGATATCTAATACAATTTCATATCTTGTTCTAGATTTTGGGCTTAAGTTGTAATTTTGTTGGAAATTTTGTTAAGTTTCATGGTAAATAAACTTAAGTATGGTTAGTAAATGTGTAAAATTACTAATTTACCCTTGGGATCATTGCCCACGTTGATGACCAACTTCTAAGGTCCAATTGAAAGTCCCCAGTTGCCCATGCATCCAGCGCCTCCATATCAGGTTCCCTAAATATTATTTCAAGTAATAACGTTTTGTAACTTGCTTTTTTAATATGTAGGTATTACAGGTGATTTTTGATAGTCTATTACCTGCATCACACGTGTTAGTCCCTCCTTATTTGCAACCGTATTTGCAAATATTAAGACAGGATGAACCATTTTTTTACCAACTACCTTATCCGCCAATTTTGCCACATCTAATTCATGTCATTTTCTATTTTAAAAACCTGTTATTGAGATAACTGAAACTTTTTATTTTAAAAACTATCTTATCTAGATGCATACATGTGCCATCATATGCCCTTTTAGTAAATATACTATTCCACTATTCTAAAGGCTTGATAGCTTTCTACAAAATGCTTCCAAACCATGATTGTAGACCTATGCAAGCGAATCTGCATTGATGGTTGTTTATACAATCTGTTATTTTATTTTCTTTTGATTTTATAGGTATTTAAAAGCTTAAGGTGATCAAGATTTGACATCATTTGTGAAGGAAGGAGCTGACATGCTATTAATGAATCTATATATAACTTTGAATCTATATATGGAAGAGTACTTAATTAGGGCATGTTTGAAAAAACTTATTAACTGAGTTTTAAGCTTATTAGTTTAATAAACTCAAAAGCTAATTTAAACTTGTTAAGCTAATAAGTTTAAAAGTCCAGTTGATAAACTTTTCCAAATATGTTCTTACTTTTCATCAAGTTGAGAAATGCATGTTATATAATGTGCTAAATGATAAACTTTTTCTTGAAATTTGGAGTCGGTGAACATTTCTTTTCTTTTTTTATGATCATTTATCTCCGGTTTTTTAAAGTGGGTTAATCTTCTTTTCTTAATTCGTCAAAGTGTAACTTCAAAATTAAAATCTTTGCTGAGCTTGGTTTACACAAATATACCCTGCTAGTCTTTACTATATTATAAAGCATTTATACATTCCACAATTAACAAGGCTGAATATTCAGCCCACACACTTGCCATATTTAGAATTTTATCATTTTGTTAAAAAAAATGCCCCAACCAGGATTCGAGCTCGCAACCTACTGAATAAATTCCAACGCACGAACAGCTGATCTAGCCTCCGGTTGCATTGTTTTACCTAAACAGATATTATTATATTCAATTAGGACTCACTATTGAAACCCACCAAAGTAATTACGTCTTTACTCTTGGGCCCATCATTAAAACGAGACGGACAAAGAAATCATTTAAACGGCCCCATCATCGATGCTTAATCCGCCCTTCCTTCATTCGCCGGTAGAAAGGCATTTGAACAGGCGAATTAAATCTATTGCTTCATCTCGAACCCACCATTTTACAGTGATAGAACCAAGGAGCCATAGCCAGTCATCGATTCAAGCAAAGCCATTCATCTTCATCCGCCTCTTCGATTCTACAATTAGCCGTCTCGATTGCTACAAGCATGATTATACGTTTTCACCTTATAAATAACGCATTGATTTAAGTTATCCTTATGGTTTCATACGAATTATCTATACTAGAATGATTTTCTGGTTTGAGATTATCTTTTAATTGTTGATTTACTATTAATTGTGATTATATTAGCTTTAAATTTGTTGTCTATTCATGTATCATTTCAGGGTAGGAGACCACCTCCAACTGCTTTACCGGCCATCCGACTCCACCCACTCATCTTCTACACCGGTTTGTTTTTGATTTCATCTTTGATTTTGTTTGATAAATGTTTAATGGTGATGAATGAAAGTAAGAAATTAGCAACCTGAAGATTTTTTCTGCATTTATGTTTGTAAAGTTTCTAAATTGATGATCATTGTTTCAGATTTAAGCCTTGATTCTGTCCAATATATGTTTGTTTGGTTATGTGTGTGTTTGTTTGTGTTTGATTTTAGATATATGTTTGTTGCATTTCAAAATCTTGCAGTTTTTGGTATCTCTATTATAAATTAACTAATCTAATAATTGGTATCTTGAATTTGTAAGTTTTCAATGTAGTTTTTTTTACAATGGAGTAAACCTCTTTATAATAATTTTTATTTTTAAGGTTATTATTATGTTGGTGATGAAAGCCATGGAGGTGGAAAGTGATCAAAAAGTTTACAACCGGCAACAAGGATGTTTGTAGTTTTGCAAGTTTCCAGTTTTCCGATGATGATTTTAAAAACGAATGATGATTCGATTTCAAGAACAGAAGATGATGTTGAATTTTTGTTTTGTTGTTTAATGGCTTAGCTGTTGTTTCAAACTCAGACTCGAGATGCTTCCACTACCCGTCTGGCTCTAAACGAGAACTTAATTTTCAGTAAAAGGTAACTGGGATGTTTCGTTTAGATGCCTATAGTTGTTTTATGTACACTTCAATAATATTTAGGGATTATGATTATTTATATGTTGATATTATTAAATTTAAGCCCAGATCATTTATAGGCTAGATGGACCTGTAGATAATGCTTCTTCCTGCTATAAGTTCACTTTTAATAATAATTTGTAGGTATATTACTTTAGTGTATTGTTTATCTTTATAAGCTCTTTAGGTCCTGTTTTTTCATGTTGTTTACGTTAAGCAATCTGATTTCCGAATGAAAGATTCAAAAGACTACTATAGGCTTGCTTCTGGAAAGACTGTCATTTTCAGCTGCATGATTATGATATAATGCTCATGAGTCATGACTTTGGAGTAATGTGTTAAAACGGGTGATTTTTGTGCGGGTTGAAATAGGATGAGTTTTAATGGTTATTTTGTAATATGTTTTTATCTTATAGTCAAGTATCCGTTTATTCTTGAATATTAATATATATAATTGGTCAGTTGACAAACATGTTGTGGCAGTATCGGTAAGCTTCATTATTGTTAATCTAATTAGATCTTGTAGAGAGATGGAATTAAATGGTTAAAGAAGTCAAAGGGTGTATATATAGGGCAGGCTGATGTGATTCAAACTAATCTAGCTGATGTTTTACAGTCTTCTAGCTAAGCTGGTAGTGCACTATTGATTTGGCATTAGCTGAGCTGGTCTTGAAGTGTTTGCACCCTTTTTATTTGCCACTCATGGATGTCATTTTATATGCAAAGATTGATGTATCTACCCGGGACCTAAAACGGGATTTGTTTGTTGTATTGATGTATCTTTTACCACAAATCAAAATGAACCTGGGATTATTTTTTTCCATTCAGCACTTATAAACGGGATTTTACAATAATACTCTTGTACCAGTGCCGTTATTTCATTCATCTCTTATAAACCTTATTTTTTAGTTGTTTTTTGAAGTGACAAATAATTACTTTTAAATTCTTGTTTTAGTGACGGGTTATTAATATAGTCATTAAATTTTTGTTGGAGAAAGACATGGTTATGTTGGGGACAACTCTTGTGGCGTTACAATATTGTACATTAGACGAAATGTTTAATTAATCGCGCGGAAAGTTTATCTTTCTAATTTCTTAAACGTTAAAATTACCATGACCACCATCCACCACTACTGTCGCCCACCAAATATAGTCACACGGTTATAGCCGCCGCATTGCGTGAGTACCGGCTAGTATCCTTAAAGTATGATGTGGAAAATAATTGTTGAATTCAGAATAAGATGAATATGTATGGATGGATGTATGCATGTACACACATACATGTATGTATTAATTGTTCCGATGGCCGGTCCGTTAATTTTAGAGGTCTTTTACCAAAATATAAAGTATGCCTCACGGATGTGAATATTTTACAGGTACGTAAAAAAGTTTTCAATTAAGCGATAATGAATATAAGCATATAATAGTTATATAAAAAAGCGTATTAAAGTGAGAAATTAGTTTTTGTTTTTCAATTACATTTCACAATGCATCTTATTGTTCAAACACCAGCAGTGTTTTAAAACCCGGGTTCGATCGGTCGGTTGGACTTGATCAGACCGGAAAACGGAAGTATGCCAGACCGAATCGACCGAGTTAAAAGTCTGTTTATGAACTGCTTCAAGCTGGACGAGTTAACTTTGAACCCGGTCAGACCATGATGATTGAGCCGTATTTTTAATTTAATTTGTTTTAATCTCATTTGTTATTAAAGTAAATATTTTGTATATGTTGGTTGAAGATTAAGTGTTTGGTATCATTTAATATAAATATTCAATACTATTGTAATTCAGTTCCATTGGTCCGACTATTTTTAGATCATTAACCGATTCAATTCAAAATCCGAGTTTTAAAACATTGAACACGAGATCCCAAGGTAAAATTTTAACTAGCTCCACATATTTGTCGGGAGCTAGGATTTGGAAGTTGGATTCTAAATACATATAATTTTTGTTAAAAATAAGGTCTACAAAACATGAACCATGAGCAGTTTAGCAGCTCCTCACAAGCTCAATGTCAGATTTTTTTTTTTAACGGTTAGTTAGTTGTTCGAGTTCGACAATGACATCTAAGCGGAAAACATGTCTTCCTCTAAACGAGCCTTAGGGGAATAACCCCCTCCTCTTTTTCCACCTGAGGAAAAGCTCTCAACAAAATTTCAACCTAAAACCTTATTGTCAGGATCGAATAACCAAACAAGTTATTATAAACCCAGATCTACTAACACAAGAAGTTACAGCGGATTAGCACTTATGTTATTAGATTAAGAACAATGTAAACTGGAATCGAATAAGAATAAAACGAAGAACACAGTTTATCACAAAAAGCTTCAATGTATTAATTCGTTCGATTAATACACGTATGTTTACAATTCATAAGGAACTATATATAATAGTCCTTGAAGCCTAAATTAATAACCTAGTTATTCTAGGAATCGATTACATTTGAATTACAAAAAGATTTACATTCTATAATTAACTCTACTCGAATGTCGGACTTGATCTTGTTCAGATACGCTCATCAGTAGTAAATTAGATCGTCAGTAGTAATTGCCTTTAGCAGTAGTAACTCGAGATCAGTAGTAACTTCAATGTATTCCATAGTATTAATTCAAGATCAGTAGTAGATACTTTATATTCCAACAATCTCCCCCTAAACTTGTTAATTCTTTTTAGAATTACTCAAGTTTCTTTGGTTCTTCTTCTTCCCTCTTTCTTTTCTCTAATGTTCTTTCATTCTGTTTCTTTCGTTGAGCAATAATGTATTTGTTATTTCTTTTGATAAATTAATTTAGTTTGTTTTGAAACATTACAGCATCATACGGTTTCATCATGGTGTTTGTGAATATCTGATACATGGTTTCTTCAGAGTGTGGATATTCTTTTTCATATAGGTACAGTTCACAGTTTTTACTTGATCTTTCAAAGAAGTACATATTTACTGTGGGGAGTACATTCCAAGCATACACATTTTCTGTGTTTGTAAATATTTCTGGGTAGTTATCTGGATAAAATGCAGTTTTAGTAATGTATCCAGCTCCAGAATTCTTCCATGATTTCTTTGTCATTCTAGGTTTTCCAATGATCAGAAGTTTGATTATATCACTTCTTGAACAGGATCTAATCATAGGTAACCATCCAGTAAATCTTTGAACAATTTTGTCTTCCCTTATAATTTCTATAACATTATTAATCATAACTCTCCAATTAATGAATGGATTGTTTTCAAGGAGAGCAACTGGAACTTCAAGAACAGGAATGAGTTGTTCTGTTTTTTATTTCTTTTTAATACTCTGTTCTTATTGAATAATTTTTCTTTTCTTTGAGAGGGTTTTGGAAGATTCACCAGTAGTTGATGTACTACCAGTTTGAATTAATTTTGGATTTATTGGGATTAAAGCTTTTGCTTTTTCTTTTTCCTCTTCAGCTTGTGTTTCAGCTAATTCTCTCTTTTTGGCAGTACAATATTTGTCAACTATTGTAATCATCTTCATTCTACCAAAAGATTTAGCACTTTGCCCTTTTGAAATTAAGAAGTCAATCATCTTCTTTTTCTGTTCAAATATCTCCTCTGGTAGGTCAGCTTTTTCCTTTTTGCATTCAGCAACAAGATCTTCAAGGCAATTGAGATGTTCTTCTTCAATCTTTCTTTGTTTTTCAAACTCTGCCTTTTGATCCTCTACCAGGATTCCTTCAATTTGAGGAATGGGTACTTCAGCTTCTTGAGTTGTTTGGATTTTCAATTTTTCTTTTTCTGCCTTTTTCTTTTCTTCAAGAGCTTGATACATAGCTACCTTCTTCCAAAACTTCATATGTTTTACCTTCCATTTGGATTGTTTCTCAGATCTGACATGATTAATTTTGTTCACCATGTGGTGACCTAATGCTCTGTTGGGATAATCATCATCATAGATCTCTTTTCCTTTTCCAATACAAGCTGGAAGAACAGATGGAGGTGGAGTATATTTCATATCTGGGATACCAGGAATTTCAAACTTTGGATAAAACAGTTTAAGTTGGTCTTCTGGTAGTATCTTGGGATGTGGAGGAAGTGTGCATTCATCTACTTCAAACCAATTCACATTATCATCAATGTCAGGTATGATAAGTGGTTGATCAGTAGTTGGTGGTCTTGAGATGATGACATAACGTTCTCTTTCAATGAGCTCAGGAATTTCTTCTTCCTCCTCTTCAGTAGTAACCAAGGTGGTTTCTACTGGTACATGTGTTACTGGTACAATTTGTCTTTCTTCGTTTACTACTGGTGAGGTTGCTTCAGTAGTTACTACTGCTAGGGCATCAGTAGTAACCATAATGTTTTCTTTTGTAGTGTTTACTACTGGTGTATCTGCCTTTTCACCAAGACCAGTAGTAACAACCTCTTGATCCTTTTCCTCAGTAATAATCATAGGATCAGTAGTATCTAGCACCTCAGTAGCAACTCGAGATTTTATTTGTTCTGCAGTTTGTGATTGATTTGCAGACATAAAAATATCCTCATCCATATCTTTGTACAAGTCTTCACCAGCATTTTGACTTGTTTCACCATGAGCCTCTTTCAAATTCAGGAGGGCTGCTGCTGCAATGGATTGATCAATCATCCCTTGAATTTGATCTTTCTCCCCCTTAGTGATCTCAACTTGTTGAGCCTCACTATCAACAACCTTTCTTTGCAATTTTCTGATCAATTTAGATTGCCTTTGAAGCCTTTGCTCAAACCTCTTCTGTCTTTTGTTCAAGGTGTTGATATAATGCTTCATGTAGGTCACGGTTTTTCCTTGATTATTGAGTAACTCCAGACACTGTTGTACAGTGTTTTTAAGGTTTTCCTTCCTATCCGTCAATTTGGTGGTTTTAATACTGCCCTCAGCCCCTTTGGGTGGATCATTGGGCTCATTTGGTACATTGGCTTTAAGGTTTTCCATCCTATCCGTCAATTCAAGTGGTTCTTGTCTACCCTCATCACTTCTTGGTGATGAAATGGGTTGTTTGGACATACTCTTCTTCCTAGAAGAAGCAGTAATGCCCCCCCTTGTGGTTTCTTGGCACCGGGGTCCTCTCAGTAATTCCTCAAATTCTGAGTCATCACTAAGAGTTTCCGAGGTCTGGGTCCTTATGATGTTCTCACTATCCTGTGCACCCACCTTGGGGCATCAGTAGTGAGAGCCCTTTCCTCATGACCTCTCTCCTCCTGTGAGGTCAACTCTTGGAGCCTGGGGTGTGACTCAATTTGTCCCCTGGTGTCCTTTAAGGAAGTTTTCTTCCTTTTATACATGATGGATATGTTTTGGGCTATTGGTAGGTCTTCCACAGAGTGAAGAGTAGCACTCTGAGGATTTATTTCATGTTCCTGGGACACATTTAGGACATTTGATGGTTTATCTATTTGAGTGGACTGCATGATTTCTGTTTGGGCTACATTTGGGGGTGATGGAGTGGGTTGGGGTTCAATTGGGTGAGTTGAACCTTCTCCAGTGGGTGGTTGATCATTGATCATGTTTGGGAACAGTGGAGTGACTTTTCCAGAAAATTTGAATTGTTTTCTCATGTTGGCAAAAACCTTTTTGTTCAACTCTGGTGTTACAAAAATGTTTTTGGGAGTTGACAGATTTTGTAATTCACAATTAATAATATGAGTAAGAAATCTTGGATACATTAAAAATTTTGAAGATGATAAGTTTCCAAGCATTCCTTCAAAAATCATGTTAGAAAAATTGAATACTTGTCCTGTGCTCAAACAAACAACAGCAGAAGCTATTTATTTGTTGAATTCATTCCAAGTACTCCTTTTAGGAGAGATGCAGTGTTGAATAGTGTGTACCAAAAACTTCCATTGGGGTGAAAGAAGACCCTTTTGAAAAGTGACTATGTCTGATCTTCCTTCATATCCCATTTTCTTTAAATTTTCAACAAGATCTTCCTTGGGTAAAGAGAACATACCTGATTCATCATGAAGTTGAAGATGTTGTCTGATGGATTGTTCAGTGATGGTGATTATTTTTCCATCCACAGTTGATTTGATCATGGAAATGGTTGACCCTTCGGTTCTTTCAGCATTGGTCCAGAAATCAACTAGATGTTGTTGATATGCTTTAGGATTGATGGTGAGAGCAAACTTTATGTATGAGTTCTTTAGAAACATCACAATGGGACGAAAATCCTTTGTACCATCTGGATTTCTTAAGAAGGCACACATATTGTGGAATTCGGAATATTTAAGATCTGTATCGACATTGAGTGATTTTAGGGTTGCCATTTGTGTTTGATTTTGATCTTTGTAGTGAATCTTTCAGAAAGAGTGATCGTTTTGGTAGGAATTTCAAGTGTGTGATCGGAATTGAGTTGTTACTGATGTTGGGTTTTGATCGATTTGTGCAGAGATAAGGGTTTAGCGTAGGGTTTATCAAATCGAGGAAAAGATAATGCTAAACTAATCTCAGTCAGGTATTTATATTTTTCGATTAAACCTTCAAAATGACCAAAATATCCTTCGAATAATAGCTTAACGGTTTTTTTCATGAGGGTCAGTAATGTAAATTAAGTATTTTACAGATAACGGCTGATCAGTAGTAACTAAGCATCAGTAGTAAAAACATCAGTAGTAACCTTTGTTTTTATACTTAACCTAATTCCTACTGAGAAACCCTATCAGTACTAAAGTATAGTAAAAGCATACCATCAGTAGTAATAAATAACCAGTAGTAAAATGAAATTTAAAATTAAAATTTGTACAAAACTCTTTACACATGATTTTCTTTTGAGATTTAATTGATTAAAATCATTCCAATACTGCTAACCAAGAAGTTGAATCTTCCTACATCAAAAGCTTTTGTAAAAAGATCTGCCAATTGATTATCAGTATGAATTTTCTCTACTTTAATTAATTTCTCTTCATTGCAATCTCTTATAAAGTGAAATCTAATTTCAATGTGTTTTGTTTTAGAGTGTTTTACTGGATTATTTACAATACTGATAGCACTTTGATTATCTATAAAAATAGGAGTTTTGAGAATAGATATACCAAAGTCTAGAAGTTGATTTTGAATCCACAGAACTTGCGCACAACAAGCAGATGCAGCTACATACTCTGCTTCAGCAGTTGAAGTTGAAACATTAGTTTGTTTCTTGCATTGCCATGACACCAACCTTGATCCAAAGAATTGACATCCACCAGTAGTAGATTTTCTATCTTGGCATTCACCACCATAGTCACTATCTGTGTAGGCTATGAGTTCAAATGGTGATGCATGTGGATAACAAAGACCAAGTGAAGGTTTTCCTTTCAAGTATCTGAAGATTCTTTTGACTGCTTGTAAGTGTATCTCCTTAGGTTTTGCTTGATATCTGGCACACACACAAACACTATACATAATGTCAGGTCTTGATGCAGTTAAATACATCAAAGATCCTATTATTGATCTGTACAGGTGTTCATCTACATCCTCCCCCTCAACATCAGGATGTAGGTGTTTGTGAGTTTCCATTGGAGTGCTTGCACTTTTGCAATCTTTCATTGAAAACTTCTCTAAGATGTCTCTGACATATTTTGATTGATTGATCAAAATACCATCTGGTTTCTGATTGATTTGGAGTCCAAGAAAGAAATTCATTGGACCCATTGAACTCATTTTGAACTTGATCTGCATCAGTTCTTCAAATTCTTTGCACAATTTATCATTTGTTGATCCAAAGATGATATCATCTACATATATTTGGACCAGTAGTATATCATCTTTGACCTTCCTTGTGAATAATGTCTTGTCAATGGCACCTCTTTTGAAATTGTTCTTCAGTAGATACGAGGACAATGTGTCATACCAAGCTCTAGGTGCCTGATGAAGGCCATAAAGAGCTTTGTCTAGTTTGAACACATAGTCATCATGTTCTGGATCTTCAAAGCCTGGGGGTTGACATACATATACTTCTTCTTCTATTTTTCCATACAGGAAAGCACTTTTTACATCCATTTGGTAGACTTTGATTCTTTTGTATGAAGCATATGCTAGAAATATTCTGATTGCCTCAATTCTTGCAACTGGTGCATATACTTCATCATAATCAATCCCTTCTTCTTGTGTATAGCCTTGTGCTACAAGCCTTGCTTTGTTTTTGATCACTATACCTCTTTCATCTTTCTTGTTTCTGAAGATCCATCAGGTTCCAATGGGTCTTTTTCCTTTTGGAAGAGGGACAAGTGTCCATACAGCTTGTAGTCTAAATTGAAGAAGTTCTTCTTGCATTGCTATGATCCAGTTTGAATCTTTTATAGTTTGTTGAATTTTCTTAGGTTCTTCCTGTGACAGAAAACATTCATACATGCATTCATTAGATATTAGACTGATATTACAAATATTAGAATTAAATTTGCTTCTTGTCTGCATGGATGAATTGACATCACTCAGGACTAGGTCCAAAGGATGATTCTTTTCAGTTCTGGTTCCAGGGATTTTGTCAACAGTTAGTTGAGAATCTAAGTTTGACTCATTTGATTCAGGAATTTGTGCATCTATCTCAGATTCTTCTTGATTGTTTGTATTTTGATGAGGTTCATCATTACTACTGGTGTCAGTAGTAACATTCTCTTCAGTAACTTCCGTAGTATCATTGTTGTTACTGGCATCAGTATTACTGGTGTCAGTAGTGAGTAAATCATCATCACAATTCTGAGGTTCAGAGTTACTACTGGGATCAGTAGTATCTTCAGAATTTGAGTTGTTACTGGTATCATTGAAATTAGGGTTACCAGAGTTACTACTGTCCTCAGTATTAACTGTGGGAGCAGTATCAACTAAGATATATTTCATGATTTCTTGCCTTTCACTTGATGATGGTCCTACTTGTTGGCTTTGATTGTTTGAATTTCCTGTATTAAATTCATAACTAACATCAAACGATTTGGTTAGATTATTAATATTAAACAACCAATCTGGGCCATTTCTTTGTTCATTCATAAGATTTTCATTAAAGGATACATTTACACTTTCTTTAATGATCCTCAGCCATTTGTTGAACACTCTGTAGGATTTGCTTTGTGTTGAGTATCCTACAAAAATTCCATCATCTGCTTTGCAGTCAAATTTACCAATTTGTTCTCTTATAATTAGAATAGTACAAGGACAACAAAATGATTTTAAGAAACTTATTGATGGTTTTCTTTTATTGAAAAGTTCATATGGTGTTTTAAAATGAGGCTTAACTATTAATACTGTGTTCTGAACATAACAGGCAGTATTAACAGCTTCAGCCCAAAAAGTTATTGGTAATTTTGAATCTGCAAGCATAGATCTGGCTGCTTAAATGATAGTTCTATTTCTTCTCTCAGCTACACCATTTTGTTGTGGAGTTCTTGGTGAGCTGTACTGCCTGTCAATACCCTTAAGATCACAAAAGTCAATTAGGTTAGTATTTTTAAATTCAGTTCCATTATCACATCTAATTGCTTTCACTTTGAGATCTCTTGTATTTTCCAGCTTTACAATCAGATTCTTGATTATTTCACTTGTTTCATCTTTGGTCCTGAGAAAGAATACCCAAGTGTATCTGGAAAAGTCATCAGTGATAACAAGGCAATATTGTTTCTTTCCAATACTCATTACATTTGTAGGTCCAAACAGGTCCATATGTAAGAGTTGCAAAGGATTAGAAATAGAGTTAATTGATTTGGTCTTATGAGAAGTTTTGTGTTGTTTACCTTTTAGGCAGGCAACACAATGATGATCACACATAAATTCTTTTTGTGGTAGACCAACTACCAAATCCTTTTTGACTAAGTTGTTCATATTTTTAAAGTTTGTGTGGCACATCCTTCTATGCCAAAGTTCTGATTCATTTGTGTTTGCCTTAGATATAAAACAGTTGATCTCATTTGATGAAATGAGTTATCCACCTATATCCAGGCAATACACATTGTTTCTCCTTGGTGTTCTTAAAACAACATATTTTTCATCTAAAATAAAATCAGGAGAAAGAATGATGCACTCAACATCTGTAAAAAGAATTTTGTTCTTCTTATCACAGACTTGAGACACACTAACCAGATTGTATTTAAGCTCAGCAACATAAAAGACATCATCAAAAGTAATTTTGCCATTTGATACTGTACCTTTACCTGTAATCTTACCTCCCCTAGGATTTTCTCCGAAAGCAACATACCCTCCTTCAAAAGACTTGAAATCTCTAAGAATTTGAAGATTTCCAGTCATGTGTCTAGAGCATCCACTATCAATATGCCATGTTCTACCTTCTTCAGGGATCTGGATACTCTGCACATAAAGTAGAAGGATTAGTTAATTTTGGGAACCCAAGCTTGTTTTGTCTTGGGTTCATCCTTTGAAGAATAAGACTTCTTAACTAAATGATTCTTAGATGCAGTTTTGTATTTAGTACTGATGTTTTGATTCACTACTGATCTAGGTTTATACCCGTAGTTTTTAGCTTTTGAAAATTTCACTATTGATGGACCAGTAGTGTTTGGGTGAAATGAGTTTTGAGCATGATCAGTAGTGTTTCTGTAGTTATACCAGACATCATTGTAATTAGGGTTTTTACCAGTAGTAAACCTGGAATAGTTTCTACTGATGTTTGAAAACTTTGAAAATTGAGGAAAACGATTTTGAGTTCCATTGTTTTTAAAATAATTACTTCTGCTTGGACTGTTATACCTGGTATTTTGAACAAATCTTGGTGCAGTTCTTCCAAATTTATGAGTGTTAGCATATGTTTTATTGAATTTCTTTTGTTCTGGTGTTTTAGATTCCTTTGCTTTTGATTCTTTAGTTTGTTTTAATTTTAAGGTTTTTTCTTTTTCTTTGTTGATTTTAAATTCTTTAAATTCTTGATTGTTAATAGGATTGAAGTGACAGTTTTTAGCTATGTGATTAACTTTGTTACAAATTAAGCATGATAATTTTGTTGATTTAGAATTTTCAGGTTTTCTTTGTTCTTTTAATTGGTTTAAATTCCTTTGATTTCCCCTTTTTAAAATTGTAGGTATATTTTCTGAGTTGTATTTTGGGGATTCGGTTTGACTTTGTGTGGTGTGAAAACTTGTTTCATCTGATTCCATTGTTTGATCATCATCAGAAGATTCATTTGATTCATTACTGGTTTCAGATTCAGTTTTATTTTCAATTTTTAAATCATTTAAAATTCTTTCTGTACTAGACTTTAATGGAGGAATAAAATTTGTTGGAGGTGGGACTGCATGATATCCCACTCCATGAATAACTTTTTCTGTAGTTTGATTACTAGTTAATTCATTGACAATTTTAGAACTTCTTTCAAACTTTTTAATGGTTAGTTTATTCTGCTCTAGTTCCATTTGACATTCTTCAAGTTTGATCAAAGTTTCTTTTAATTTCAATTCAATATGTTCTTTTTCATAAGTGGTTTGTAGCAATTCATCTTTTATCTTTTGATCAGTTATTTTATAGATTTTAATTTGGTTTTCTAAATCAGCTATACAACCATTATATTCAATTCTTCTGTTTCTATTTAAAATCATCTCTTCTAGTGTTTCTTTATTTAGTTTTTCTAATTCTTTGTATGATTTAATGCATTCAGGAGTACAAGATTTAGAATGTACCTCAGTAGTAGAAAGATCAGTAGTAAAGGCCATGAGAGCTTGATTCTGTGCATGTTCTTCTGCTTGGAAGCTCCAGTCATACCCTTGTCCTTCTTGAGATACTAATGCAGTTGAGTTGGAAGTGCTGTTTTTGTTGTAGCTTGATCTTTGATCTTTGTTTGGACATTCTCTGGCAAAGTGACCTAGATTGCTACAGTTGTAGCACTTAACCTTGGTTTTGTCAAAGCCAGCTCTATCACCTTTGTTGTAAGACAGATTTTGCCTTCCAGTTCTTTTAAGAAACCTCTTTGTCCTTAAGCTTAACATGGCCATCTGCCATTTAAATCCATCTCTTCCAAATCATCAGGATTGAGTTGTTCTAAATCCTCACTAATCAATGCAGTATGCACATGACTGGTGAAGAAAGAGTCTCTGGCTAAATCTTCTGTTCCTGCATTCTTCATAGCTTCCTGACCTGTCCTGTATTTGACACAAAAGCAGCATTGTTTGAAGGTAGATTTGGAGTTTTAGTACTTACCTTAGATTCAAACACTCTCAGTTCATTGTAGAGTTCATCAAGTTCTTTTTCTTCTAGTGCATCTCCTTGTCTGTATATCACAGTGTACATAGACCATTCTTCACCTAGAGATCTGAGAAACTTTCTGTTGACATCATCATTGTCTGGTTTATAACCAACTTGATTGAGTTCACCAATAAGCTTGTTGAACCTATCAAAGACATGTGATAATGTTTCATTCTTCTGGCCTTTGAAGTTTTCAAAGTCCTGTTTCAGAACAGACTTCATGTTTCTTTTGGTGCTCTTAGTGCCAACAAACCTCTTTTCCAGTGCCTGCCACAACTTCTTTGCATCATCATATTCAACAAAGAGATGTTGATAATCATTGGGAATAGCAAGCAAAAGAGTGCTTAGAGCTTTGAGTTCGATTCCTCTGTCTTTCTTCTCTTTTTCACACTTAAGTTTGTCTGCTTCAGTCAATGAACTTGATGCTTGAATCTGAATGGTTTTGTTGCCTTCAACAACAACTTCCCACATAGAATAATCAGTAATAAGCATATACTGCTTAATTCTGTTTTTCCACATCCCAAAGTTATTGGGAGTGAGAATGGGAATTTTGTTTGCTTGAGTACTTTCATTGTTATCAGACATGATTAACAATTTTAAGATCGAAAGTATAAGACTTTTTACTTGTTCTTAATTCGTAGATCTAGAACCGTAATGTTCTGATACCACTTGTCAGGATCGAATAACCACACAAGTTATTATAAACCCAAATCTACTAACACAAGAAGTTACAGCGGATTAACACTTATGTTATTAGATTAAGAACAATGTAAACTAGAATCGAATAAGAATAAAACGAAGAACACAGTTTATCACAAAAAGCTTCAATGTATTAATTCGTTCGATTAATACACGTATGTTTACAATTCATAAGGAACTATATATAATAGTCCTTGAAGCCTAAATTAATAACCTAGTTATTCTAGGAATCGACTACATTTGAATTACAAAAAGATTTACATTCTATAACTAACTCTACTCGAATCTCGGACTTGATCTTGTTCAGATACGCTCATCAGTAGTAAATTAGATCGTCAGTAGTAATTGCCTTTAGCAGTAGTAACTCGAGATCAGTAGTTACTTCAATGTATTCCGCAGTAGTAATTCAAAATCAGTAGTAGATACTTTATATTCTAACACTTATGAAGAAAAACCACCAAGGTTACTTTTGATGGTCTGCACCAACTGCTTGCCCAATGTCGACCTTGACTGCCCCAAAATTCTTAATGTGTTATTATCCATTTGTGCCTTTAGTGTGGTTTCGCCTTTATTTGTGACGTTTTTTTCCTCTTTACCTCTTTTGTTTTTTTGACCGTTCGAACAACATAAGGTTGTAACTCATATGGGCAATTTGAAATGCTTCTAGAAAACCAACAATGTGTTATCAATACGCTGCACCAATTATAATATGCACGACCGAAACATGTGACTCGAGGGTAAGAAAAATACGAAGTGGAAGCAAGATTAGGAACCGTGAACTGCTTTACGTTTATCTAACTCCATTCTTATTAGGAGTTCCACTTTATGTGTTGATAATTTTTCAATGTGGGACAACCTCCCACACTTGATTTCTTGTTCCAAATATTCAGCTTTAAGAATTCATATATCATTCACTATAACTCTATTTTAAACATAATTTAGCTCGTTTTGTAACCTTCACAAAGTTGAACACAAACCTACCAATTATTAATTATAAATAACGAGTATTCTTATAAGTAAATGGGTTCAAAGTTGATTAAAAATTATATTTATCACAATATTTTTTCAACATTAGCTTTTAAACTTTTCATTAAAACAGATCATAGATCATTTTTACATAGAGAAGGAAGGCAAACGAGCAACAAGTTGCGCCGCTATTTCCTTTTGAATCGCAAAACTAATTTTTTGAAAACAACATATGTGGATAGGTATCATTAAATTGCTATGCATAATACGTTGGACTCTTTTGATAAGCTCCACCATCTCAGATGCAAAGCAAACCAAAAGTATCACGTATAGACCCATTTCAATAAAAGCGCGCACGTGGGACTCCAGCTGTTAAAAGAATTTTTAAATATATAGCGTGTGAATGGACAGAGAAACGGCATAAAATGAATAAGGAGCCATATTGACTTTCTAGAAGAATGAAACTTCGTTTATACTTATTTCCATGGTCAACACAAAACCACGCTAAATGCAATGAAATTTTCATGAGAGTAAGATTATACATGCTTTTTTTAACGAATAATTGTATTTAAAACATCTAGTTAGGAGCTGGAGTGAAAAGATACAAATTATATGGAGTGACGATTGCTACACCAATCCTCACAATTTAAGTTTGTATTTTTATCCCTATTAATTATTTATAGAAAAAGAGAAAAACTTAACGCCGTCAACTAGCCATTCTTTCCGTTGTTTGTTAGGTTGGAAAGCCATAATATCCGTGAATATATTTTCTTATTTCAAAGACAAAAGTAAAAAATTTAACGTATGTAGAGTCATATCCATCCATTTCTGTTTTTATAAACACGTTCTTTTTGTATTTCATTAAATAATATGTCGAAACTTAAAATGATAAAAGAAATGTATCTAAACTTTGATTCTATAAAGTGAAATTTGATTGTATTCCAAGAACGTGAGGAACACTCTTAGCTTGCGGTTGGCAGCATGATTGTGGATTTGATTTTGATCTTTATTAAACAAATCGCCTAGATTGAAATTATAAATATATGGTCAGCACAAGCTGGTCAAACATGTGTGAGGAACACTCTTGGTTTGCGGTTAGCAACATGATAATGGATTCATTTGATTTTGACTTTATTAATAATATGGTCAGCATAAGTTGGTCAAACATTTATAACCCACATGGCTAATAGATCTAGAAAACCCATAATAAATTCAGCTCACCTCATATCTACCACATATATATACCCATCAAAACCATCCTCTCGACACAACATATACACAAGAACTCGAAAATACAACAAAAATGGAAAACTTTTCAAGAAGTTTTTCAAGAAGTTTTTCCAGAAGTGTTTCAACTGCGGTTGATGCAAACAAAGTGTGGCGGAGAACGACATATGGAGGGTTTGACGGCGGGAGAAGTGTGAAGACGGTCCATCTTGGAGAGGACAACAACCAAAGCGGATTTTCAAAGATCAAAAGAATGTTTAACTTCACAAAATATAGAAAACGTGGTAAAGATACATCAAAAGCTCATCGATCATCGAAGATTGCTAGTTCCAATGATGAGTTTCAAAGTAGATTGCTATCCGAAATTTACAAGAACATGTCGTCTAATCATGAACTAGGCTCAACCTAGAAGCTAGACATCAAAATTTTATTTTTTCACCATTTTTCTTACAAAAATATTTGGCTTCAATTCAATTAACATTAATTACGTTGATATATCTAGCTTGTTTTTTTTTCTTTTTTGTTCATGCTTATCGTTTTTATATATGCATATGGCATGATGTTTGATTGATTAATTGTGCACATCTGGCATCGATATGTCTAACAGTCTAACTAAACCGATCGACGTAACTTAGTTACATGGGTGTCTTTAAGGAGGTGCAGGAGGTGCAGACGTTGCAGCCGTATAAGACCCATATTTTGTAAGGGCCCAATTTTTATATATATTCTTATATATAATATTAAAATTTAAGTCAACTTAATAATTTAATAGAAAAAAAATTAGAAAGTCTAAATTTTTATAAAAATCTGGTATTCAGGGGACCCATTTTTGTGTTTTCGCACGGGCCCTCAAAATCTCGAAGATGCCCCTACTTAGTTACCAACCAACCTTCTTGTTGGAACCGGTCTTTTAAGTTCAATGGAAAGAGAAAAGCTTAAACCTCTCTTCTTTCCATTTTCTTGCAGCTTTTGATGCATTGCTAAACTCGAGATATATAAATAAAAGTATATATACAAAATAAATTGTGCAATTTTTAGAGATCAAATTGTATAAGTTTCATCTATCGTCTTGAATTCTATTTCAATTTAGTTTCTTTACTTAATATTTTGTTATGCAATATAATATAATTTTATTAGGTTTAAATTCAAAATTTAATGTCTAATAGTTATATTTAGGCATGTGTAGGAAACTCTAAAATCCGGCATCGAACCAACACCTAACTAGAACTGGTTATTCGGTCCGGTTTTTGGTTCCCATTTTATGCCAAAATCGATTTTCAGGATTCTCGGTTTGATTCCAAATGTTTTCAGGTTTGGGACCGGTATTTAAATAGGTATATTAATATAGGCTTATGAGTTTTCATTTTATGCATGTCGAAATAATAAGTATATAGGTTTTTGATAGAAAAATATTTTACTTGAACCAACTCGTGATACCCGCAAACTATGCACTTATCCCGGTCAAAAATCAAATATCAGTCAAGGATCGAGATTTGAGATAGCGCTTGGCGCGGTGAGATATCGGTGGATATATGATATCGGTTTTTTATATTACGTAGAATATTAAATATATATTATATATAATTAAAATTAAAATTATAAAAAATTAAACAAAAAGCATAGCATTAAATATCATTTGATAGTAATATAAGTGAATTATTTGTTTATAACGAGGTAACATGGCCCGTGCGATGCACAGGCTTTGTTCACGGAGTTATTTTGAAGGTAAATCGTATAGATTGTGTTAGTGTTACGGGCGAAGTACCTAAAATATGATCTCTAATAATGGAAACAACAACCCTAGTCACCATCTTTATAGTTGGTTTACTTAAAAGTTTTACTCGGTATGCATTATATACCGAATTTGGGCGACCTTCTCAACAACTAAGATATTCATTCGAGGAACACGGGCACTAATTGAAGTAATGAGTCTCCTAATATTGAGAGGCTCGTTACTTCAATGCGGTAATAAAATATCATTTCAAATTTTTATTTTTAAAAAATACAAAATTTGAATCGTGTAAATTTCATATTCAAATTTTTTTCGGTATATTGATCAGAATGTAAAGAACCAAATATAATACATAATAGATAAATATTTATAAATGATGTAGTGCTAAAGTTTGCAAACAACTTATAAGGAATCAAATAGGGTTTCATGAATAAGAATGAAAATCTGAACGCGAGGCAAAACCACCATGCATGGATCATTTTGAATGACGGGAAGAGAATTGCATAGTTTGTAAGTAGAAAGTGAAAAATTCCAACCATAAATAAGTGTAGTAAACCAAATAATGATGCAATTAGCGGCCCAACATCTCAAACATCAAACACAACAATTCCTACTTCTGGAAGTAGATTGGGTATAACATACTTACTTTGCAAAGTGCTGCATGAAATTTAAATAACAATGGAGTATTAATTAAGGATTCATTTTTATATCTTATATATACTTTGAAAATGATTTAGATGTTTGTGCAATTCTCATAACATCCCAATTTAACTTTAAACCAGGCTTAATAGTTCAAGGGCACAACTTTAAATGTACACACAATATTTAATAATACTGATCTCATAGTTTATTAGCAATATATTGGATAACATATACCTAAATTACATGTTGATACATACATCACACTGTACGAAAAAGTGTCTTTCATACTGCAAGTTACATATAAATATCTAAGAAGATGAAATAATTTACATACTTGAAGAATTTTGATCAAAACAGTTACTACATTTATATAAAAACAATACTACATTTATAAATTACAAACTACAATGAAAAACTATTTTCATAAATCAATAAATGAACGTATTAATGTCGAATATAAAAACTTTTAATTAACAGTTATGAAAATCAACAATAATAATCAACAAATAAAGTTACCCTAATTACCAAATCGGGGTTTGGATTGAAACAAAATTCGTTGATTGCTGTGTGGATAATTTGATCAAAACAGAGTCTCAGATGTTCTCATTTCCCTAGAACAAATTAATGAAACCATAGATTTGTATTATTAAGAGAAACAAACAATTAAAAGGGGGTAAAAGTACCTGATATACATAAGGAAAATGGTGTCGGTAAGGAATGTGAGTTTGTATTCAACGGTGTTGAAATATACCTCAGAAGGGTAGTTATTTATGATAATTTAAGAGAATGGTGATTGACTGCCACGTGCCTACATTTTAGATGTCGGAAGATGGCATGAAATAGGAAGGGGTTCTTTGTAACGACCCTGGAAATTTTGTATCGAATAATTTATGGAGAAAATGATAAATAAGGATAAATCGTTTAAAACGCGTAGAAATTGGTTTCATGTCATTTGGACATCGTTTGCTATGTGAAATCCATCGTTTAAGTCGAAACCGGGTCAAAGTTATGGTTGTACATGGAAAAAGGAGAAAAATGT
The DNA here is from genome assembly GCA_963853835.1 of Calendula officinalis. Taxonomy (NCBI): domain Eukaryota; kingdom Viridiplantae; phylum Streptophyta; class Magnoliopsida; order Asterales; family Asteraceae; genus Calendula; species Calendula officinalis. The sequence goes on along the minus strand of OY970823.1, from coordinate 25,386,324 downwards.
TGAATTCCAGACACTCACGGGCCACGGTGTGAGCAGGGATCTCTCACAGCGCGAGAAACATCTCTTGGGAAGATCAGACACAGACATAAGCCTCTCACGGAATGCGAGGGTTGGTCACGGAATGTGAGCATGGGCCTCTCACGGCGCGAGCAGGATTCTCTCACGGCGCGAGCATGCACGGAGTCCAGATTTCGGACGCGGGGAAGGCTGGTCGCGGCTCGAGGGTCGTGGCGTCGTGACAGGGATAGCTGAACACACATAAAAGTCGGGATTTAGGGTTTCTTAACCCATTTTTCACCCCTCACTCTCTCTAGAAAGTTTATACTCATTTTGAGTGGAATGGAGTATTTGGAGCTGATTTTGCACTCCAAATCTGGTGTTTTTGCTTCCATTGTTGAAGAATAAGGTAAATCTCTTCTTTCTCAACCTCTAGAGGTAAATTTGGTGAACTTGGTTGGGTTATTGCTAACCCTAGCTTGAAGTGTTACTTCAAATGGTGAAATGAGACTAGATAATTTAGATCTATGGTATTTTTTCATGGGAAATGGATTTTGATATGGATCTATGATAGTCTTGGGTTTTAAGAAAAATCTAGGGTTTTGTAAATTTCCAAAATTGGAGAAAATGGTGCTAGTAGTTAACTATTGCTAGAATATGTTGTGTATGATGATGTTTAATGTAAAAACCTTGTATTGGTTTTGATATTAGGGCTTGGATTGAAGGACTTGAAGTTTACAAGTCTTGAAAAATAAGAGTTGTGTTCAAGAGACACATTTGGAGTAAACTTGGCTAAGGTGAAATCATGACACATGGGTACATAGCAAATGGTTTTGAAAACCATGATGTTTTATGAGTCTTTATTAATATTTTTAATAAAGATATGATTGAAAAGATAAGAAAATGTGAATAATAGACTATTTAAGTATGTCTGAAATGATTGATGATTTCGAAAGAGATTGTGATAATGAAAATTGATTTATGATTCCTTATTTATAATATGTATGAATAAGGATAATGATTAAGAAAGTATGTTAATTGGTTTATTAATAATATGTATTAGTAAAGCTAAGAACAATGATTTTAAGTATCGAGTATTGATTAGTGAACTATACTAATAAAAGTAATAATTGAATTGCTAAGAAAATAAGTATAAAGTGACTAGTATTAGATATGTATTCTAGTCAAAGAAAAGTTAAAGTATTATGATTTGGATAAACAATAAATATGTTTGATTCAATAAAGGACTTGGTAAAGTCAATATCGAAAATGATAAAGTAATGGGAATGATATGATAATTAGAATATATGTATTCTAGTTAATGATGATTTTGATGAATGGAGCTGACGCTCATATGTGATGAATGGAGCTGAGACTCATAAGTGATGAATGAGATATCCGGAATAAGACCGCCCAGAAATGGGGGAGCATGACACGTCTACTTAGGGTGGTACCTCCCTGCGCAAAGAGTCGAATGTCAAGTTTACGACACCCAGAGTTGGGTGAGCATGACGACCCGAAAACGGGGAGAGCTTATGAATCTTGGTAAGATTACGAGAAGGGCAAAGCAGGTCACGAGAAGGCAGTTTTTCCTTATAAAAACCTTCTCCAAACTCAAAATCAATCACACTTAAAAACGTTACCATCTACTTCAACCAAATACTCTACTCCAAACTTCAACCAAACACTTCAAAAACGTTACCATCTATTTCGTTAAAAAATGAATAACATGCAAGCTGTTCCGGGTCCTATTAACCCGGAATTATTATATTTAGCTAATGAGCACAGAGCTTATAGTTTATTTCTTAATCAGATCGCTGATAATGTTTTTCATATTAGACGAGCTGATAAAACATTTTTTCGCATTCACAAAAGTGTCAAAGAGACACTTCCCGATGTCTTCTGGAACTACATCCGTTTGTCAGGTTTTGCAGGAGTGCTTGACTGTCAATTCAGGGAAGTTGATCACGGTCTTGTCACAGCACTCGTCGAGAGGTGGCGGCCGGAAACAAACACATTTCACCTGCCAGTTGGAGAGGTCACAGTGACCCTCCAAGATGTTCAAGCCATATGGGGGTTGCGGACTGATGGCGACGCTGTTACAGGTGTTGAACCGCAAACCGATTATGACCACATAATTGACAACTTTCACCGGTTGCTTGGTTTCAGGCCGGCAAGAGGTGAATTCAGAGGCAGTCAAGTGAGAGTAACATCTCTTACTAAATTTATGGCGGACTTTACCCCGCGGAATGAATTGGAGTGGCTACAAAGAGCAAGGCTATACGTACTGCTTCTACTGAACGGTACTATATTTACGCATAACACTGACAGCCACTGCCATTTGTATTTGTTACACTTACTTGAAGATCTAGAGGAATGCGGTCGATATAGTTGGGGTAGTGCTGCTCTGGCCAGTCTCTACCGAAACCTCTCCAAAGCAACTGATCATAGACTATGGCACATTTGCGGGCCTATGAGTTTGCTTCAATTATGGGCATGGACTAGGTTGCCCAATTTCTCACCGATTCTTTCTGATAGAAATATAGCATTAAACGGGAAAACATTTGGTGCTAGGTACGTAATCCGGTATCATTATATTAAAATGATAATAGCATAACTAATTTTTCATATATTAAAATTCAGGTGGAATCAAAAGCTAAGCTACGTGCACCTAACCAAGAACTGTGTGACAGGGTATCGGTCAGCGTTAGAAAATTTGACAAGCGGAGAGGTATTTTACTAGTTAAATCTAATCTACAAATGTTATACAAAATATTGAGCTATAACAAAATTTTGCAGTTCTTGTGGACTCCCTATGAACAATTTGCCGGTGTTCTATCACCAGTGTGTACATACAACCCGGATACCTGGTTATGTGTAACATATGTTATTCATTGGGAAGTAGTGGAGCAGTACTTACCCAACAGGGTATTAAGACAATTCAACGTTTATCAAGGTATTCCAATGGTGCCCTTCTTTAATATAGCAGATCATAGGTTGTTACGTAAAGAGAGCCGTAGAGGAAACGCAGGTCAAGATTGGCGTGTGAAGCGTGCCGTTTATGTGACACATTGGAACAACCGTCTTAATAATTCCATTATTGTGGACCAATGGATGGACATGCCAACAGCTTCAAATGATTATATGCCTTGGTACTTTCAGTGTACCATAGGCTTTATTAGAAATCCAAGGCCTGTTGGAGACAACTTATCACGTGGCCATAATCTGGGAGGAGCTTTAAATGTTGCGGTAATACTTCATAATAATGTTTATATGTACACTTAGTCATAATATATTAATATTTGATATAACATGTATGTAGGCTGATGGGTTTGCACATCTTCAATCGATGATGCAACTGTACCTGGGACAACAGGAGTTTCAGCCTTTTATAGGTGACATGTATCAACTGTCCCAGGATTACTTGTACCAGGCACATGAAGAAGAACGTCCAAGTTATTGGGCTCCTCGTGTGGCACCTATTCAGCATCAAGCGCCACAGCTGACACAAGAGGAACAAATGTCGGTACCGAGATGGATGCGGGGGGCTCGTAGGGCCCAACAAACTCAGACAGAAGATGAGGGCCCATCAAACCGGGGGGAATCTAGTGCCCAACAAACACAAACTGAATATGCTGGTGGTGCCAGTACATCATACCAAATGGGCAACAATCCAAGTTGGAACTTTGAACAGGGGGGTCTAGTAGGCAATTTGAAAACCAAAATGAACTTAATATGGATGGGATATCTCAAAATGATTTTATCTCGGAATTGTTTAATACCCCCCCCCCCCCCCGCGCGTATGCTCACCAGCAATATTCTCACGAATTCAGTTTCACACATTCCCCTCATAATTATTTCGCGGGCCAATCTTCTGATCAACCACCTAATAGAAACGTGAGTCCGGTCCATCAGTTTGACATCAATATAGAGCCACCTCATCATGAAACACAACAAAGGCCGGCAAGAAACAGAAGACCACCGAATTGTGGGACAGGTGGAAGAAGGGGCCACAATCATTAGCTTATATTTTGGCCAAAGGTTGTATTTATTTTTGTTTAATTTATTAACTTAAAAGTGTACTGTATCAAGCTCCAAAGTTAGACATTTAATTTTTTTCAATTTTTTTTAATACTTTATTTTTAAATGACAAATAAACACTAATTTTGCATTTTCATGCATGAAATTAACTTTATATGTATGTTTTTGGATTACAAAAAACTATTTTTTTGCATTTTCAGATTGTCATAACTCTTTCATTACTTATCTTTTTGCTCTAATTCTTTTTCATATGTTTACACTATCATCAATACTGCAACTGTCATTTAGAAAGTTATATCCGAATAACTTAAAAGTGTACGGTATCAAGCTCCAAAGTTAGACATTTAATTTTTTTCAATTTTTTTTTTAAATACTTTATTTTTAAATGACAAATAAACACTAATTTTGCATTTTCATGCATGAAATTAAATTTATATGTATGTTTTTGGATTACAAAAAACTATTTTTTGGCATTTTCAGATTGTCATAACTCTTTCATTACTTATCTTTTTGTTATAATTCTTTTTCATATGTTTACACTATCATCAATACTACAACTATCATTTAGAAAGTTATATCTGAATAACTTAAAAGTGTACTGTATCAAGCTCTAAAGTTAGACATTTAATTTTTTTCAATTTTTTTTTAAATACTTTATTTTTAAATGACATATAAACACTAATTTTGCATTTTCATGCATGAAATTAACTTTATATGTATGTTTTTGGATTACAAAAAACTATTTTTTGGCATTTTCAGATTGTCATAACTCTTTCATTACTTATCTTTTTGCTATAATTCTTTTTCATATGTTTACACTATCATCAATACTGCAACTATTATTTAGAAAGTTATATCTGAATAACTTAAAAGTGTACTGTATCAAGTTCCAAAGTTAGACATTTAATTCTTTTCAAATTTTTTTTTAAAATACTTTATTTTTAAATGACAAATAAACACAAATTTTGCATTTTCATGCATGAAATTAACTTTATATGTATGTTTTTGGATTACAAAAAACTATTTTTTGGCATTTTCAGATTGTCATAACTTTTTCATTACTTATCTTTTTGCTATAATTCTTTTTCATATGTTTACACTATCATCAATACTGCAACTGTCATTTATAAAGTTATATCTGAATAACTTAAAAGTGTACTGTATCAAGCTCCAAAGTTAGACATTTAACTTTTTTCAATTTTTTTTTAAATACTTTATTTTTAAATGACAAATAAACACTAACATCACGATTTTATAAATTAATACCAAATACAATTGAAATTTTATTCCTAATCATCAAACAAAACCTCAGTTCTAAAAGGAAAAATTTCGGGTTGTGATTCTAAAATACGATAGCTATACAAATCACGAGCCATAAGTTGTCGATAACCCGTAGCGATCTGATTAATATCGACGACTCAATCTTTCTTGATTGATTTCCCCGTTACCAGATAATGCATAAACTTACAAATAAACACAGCAGAGTCTTCTTCCCTTCCTTGAGGTATGCCTTTGGCGAAATGAAGATTCGCCTTAACTTGGGGGTTTCTTTCTTCATAGGAGAAACTCTTTTTAAAACCCGGCAAAACATCTCGCCAACGTTTTAGGGTTGCCGTAAGCACATCATGCTTTATGGATTGACGACAACTGCAAATTAAACATGTATCGTTGCGAACAAGATCCATCTGCACAAACAACCAAACGTTATCATTTAAACGTAACGGGATGTATAAGACATCTACGTCCCCCCAAGCGGGGTAAGGTGTCAAACTGCCATCTGCATATTTTACAGCATCTGATCCGTGAGGTGGTAAGAGTAGAGACTCAAACTTGGTAGGCATTATTGTCCATCGCTTATATTCTCCAGTATTATAGCCAAGATACAACCGATAACGCATCCATCTTCTAACCCAACAATCTATATGCTGTAATAAATATACAATTATTTACATTTGAGATTCGATTAGAAATATGGATAATAACATAATTAAATTACGTACCGCACGGAACAAAACAGAGCTAGAATTCTCATCTAACAGGGTACTCCAAAACTCCCTAGGTACCTGGGTACGACCTAAGAATACAATATAGCAAAAGGTTTCATTCTCGCGCCTATCCCCGTTCAAGTAAAATTCCTCTACACTCCTGGCCCAACTATACTCCTCAACCAAGTCGATTGTTTCTGGTTGTTGATTACGTATTGAGGAGTTTTGAGTTTGCTGCTCCACAACCGCGTCCTCCGCCGCCCCTTCATAAGCCAGGTTATCCATTTCACATATTGTACGTTGCATCTCGTCAATGATAATTAGAAGTTCACGGGCTCGAGCTCGTTGACTCATTAGGTCAATTCTCTCTTCTAACATCTCAACATGTAGTCGAAGTTCCATGATTAAGACTTTTTGACTTCGCCACATGGTATTAGAAATATGTTTTTTTTTTAGTTGTGAAATATGTTTTTTTTTTTTTTGTGAAATGTAAGGGGAGATTTTTTTTTTTTTTTTGTATGTTGTTATTTAACCCGGAAGCGAAGTATATATAGGGATGTTGTAGGGCTTAAAGCCGGCCTCGGGGAGGCCTGAAGATAAAGCCGGTCTCGGGGAGTTGTCCAAAAAGGTGGTCACATCACACAAGCCAAAGCCGGCCTCGGGGAGTCCGGGTTTAATTGGAAGCCGGCCTCGGGGACGGCGGAAAGCCTATTTTTGAAATCGAAAAAAAATCAAGCCTATTCGTGAAAATACATCTCCGATGAGGCCTATTTTTGAAAAAAAAATCGTTTAATTCTCGGATATTAATATATGTTTTCAAGGCAAACCAACATGCATATAGCCTAGTAGTATACCGAAGACTGCTTGAAATAAACGAGCATAAATCATAATGAAATTGTTTTCTTCATTACTATAAACAACCGAATAGCAAATAGTAAATCGGTACCTTTCTACACACCAACTGATTGTTGAAATTACTCACAGAAAGCAAGTGGCGAGCCCGAATTTAGCCAGATCCGGCTTAAAAATCTGCTCCAAATTTTCTCATATTTATGCTCCAACTTCTCAAAATAATAATGAAAGTTAAAATCAAATAATTGCATATATTCACTATTGAAAGGATTCTCATACATGTGTCAAAAGACTTGGTTACAAAATTGTCTAGTAAACAAGTTGTGTTTTTGTAGTTTTCAAGTGAACCATTAGCTTTAAAATCAAATAGTTATGTGTTTTCCACAATTGGAATAAACTTAGAGAAAAACCAGATGAACAATTATGTAGTATTTGACAAAATTCAGTTTTAGTCAAGAATTTCAACAAACAGGTGGTGTGCATAAAGTGTTTGTAATAAAATGGTGAAAAGTGCAAGGATGTGGTAGCTGATTTGAATAATTAAAAAGGCAGTCTATTGGGGGAAACAACAACAGAGAAATCGATTACTTGAAGCAGACACTATGTCTCCCTCTTTATCTGCAATGTAAGCAACTAGCAGCAAAAATTAAAAATAGTCAAGAATGGTGGAGGGTGGATAGCGAAGGCTAGGGCATGGATTGAATTTTTCTGTTTGTGTTCGAATGTGCATCTCACGTGAGCTTTTGATTTATACCATCTTCTTTTTATAAACAATGCCATTTCTCACTTAAGCTAACACGGAGAAATCAGCTAAACAAGATCCATTTCTTCAAAAATGTAAATAAACGAGTGAAATTTAATCCGCGTGTTGCAGCGGAGCGGAAATTTAAAGCAATATTTTTTTCTTAAGCAAATTTTGAGATTTGGTTTTATCGGATTTAGTCATACATTTATTATTAAACCAAAGTTAAATTTGTGAGGGTCTCAAATACTGATCATACACTGTTTCACAACATCATGTTTAAAGTTTTATCTTCATAATTATATTTCCCCTCCAAATTGAATGTAAGATTTGGTCACTTATCAGCTTATTTCCCCCAAATGTTACTAAAACAAGTGGTATGTTTAGGATAATGTAGTTTGGTGCCATTAATTCTATAGCAGGTGAGTAGTTTCATGAACCATTTTTAGTGTTGATTTGCATTTAAGTGTATTACACATATGGCTCATTAACTAGGAAATTGTAACAACAATTTGATTAACTTGTTATGTTAGATCCTAGAAGTATATGAATCAATGAATGTTAGGAGAACTTACTGTATCTGCATATATTGTTTTCTTTTTCCTGCACATGACAGTGCACGTTCAGATTCTGCCCAGACAAAATCTTCCACAGTTTGTTTCAGTTTATGATGAACTTGTACAGGTTTTTTGCTTATATTTGTGTATCAGTACTGACTCTTTAGGCTTCAATGTTGACCCGTTTGATTATAAATTGGTTGATTATAAAGCGGAACGCCTAAAGTGGGTTAAACATGTTAAATGATGAGATTTTGGTAATTTTTTACTTTACAGAATATAAAAGGTCTCCCGGATAATTATATTTTTCAAAAATCTTGCTATAATCTTTGTCATTCATCGTGTAATTTTTTACTTCACAGAAAATAAAAGGTATCCACCAATTATTATGTTCTTTTTAAAACCTTGCTATTATCTTTGTCATTCATTGTGTTTTTTTTCTTCCAGATTTGTTATAATGAAACTTGATACATACTTGGGTGGCCTTAATTATAATAGTTGAATAATTAGGTGGCCTTATTGAAAAAAGTTGAATAGTTGGGTGACCTCCATATACATTATCAAAAAATTAAAATCGACCAAAAAAAACTATTTGTGGGTAACCCTGTCTGACCTGGAACGTTTCAACTTGTACCAAGAAATTGCCCATTCAAATGTGAACCTGTAACCCAATCTGTTGATGTTTCCCAATCTTGTTATATAACTACTTATTATTATTAAATTGTGGTCGGTAAATCGTAAAAAGTTACGAATCTGTTTCCAATAAAAAATGTTAAAAATAATTGTATTTGTAGGAGAAACACGTCTCGACCCATTAATACATCTTCGGGATAATGGTTGATACCCTCGATCTTTATCACCTCCAAACAGACCAACCGGAGTTGAAAATAACTCAAGATTTAACCATGTAACTTGATCTATTGTGACTATAGGCTGTTGAGGAGTTTGGAATCTCTCATCTATTTGATCTTCCAATCTGACCAACTGGTAAGTACAATCTTCATTCAGTATACATAAAATTTATAATGACAGTTGTCTCCTTCTGGGCTGATCTCAAGGGGAAGTTGCTGAAATGTTCCAAAACTTAGGAGTGTGTGTGGTGCGACAGTGTGCAAAAATCTGCCAACAAAGTACTGTTAAAAATGTTCTTTGTTATTTTAAATTACCAACATAAAAATATGTTTCCAGTATCGGTCGCTGTGAATTGTGATGTATGACTGTATGAGAAATCTGTAAAAGAAATAAAGGTGAAAGTGCCTGATTCGGATGAAGAGTTTGTTCTACATCCTGCAACTGTTAGCCAAAATGGCCGTTCAGCCCAATTTGTGGTAAATATAATATTTTAGTATAATCTACGTTATTAATCTGAATTATTGAAATGAATGATCAACTTATCACATGGCCATAACAGCCATTCTAATTTGCAAGAAATAGAAAGTTGTTAAATCATGACATCATCATTGCATTAGTAGAGAGTTCATGGGAAATACTCAATGATGACAGCGGGTCAAGTGAACCTGATCCGATGACTTGACTACCCGTTTTATAACTTGCCCATATTGCACCTTTAATTTTGGTCGACTTATATTAATTACTTGGATCAATTTTGTCTGCAGGCAAGAGATAACCCAAGGTGTTAAAAGCTGGTTCTACCTGGTTCTAATCCACCTGGTTCTCATACACTCAACTTTTACTACGCACGAGCACGGCCCAAAAACGTCCCTAGTGAAAATATATATACCTATCAAAAAGTTTTCCGTTTTTATAAATCTTTTAAGAAAATCTTTATGAGTGTATACTATTTTATCAATAAATTCTTAAATGATAAAAAATAGTAATGTTATTTAATCATACCGTTTGGTTCTACTTATAGTCATACTTATTAGATGAAGATATATGTCAAAATCAAGGAATAATATTAAGAGAGGGAGTTATTGGATTACACGTGTGATCCTATCAAATAGATAGCACTATAAATATTACTAAATAGTAAAACTAAACATCATACCTTATGCCATGTATGAGGCCACTTGGCACTTAAATGTCAATTCATTATTGTCACCTAAAAGTCCACATATACCCTTTTAAGCCACCGCACTTTAATGACCTTTATAAGAGCCAATTGCTATATTTTACTAAATGTAAATGTAAATACTTTAGTGATAACCGCCCACCACATAAAAACTTTCCTATATGTAAATCTAAATGCAATGCAATATTAAGGTTGTAACTGTCCACATAAATAATGTTAAATGTAAATACGTGTAGACCTTTTATATTTCATGTTATACGATAGATCACTTGGTTATATTTTTTGATGATTACTATTGTTAAAACCGACGGTTATATTAAGTTTTAATTTATGATAATCAGTGTCAAATAAAATTGAATAAATTGACTTTTAATGACCTTTATAAGAGTCAATTCCTATATTTGACTAAATAATGTAATGTAAATACGTTTACTGATAACCGACCACCACATAAAATACCTTTCTATATATAAATGTAAATGTAATTCAATGCAATATTAATGTATTAACCGTCCACATAAACAATGCTAAATGTATTTACGTATAGATCTATTCTATTATCTGTTATACAATAGATCACTTGGCTATATTATTTGATGAATGTTATTATTAAAATTGACGGTTACGTGAAGTTTTAATTTATGATCATCAGTGTTAAATGAAAACTGAATAAATTTATTTTTGTTACACGTTGGCATCTAATGTAATTAAAGTATTTATTATCCATTTAATATACTTAACTATGAATAGTTTTGAATAACAATGAGGTTTTAAATCATGTAATTTATAGTTGTAACACGAATTATGTTTCATGAAAAAGATTTCAACTTGACAAAAGTGCAAGAGTAATGGTAGTTGGAATTATGATTTTCTGTAACATTGTGCAACTATTGTTATGTATATATTGTCGATCATTTACCAAAGAAATAGTGAAAGCTTATGCCAAGATCACTTTTTTATATGTGTTATTGTGTGCGAAATAAGGAATAAATGAACAACAGAAACAGGTAAACCGATTCCCTTAAAAGTGTGTTGCCTTCTCGAATGAGTATGACGGTTTGCTAAACATAACCCTTATGTATTTTAGTTGTATTTAATCCAATTAGGTCAAACAGAAAAGGTTGTCTATAGTAACACGGGCCAAACATGTTGAAAGTCGCCCAACGTCTGTTTTAAATGCCTATAACCTACTTACTTGTTTTATTCAAAGATTTCATTATGATTTAAAAATAGCAAAAATGTGTTGGCGGGGTAAGCTAATCTGCTCCAGCCCGTTTTGACTCGTGTTAGAAAAGTTCCTTTTGAGATATTCGTTTTCAATTTTTTTATATTTTTATAATTATACATAAGATTATACTTTAAATATGAGAAAATTCAGTTTTACTAATGCCTTCAGTTTACAATGTACCATTTTTATATGTACGAGAACAAATCAAAAGTAGACTATAAGAAAATTGCGACATTACATATGACTAACATCTATATTGTGTCTCACGTTATGTTGCTTAAGTAATTAATTTTTTAACAGGTTGATCAGAGTTACAATTAACCTACAATAGTACAATTTAAAGAATTGACTCGTAAATGCAATTTTTAATATAAATAGAAGTTTTTTCAAACATCTGAAAGTTTGACACGTTTGTTATTTTATTTTGTTGTTTCTTTTTTTTTATATGTTTGTTATTTTGTTGACCATATGTGTAATCTGATCTTATGAGCAAAAAAACACGACCTATGGAGGTAAAGTGATGAGGTCAAATTTAGTTTATTCATTTTAATTAAATTTTTTAAGTTCCATATTTTTTTTCTAAAATTCAGGACATTATAAGTAGGTGAATCTGCATGTTTCGTTCTCGTTACATTCGGGTCATAGTCAAGCTTTTAATCCACTCGATTTACAGATATGTTTGAAATTAAATCGTTCTTTAGGCAATGTGAGAAAGACAAGATATCTTCAATATTAAACTTATTATTGGCAACAAATGTTTTTTTTAATATATTTTCTACTTATATTTGTGAACAATTTTATAAGCCGCCCGTGATTTGTCACGGGTTATAGGCTAGTAAATGTATTATATATAAATATAAATGAAATTATAAAGGAAGGATTTCTCGAGAATCAATTTCATTACTTTGACATCAACTCTCTTTTTTATGCCTATCTATGGTCTCACCGAACCGGCTTAAACCGACTAGAATTGAGAACCGAAAAAATGGTTTTGGCCAAGCCTAGGATTAACTGAGAACCGGCGTAATTTCTTTTCGACATAATTATTTTGACTTTTTTCGATTTTTTCTCGATTTTGGACCGGACCAAACCGAACCACTCGGAACCCAACCGTTTGGAACCGAGAACTGTTTTTTTATAAGAAATTAGAATCGAATCGATGTAACTCGGTTCGGCCCGGTTCTGGGTCCAATTTGCACAGTCATACTCCCTACCAAACATACCCTTACGGTATATATATAATATTTGAGAATTTGACTTTCGAACAAAAACAAACTTTAAGATAAATTAAAACTGCACACTTTAAACTTTTTTTCATCTAAATTCTTACTTAGGGTTCAATGAAACTAGAAAAGCAAAAATAAGTTAAATTGCACACTTGTAGGTCCTATGCATTGCTTGAAACTCTACAAAAATAAAATTATGCACAAAACCAAAAGGACAACAATATAACGACACCAATATAACCTAATTAAAATAAGTTTTTTAAAATGTCTGATCCAGAAAGTATCTCGTGGCACTACTAAAGTAGTTTCATCAAATAACAATTTCTAAAAGTCAAAATAGTGACGCACTTTAATGTTATTTTATTAATCGACAATGACTTCCTGTCGATAACAATTATAAAACAACACAGCTTTGTTGACCCAATTAAATTTGTAATTAATAGAATTCAAATACTATTCTACGGCACAGATCAGATTGAGACCTTTCTTCAAAATAACAGGAAAAAGCTTACTAAAATTTAAAACATATTTATTGTGCTTATTTATTAATATATTTCTAATAATAGTATAGTACATTGTGTAGTACTAAGAAGAAATTATAAGTTTGTGGGGTTTCATCTAAAAATCAATTGATTGTGAGAGAAGTAGCTCATGACCCTTATAAGCATATTATTGGTTCATTTCTTGTCCAATGTGGGTCATCTCAACACACCCCTCACATGTGACGTCATTTTTTTCGGACCTTTTAATCTAAATCATTTTATTTGATTATATATTTGACAAATTATGCTGAATGATTATGTAAGTTATATCTAGTCAGATAAATTATGAACAATTTAAATACTTTCTTCGGTTTAAAATAAGTGATACACTTTTTCATATTTAGGTGTATCAAAATAAGTGATACACTTTGAAAATTTATCTCACTTGGTAAAAAATGGTGGGCCCTACATCCACTAGCTACATACTTTAAGAAAATGAAATGAAACATTTATCCTTACTTTTACTTTTAAACATCATTAACTTTACTTTATTCAAAAATTGTGGGACTCATTCCTAACTAACCATTTAGTTATTTAATTTAATTATCATTATAATATTTTATCTTAAAAACTGTGAAACCTAAAGTATATCACTTATTTTAAATCGGAGGAAGTATGATAATTTGGATGAGTCTAAAGGTGGACCTCATTAAATCAAACATGAAATTATCACGAGAATGTTACCACCTAATTGAGCTACAATATTATTCAATTATATATGAAATCTGAAATCAAAGTTTTAAATTAAGTTACACATACAAATATAAAATCAAATCTTAAAGTCCATTCGAAAAGTCTTTTGACATTTTTCTAAATTCTAATGGCAACTCACCTTCATATCTTTATCTCTCTATATATAGACACATATATAATTTTAACATCAGAATAGTTCCTCTCTGTCTCTCTAAACTACGCATATATTATTAACTAGGGAGATGGAGAAGCTAACAAGAAGCTTTTCAACGACTTCGGGTGATATTAATAAGGCTTGGAGGAGAAAAGTGTATGATGGAAAAATTGACGGCAGCCCTGATCTTCGAAAAGACATCAAGACTGCAAAATTAGGCGAAAGCCGCCATGGACGGTTTTGGAAGATCAAGAAGTTGTTCAACTTTAATGGATCAGGCTCAGAAGAACAAGAACAACAGCCGCCGCCATCTCTGAAGAAAAGTAAATCGACGAAAATTGCTGGGTCTAGAGATGAGTTCGAGAGTAGGTTGATGCTTGAAATTTATAAGAATATGTCAGCTACTCATGAACTATCTTCTATGTACAAATGATTAAAAAAAAAGAATTTTGTTTTTTTATGTTGTCAATTGTGGAAATAAGACTGATTTTGATTTATCTCACGATCATCATCTTGTTTGATACTCATAGTCATAGTTTTGTTTTTTACATTTTTAGGCATAGTGAAACAATTATTTCACATGATTACATATGTTTTTCTTATATTTACCATTTCTACACAGTGGATCAACGACGGAGTTTTAGTTTCTTATCATTTCGTGTTCTGCAAATTTGTTAAAAAAATAGAATAATGTTAACTTTAACCGTAATCCGACCAACTCGATTCCTTCTGGGACCGGGGTACTTCAAACTCCATGGCCCGCCCCATAAGAACCTAACCTGGACCCGACAACCCGATTTTACATTGCTATGTGCCACAATGAATATCTGGTCAATGGTCAGTAAGTGCATAGTGGAAAGTTTATAAGACTGGGCGTAATGGGTGACCAAACCCAGTTTGGTCACCCCTGCCACATCAGCTTTCTCTCTCCTGATCAAACACATGACCAGACAGCGACCAACTGCCCGTAATGGTTGACCGGTCGAGATTTTTTATTTTTTTTTTAAATTTCATTAATAATTAAAACATTACATTAAAAATAATTTAAAACATTACATTAAACATAATTAAAAAAACTACTGGTGGGTTTGTCGATTCCAAATGTGTTCCACCAAATCAGATCTAAGATTAAGATGAGTTTGTTGATTATTGATCTCCCTGATAGCTTGTAATACTTCTTTTCATGTGATCGTACGGGGGTCGGTTTCACTATGTCGCTCTTCCGGATGAAAGTCGGGACATATGGCCCTGCCTTTGTCTTTGATAATCATATTATGTAATATGATACAAGTGTACATTATATCCCTTATTTTGTTAACATTTGGGGACCTTGCAGCCGTTTTTATTATACCCCATTTTTTCTTTAGAACACCAAATGCTCGTTCTACGTCTTTCCTTGCAGCTTCGTGTGCTTTCTTGTAGTTCACCCGTGTAACGACCCGAATTTGTAAATAAATAAATTGTACAAAAATATGATAAATAAGGATAAATCGTTTAAAGAACGTAGGAATTGGTTTCGTGTCGTTTGGACACCGTATGAGAAAGTTATGGGCGAAACCGGGTCGAGACAAGTTGGAAAAAGTGCAGCCCTGGCTACATCAGAAGTTCGCGACGCGAACTTATGTTCGCGATCGGGAACTAGCTCCAGGGAGTTTGGCCTTTTATCGCGAAGAAGTTCACGCCCGCTTAACGATCGCGAACTATGGAGATCGCATAGTTAGCGACGCGAACTATTGTTCGCGTCGTGATCTTTTGTCTGGCAGCATTAAAGTCGGGTTTGAGCTCATTTATTGCAAAGATAAACCCTAGTTTTCTCCCTCTCGAGTTTGTGAACGATTTTGAGTGTAAAGCATCATTTGGAGCAGATTTCTTGGTCAAATCTTGTGATTCTTCACTCCTAGTTGAAGATTAAAGGTATATCTTCAATCCTTTGTAGTTGTAGCTTTAGATCTATGGGTTTAGAAGCTTGGGTTTGAAACCCTAGTTCTTGGGGTTATGGGTTATGGTGATATAATGGTGTATACACTTAATAGATGGTATATTAACAAAGGAAACAAGTGTATGATTATGATTTGTAAGAATCTTAAGGGTTGGTTAAACCTAGGGTTTGGTAAATCACCATAATTGGGGGAAAATGTTAGTTGTTGGTATCTAATGATAGATGGATACATTATTAGTAGATTGTGATGTTGAACATTATATGATCATTGTATTAGGCTTCCGGTGACATCTTGGAAAGTCGGTGAATTTGTGGAAGCAAGAGTTTTGGTGTCAAGAACACGGTTGGAGCATTTATTGCTAAGGTGAGTACGTGTGGAAATTTACTGAGTACATAGCCTATGAAATACATTTTATTACTTGTGTTATGGTCTATTTGCTTATTTGTGTAGACTAGTAGTTAGTAGTTAGTTATACCGATAGTTGTATTGAACTAACTTGTTTGATGATAGACGTGATAGCCGAGAGCTAGATTGACATAACCATCGAGTTATGATATGTTGAGATGATGTGATGATGCGGGGGACCCCCGGTCATGAGGTGTGGTGTGAGGGGCAGTTGGGTGGATTCTCATCGACTCCACCACGATAGTAGTCTTGCTAACTGGAGATAGTCC
This sequence comes from Calendula officinalis, assembly GCA_963853835.1. Classification (NCBI taxonomy): domain Eukaryota; kingdom Viridiplantae; phylum Streptophyta; class Magnoliopsida; order Asterales; family Asteraceae; genus Calendula; species Calendula officinalis. The sequence continues at coordinate 25,369,661 of OY970823.1, read as the reverse complement.
GGCGAGTAAGGCAGGTATCGGTAGATTGGGCGAATCCCTCTTGCCGGTATCTTGAGGCTTATTAATGGCGATGGATTTCGGTTAATAAGTCAAGGTGGTTCTAGTTAGTTCGGGGGCAACTCGATAACTAGATATGATTGCTAGGAAAGCAAGTATTAGAGTCACATTAGGGTGACTAGTTAGATGGATGATTACTTACATGTTTGTTTGTTTGTCATTCGGTTAATATTATTATCATTGGGTCTAAACCCATGTAGCTCACGAGACGTTTTTGTCTCACGTACTCCTTGTTTTGTTTTGCTATGTACTCAGGTTCGGGATCGAAGGCTTAGGTACGCATGGATAGAGATGCGGGACCTAGATTAGAAGAACACTAGATTGGATTGAGTCTTAGCTTGGTTATGATCTATTTTGTAACACCTACTTTTATACTCTGATTTCATACCAAGGTTTTTGTAAATCCAAATTTGAGGATGTTCTTCTATTTATAAAATGTTTTATTTTGGCCAATATTTTGTATTAAAAATTGAGGTGTTACAACCCGCTTGACATCATTCACATTTGGGTGTGAAATGGACTTAACAAGAACAGACGATTCCGGATATATCCCGTCAGTAAGATAATATCCCCATTTGTAAGACACCCCGTTTGCCAAAAAGGGTACCTCAGGTGCTTTCCCGTCTTTGAGATCATTGAAAATATGGGATGCTCGTAACACGTTGATGTCGTTGTTCGACTCGGCGACACCAAAGAACGCGTGCCAAATCCACAAATCTTGTGAGGCAACCGCTTCAAGTAAGATGAATGGTTCGTTCCCGTGATCCCCTCTAACATATTGCCCACGGTAATCATTTGGACATTGAGCCCAAGGCCAATCAGTACAATCGATGCTTCCTAGCATACCGGGAAACCCATGTTTCTCCTCATGAAAAGCGTATAGCTTCGCCACATCAGTATGAGTAGGCTTTCGCAAAAACTCATCTCCATACAAGTGCATAACCCCTTTACAGAACTCTGCGAGACTATCACGGCTAGTTTTCTCACCAATTTGTAAGTATTCATCTAGAGCATCCGGTATGGTACCGTATGCTAACTGACGAATTGCAGACGTGCACCTCATTAGCGGAGAAGTACCTGGGTTCCCAAGGGCATTATAACGTTGCGCAAATAATGGGACGGTATTAGTGAGATCGCGAACAATGCGTGTGAAAAGATCACGACTCATCCTGAAACATTTGCGAAAATCATGCTCGTTATACGTCGGATTTTCAGCGAAGTAAGCTACCACGAGACGGTCATTCGCACCCCCGCGGTCCCTATGCACGTATCTTCTAGGAGTTCTAGGGATGGTAGAACTAGAACTTTCAAGAAACGCGACCGCCGTTTGTTAAAAACCGAGATGTATAACCATGTCCTCTTCCTCGTTGCCAAAAATGAAATTAACGACATCCATTCCATCGTCGGAACTCATTTTTCGGATACTGTGTGTGATGTGAGTAAGTATGAAGAAAAGAAATAGAAGAACAACAAAAAACCCTAGCCGCCGCCGGCGATTTCTTTTGCTCTGATCAGTAAGCATTCTCCGGGGACGGGGGGTGGGTTGGGTGATTCTCGATCGTTTGATTGAAGATGGGAAGATTCAAAACGCAATCAGATTTGGAAGGATGGACGTGGCGGATTGGCTCCAAAGATCGATCAAAAGAACAGGATGTCAGAAAGCCAATTAATAACCCGTTCCAAAAGACAGTGGAGAATATCGCAACGTCGTTCTTTATTACAAATTTTCCAGACCACGTGGATGAAAAAGCACTTTGGAAGTGGTGCAAGTTGCATGGAAAGGTAGTTGATGTCTATATTGCGAAAAAGAATACAAAATTTGGTAAGCGTTTCGGTTTTATTCGATTCTTGGGAATACAAAATGAGGAGATGTTTGCTCGAAGGCTATCGGATCAATGGATGGGTTCATTCCATCTGTACGTGTCGGTTGCAAGATTTAATAGAAACAAACCGGTGAAGCAAGTTGTTGATAATAATCAAGTATACAGTAGAGAAGTTAACAACAAATCTTCTTATGCTAGTGTACTTGTTGGGTCTAGAGGGTCTCGTACATCGGGCAAGGAATTGGTGGAGAATCAACCTGTGAGTATGAAATCCCTTGTGTTACAAGATAAAGATCTAATTGCTATTGCAGATTCAGAAGTGATAGTCATTGCAAAGGTGCGAGAGGTGGGACTTATGCCTCAGTTGTATTATTTGCTCGAAAATGAAGGTTTTATTGATATGGAGATTCACCATATTGGTGGTTTTTGGGTTTGGATTGAATTCATGTCTTCTAAGGCATGTATGCGATTTAAAAATGCAGATTTGAATCAATTTTTTTCAAGCGTTCAACATGTCACGAGTAATTTTGTGATTGACGAACGTATCAGTTGGATAGAGGTGGATGGGCTACCGTTGTGTGCATGGGATTCAGATGTATACAAAAAAATCGGTAGTCTTTGGGGTAAATTCTTATGTTTTGATGAATTAGATGATAACCCCAGTAGGGGAAAAATGTGCATTAGTATTAAAGAAAAGTCGAGCATTCATGAATCTATTAAAGTGGTGGTAGAAGAAGTGACTTACTTGGTGAGAGTTCGGGAAACCGAACCATGGAAGATAAAGATAACAAATGTTAAAAGTGATGTTGACTCCATGCATAGTCGAGATGAAGGGGAGGATGATTATTTGTCGCATGAAAGTGAAAATGACAATAATTGGCATTATGATGATATAGAGTTGAAAGATAATGTCAATAACGAAGAAGGGGAAGCAGGTCAAAACAAAGAAGTGGGTGATTCTAAAGGGGATTCAAGTTCTAACTTGGGTCCTACTTTGGATGCATCTTCTACACCTGCTAAAAAGTTGTATGAATCATCAATGGGTAACGGTTCGAATGCCCAAAATGGAGATGGTGATATAAAGTTGAAAGATAATGTCAATAGTGATGAGGATGTAGAAGGTCGAAACAAAGAAGCGGGGGTTTCAAATGGGGATTCAAGTTTAAATTTGGCCCCTAATTTGGATGCCTATTCTACACCTGCCCAAAAAAAGTTGTATGGTTCCACAATGGGTAACGGTTCGAATGCTCAAAATGGAGATGCTGATAACATGTTGAATGGAAGTGAGGATTATGAGTCCGTTAGTTGCCCGCCGGGTTTTGAAGAATTCAAAAGAGGAACTAATTTGCTCAAAACAGTAGAGAAGTCGGTTTCATCATGTGGCACGTTTTTTGAAAAGAGGAAAAATAAAAAAGTTGTTCAAGTGGAGAAAGAAGGTACAGGAGTTTGTAGTTTTAAATGTTAAAGGCTCTATCGATTAATATAAGAGGGATTGGTGTTAGTGACAAGAGAAAGTGGGTGAAAAAGCTTTGTTACCAGAATGGCGTTTCGTTTTTAGGGGTTCAAGAAACCTTAATGACGAAAGTGGATTTATTTAAAATTAAAGCTATGTGGGGAAACTATCAATTTAAATTTGCGTGTAGTACAGCTCAAGGCCATTCGGGTGGCATAGTTTCAGTTTGGGATCCGGCAGTACTCGTTAAAAGTAAAATTGTTTGTGGCATAAATTTTGTGATTGTGGAAGGTGATTGGGTTGGTATTCAGGGTCATGTACATATGATTAACATATATGCACCACAAGAGGTAGAGGAAAGAAGATGCCTGTGGGATTCTTTAAATGACTATATAAATGATAATGCGGGAAATTTTATTATATTTGGCGATTTTAATGAAGTTAGGACCGAATCCGAACGTTTTGGTTCAAATTTTAACGCGCAAGGGGCAAGGTATTTTAATCAGTTCATTGATCAGAATACTCTAGTTGATCTTCCAATAGGAGGACGGAGATTTACATGGATGAACAAGAAGGCAACCAAGATGAGTAAGTTAGATAGGTTTCTTATTTCGGAAAATTTATGTGCTCAAGTCCCGAATTTTAAAGTGGTCGCTTTGGAACGGGATTTGTCGGATCATATTCCGATTCTGTTACAATCTAAAAAGGTAGATTTTGGCCCTACTCCATTTCGTATAGCTCATTCTTGGTTAGAAAAAGATTCATTTTCTGAGACGATTGAAGATGTTTGTAAGGGATTTATTGGTTCAGGAACTTCTAATATGGTGATGTTGAAAAATAAATTAAAAATGGTGAAAGAAAAATGCAAACAGTGGAGTGTTGACATGAACCATAAATCATATGCTCGTAAAAAGTGGTTGGTGTCCCATATTGAAGATATAGAGATTAAAATTGAAGATGGGTTTGCAACTGAGGTAGAGGTGGAGGCTCGATTAAATTGGAAAAAAGAATTAAAAGAGATGGATAGACTTGAGAATATTGATTTGATGCAAAAGTTGAAGTTAAAATGGGATGTAGAAGGCGATGAGAACTCAGTTTTTTTCCATGGATTGTTGAAACAAAGAAGAAGATACCAAATGATACAAGGTATTATGGATGACGGTGTATGGCAAGTTGACCCGAATAAGATTAAGAATGTCTTTTTAGAGTTCTATAAAGATAAATTCAGAAGTATTAATTACATTGCCCCGAACTTATGTCGTGACCAGTTTAAAAAATTGAGTGACGGGGATGTTGTGTCACTTGAAAAATTGTGTGAGATGGAAGAATTAAAGGAAGCGGTGTGGAGTTGTGGAAGTGAAAAAGCTCCGGGTCCCGATGGTATGACTTTTAAATTTCTTAAAAAATATTGGGAGTTATTTAAATATGATGTGTTGAAGTCGGTAGAGGATTTTATGGTGAAAGGGAGTTTTCCATTGGGTTGTAATGCGTCGTTCATTACTCTCATTCCCAAGGTCCCTGACCCAACGTTTGTGAAAGATTTTAGGCCTATATCTCTTATAGGTCTTCAATACAAAATTATCGCGAAGATTTTGGCGTTACGATTATCAAAGATAGCTGATAAATTGATTAGTAGTGAACAGTCGGCGTTTATAAAAGGGAGACAAATTCTCGATGGGCCTTTAATGATTAGCGAGATCATGGAATGGTATAGATTGAAACGGAAGAACCTACTACTTTTTAAAGTAGACTTTGAGAAGGCTTATGATTCGGTTAGTTGGGAGTATCTCGATTATGTTATGATGAATATGGGATTTGGTGTTAAATGGAGAAATTGGATTCGAGAGTGTCTAGCTTCGGCTAGACTCTCGGTTCTCATAAATGGAAGTCCTACGGAGGAATTCTCCATGTATCGCGGGCTAAGGCAAGGTGATCCTATGTCACCTTTTCTTTTTATTTTAGTGATGGAAGGATTTCATTTAATGATTGAGAAAGCAGTCCAAGATAATAGATTTGGAGGAGTTTCGGTAGGGAATGATTGCGACAAGATTTCTATATCTCATCTTTTTTATGCCGATGATGTCGTTTTTGTATCAGAATGGAATCAATTAAATATGGATGGCATTTTATGGGTGCTATCGGAATTCTACAAAGTATCGGGCTTAAAGATAAACATTAATAAATCAAGTTTGTTTGGTTTAGGAGTGTCGATGGAAGAGCTTGATCTGTTTTGTACTCGAAACGGATGTAGTAAGGGTGAAGTCCCATTTGATTATCTTGGTATACGGTTAGGTTGCAATTATCGAAAACCAAAATTGTGGGATCCTATTTATGACAGAATTCGTTCTCGTCTTTCCACGTGGAAGGCCAATATGTTATCAATCGGGGGTCGGCTAACTCTAATAAAATCGGTGTTAGGAAGTTTGGGGATATATTGGATGTCTATTTTTCGAGCCCCGGCTGGTGCTATAAAAAAGATGGAAAATTTACGGGCTCAATTTTTTTGGGGAAGTAATGGTAAAGTAAGAAAAATGAGTTGGATTAAATGGGACACGTGTTTGGCTTCTAAAGAAAAAGGCGGCCTCGGTATTGCTAGCCTAGATGCGTTAAATTTGGCGCTTCTAGTCAAATGGAGATGGCGGTTCTTTAAAGAAAAAAATGTTTTATGGTGTCGGCTTATTAAATCTATATATGGTGAGGATGGTGGTTTCATAAAGCAGAGAATTCCGCGCCACACAAAAGGTATTTGGTATCAGATTATTGGATCTATAAATGTTTTGCATGAAAAGAATATTGTTGATCATAATGCTATTCAATATAAATTAGTAAATGGGGAGTGTATAAAATTTTGGTTAGATAATTGGATTATTCGGGCCCCGTTATGTCATGTCTTCAGTCGGTTATTTAGATTGGAGTTAAACGAGTTTTGCAAAGTTAAAGATAGATGGAGGAATGGAGAATGGTGTTTTAATTGGAGGAGGAATATTAGGGGAGGAGTTGAAAAAGAACAATTTGACAATCTTATTTCCCTTATTAAAGACACAAGTTTAGCCGAAGGGTGTGACAAAGTTTACTGGAATTTGGGGGATAATTCTGAGTTTACGGTCGGGGATACTAGAGGTATAATAAATTCGTGTATGTTCCCCGGTTTTAGTTCTAATTTCAAATGGTGCAGCTCTGTTCCGATAAAAATTAATGTTTTTATGTGGAGATTACATATGGATAGACTACCGACAAGACAAAATTTATCAAGGAGAGGATTGGAAATCGGGTCGATTATGTGCCCGATTTGTGACTCAGGTATGGAAACGATTTCGCACTCTATGTTTACATGTTCGCTGGCTAAAGAAGTATGGGTTGCAATATATAAGTGGTGCGACTTGGGTAGTTTTTGTTGCGGTTCTTTTATGGAATGGTGGGATTTATGTGAGAATGCCAACAATGTAAACAATCGAAGAATAAAGATGCAAGCTATCGGGTATACAACGTGTTGGGTTATATGGAGATATAGGAACTCGTTGATATTTGATAATGGCAAGATGCGTAAGTCGGATTTAGTTGATAGTATTAGATTATTTTGTTTTTATTGGATCACCCATAGAAATAAGAAAATTCATAGTTCTTGGGTTGATTGGTGTTTAAAACCATTGTAATGTTTGTTTTCTTTTTTAGTCTAGTTCTTTGCTAGACTCAAGTTTTAATATAAGTTTTGGAGGTCTTCGGGAGGGTGATGGCAATGCCGAAGCTCGACCCGTTGCCTTCTTTTTTGCTGTTCAAAAAAAAAATGAAGAAAAGAAATGTGAAGTGTGAATGTTTTTAGAAAAGGATTGGGTATTTATAAGGTAAAAAAAGGGGTAAAAATTAAGTTTGAAAGCGGGTTTTTAGAGCCGTTGGAGCAGGCTGCTAACGGTCGACTAGTCGACCGTTGGGCAATGGCGACGCGTCGGCGAGCGGAGGGTGTAACGGGCGGGACGCGTCGAGCGTCGATGATGTGGCGGTCGTGACCGAGGGTTCGGTCGTCCGTAACGGATGGTCTAAAATAGTTAAATTAAAAGGTACCGGTGCTACTGAGATCTACATGTATAGGATTTGCTTTCGGACTTTCGGTAAAATAAAATAAAATAATAAAATTAAAAATTAAAAACAACTAACCTTGAGAATTTTTCTTTATGCTTAGACTATTCACAATTCTTTGATATTTCGGGTGTTTTTTGGATTTTCCGGATATCTTTGATATTTCGGATAATTTTTCAGAAATCGGGTATCCGAAAATCTTGAAAACATTATTCAGATTCGGTAACCGAAATTCGGATATCCTGATTTTTGGATACCCGAATTTTCAGATATCAGATATTTTTCGGATACTTGGCCCACCGTTTACCTTTTGTTAAATCAAATGGTATAATGATCTTTTTTCTTTTATTATGCAAAAAGCCCTCAATAAGCCCAAAATTTCTAGCTTATAATTTTTTCCCAAATAAGCTAATAAGATTAAATTTATAAACTAAAACAAACACAATTTCTATTCAGAGTGGGCCAAAAATGGCGTGGTGTGATGGTGATATGGCATCTTTAACGAGATGGTGGAGAGGGTAACACCACCTCCCAACACAAGTGGTGATGAAAATTTGGTGTGGTGTGACAACACTGACGACCGGCAATGGGGTGTGGGGGTTGAATGGTTGGGTATGATTGGTTGAAAATCTTTTGTCTTTTGTATTTAAAATTAAATGGAATAAAAATAGTGTGGTGTGGTGTGGTGGATATTTTCTAGATAAATTGTGTGGTGTAGTGTGATGTGGCTGCTGGGGTCACATATGATGTGGCAGAAAAAATGATGTGGTGTAGTGTTCATTCCTCACAGTCTAAACTTAGGCAGCCGTGAAGGTAGTAAGCTTATATAATAACTTCGAACATACATCCCAATTATAGCTTTTAATGCCATTAATTAGGCATTTATAATCAATAAGAAAAAAATTAAATTTTGAGGTTCATGTACTTATTACAAAAAAATATCTAATTAATTATATAGGGTTGTATATATACAACACTTATTTTTTTATCATTGTAATAAACCACTAATTATCACATGTAAATGCAAAAAACACAAAAGAAAAAAAAAACATGTACACACTAACGCATTGGTCAATTGTATACGCAAGAATAATTGGTATACGAACCGCTACTTTAACTATATATTTACTTGTTTCTTATCATTATTACAAACAAACTGGCTTTAGATTTTGTTATGAGCTCAAAATATTGTATATTATACGTTAATCATTCAAATATTTTCGTATACTTGATAGGTAGGGTATTATAGTTCACTTTAACTATAGAGAATTAATATTTAGTTATATCATTTGGTTTGTACTGATAGTTCTATCTATTTGATAAGATAAATATGTAATATACTAATTATCTCTCTTAATATTATCTCTTAATTTTGACGCTGGTCTTCATCTAATGGGTATGACTAAATAATAGGACAAATTACCATCACTCTTAACTTTATAACAAATCGTATGACAACACGAAAACTTGTGCACTTTCAACACCGATAAACATTCGGTCAATTTGCTTTGTGATAATGTAATATATTTTTCTGACATTTGGATCACTAGTTTGGTGAAACCCGGTTCTGCGATGACGGATGGTGTGCCCTCCGTCTCTGTATTAATTCCTGAAACGAGGTAACAACCCTAGTCAGAGGCCTTCAGGGTTTGCTCCCCGAAGACACTCCGATGCCTAAGTAAGAATCGGTTCGACAGATATGGTAACAAATAGGTAAACAATAATGGTTGTGACGGATATTGAATATGGTATTGAATGTGGTGCAGTAAATGCGAGATGATGGTCATACCTGATCCTTACTAAGTTCTCCATTTATATCACATTAAATGAGCGGGAAGACGACCAGAGAAAATGAGCGGGATAATTAGCTTCGCAGCTTTACCCGTACCTCATGAAGATCCGGAGGTTAATAGCCGGAGACCGAGCCCTTGAACCAGCGGATAAACACTTGACCTTGTTTCCGACGCCGCTTCGCATTTATTGCTCGTGTGACTTCGTGTCACTTTTCCTTCAAACCCGGGTACGCTACTATCTTCCTTGGGAATTGGTTGAGACGCTTTGATCTTTGTCGTTTCTGGTCTTCCCGCGCTTTATCCCTTCGTCCGTTCCTTCCATGCAAGTTGCTCGTGCATGTGGTATACGTTACCAATATACGTTATCAAGTCTCCCAAGTTAAAGTCGATTGACTCTAAGTAAATTGGTTTTAACTGTGTCGATTTGTTTCCCCGGTCGCTAATAGTATGAAAAAATGTTACCGTTGGGACCCATGTTACCGTTACATTTTCTCTTCCCTTTTTTGACCGTTAAACGTCATTCGAGCTTCACGCCTTTTACGCTTCCTCTTTGTGACTATATATGCGCGCAGCTGATTCTTCCTCTTTCTTACTTCATTCGTCCCAATTTCTTGAGACATCGTTTCCGTTTTTCAACCTCTTTGCCTCTGACTTTCTCCTATACTTTCCCCTGTGTTTCCTTATTAGTACTTATAATGAGGAAAGATAAACCTTCGAAAGAGAAAACCGATAAATCAGCATAAGAGGTTAAAACTTCTTTGTATACTTATTCGACGTTTTCTGCCGCCGATCTTCATCGCATAACCATAGAATACTATATTGATCAGAGTTACAAACTCCTATTACCTAAAGAAACCGATACGATACGCTCTACTCCGATTGGTTACGAACCTGTCTACTTTCAATTTCTTCTTGGGGGTTTGCGATTTCCGATCGACCCTTTCATTATTGAGATTCTGCAAAACCTAGGTTTACATATTGCTCAACTTGCTCCAAATTCTCTTCGTAAAATAATAGGTTTCATTATGCTCTGCCGTTCGCTTGGCATCCCTCTCTCCATTCCACTGTTCCGTTTCTTTTACACCGTCACCGGTCGCGGTGATTGGGCTGTTTTTGCCCACCGTCCCGGTCAACACGACTGTATCACAGGTCTTCGGGATTCCATACATGGGTGGAAGAGTAGTTTTTTCTATATTGACCGTTCAGCTTTTAACGGCGTGGAACTCCCTTGGGGCAAAGCTTCAGGAAGGGGATCCGACCCGGTTCCTGAGTTGACCGAAGATAAACGCATGTATGCGAACAAAATTTCTGCCACTACCGTAGAATGGGAAGATCCAGACGAAGCGTTTTTGGGCATGGCCGATCTTAGTTCCTACTATCTTTTCCGTGACGTGAGGCCCATTTGGAAGATTGGCAATCGTACCGTGCCACTTCTGGAACGTTTACAGATGAAAAAAGGGGGTTCTTTTGAAGACGAACCAACCGTGGAAGAGGGTGATATTACCCCATTCCTTCCTCCGGTTGAAGAGAGTCAAAGCTCCGAGGCCACTATTGACCTTTCGAAAACTGAAGCTGAAACTGCTCCTCGGAATGAAAGCGTTCCGGTATCCGTTCTTGAATTTACGACGGAAGGTACTATGATTCCTGACTCACAGCTTGAAACCCGGAGGGCTCCCAAAACTCGTCTGATCCGAAATGTGACCTCTTCTAAGTGTGGCGGGTCAAGCAGGGTTCGTAAAACCCGCGAAGAGGCTGGAGTTTCCACACCCCGCCGACGCAGGATGAGTACGGAAGGTATTGCCTTCGTCTCCTTTTTCCTTCTTTTCATATCTTGGTGTTATGTTATTACTGTATACTTACCGTCCTTGGAACATGTTTTTCCGAATGCGTAGTGATGTCTGATGTTTAAACACCTGCTTCCCCGATTGTCAACCCTACACCTGTTGTTTCTTTTAAGTCTCCCACGTTTATTCCACCACCTCTTGCGACCACCGGCACTACTGCTACTGCGACCCGCTCCGAATCGTCTTTACTATGGAAGCTTCCTGCAGGTGCTTCTAGTAGTGCTGCAGTGGCTATGTTTAGCAACCAGCTTTTTAGTTCAGGAAACGTCACCTCGTCGGTGATTAGAGATACTCGTTCTCCTCAATCCGCCCGGAGCCATTCGTCACTTCCCCCGTTTATCTCTGTTGGTATGCACAACTTCCTTATTTCATTATTAACCTTTATACAATAATTTATCCTTTATTATCTTATACAGGTGAAACTACCCGTATTGTTGACGTTACTTCCACTGATGCCGCATCTGAGCCTATCCGACGGGAAGGTCCCTTTGGTCGGTTAGATCCGCCCCGACCACGTCCTCCTGTTATCCCTCGAACCCCAATCACTTCCACCGAGACTGTTGTGCCTATCAATCTGCAGGATGTGCCGGATAGTGACCTATTCGCAAGAGTGAAGTCTGGGTTGCTTGGTTCTGTTGAGCTTGTGTCCGAGCTCCAAAATCGATGCACCCATTATGAACAACTCGTAACTCAACAAAGGCTGGACTTTGATCGTATTTCCCAACTGATGAAATCACTCCAAGATTTGTATGATAAAGAAATTCAAAAGAGAGAACAGTTATCTCAACGGTTGACGAAGGATCGTGAGGAGAGTGAAAGATCCGTCGTTGGTTTGCAGGAACAACTTGCCGAGGCGAAACGCCTACTGTTGGTTGAGAAAGAACGTTTTAGTAAATCGAAGGAACAACAGAGGGCTTCGGCTGCTAGAATTGCTGAGTTGGAATCCGTGTTGGTAGAGAAGGATTCATGTTTGAAAGAAACAGAGGATCGTTGTTTGAACATAACTGCAGAGAATGAGTCACTGAAAGAAGAAGTTGAATTGCAGGAGGGTATGATTTTGTCGAAGCGAGAAGACATCGACTGGCTGCTCAGGAAGGGTGTTCCTGGGACTATCGAGACATTTCTAAGTTCGCACGAGTTTGTGCAAAAGAACTCCGTTATTCAAAGAGAGAGTGTTAAGTATGGGCAATACCAAGGGTTCCTAGAAATGCAGAAAGCGTATCCTGACTAACTAAAAGATGCCAAACTCATCTACGAGTTTCCGGAGGGGCAAGCTGCCGTTATTAGCTTGTTTGAGGATCCCGTCTCTCCCCATATCAATTCACTTGAGAATGGCGTTGTTAGTCTAGATGACTTAAAAAGACTTGTAACAAAGCCTCCCGTTGCCTCCGAGGGCGTTGGTGAGAGTTCGGGTTTCCAGACTAAACCTTAGGTTTTCGTGCAGTACTCTTTTGTTAAACAACATTTGTATGTTTTTGTAATCACTTGTATGTAATCGTACTGTCCTTAATTATGGACCGTTATCCTTTTGCTCTTTTGTATCGTACCACTTTTGTTGTTATTATTAATTTATTTGCTTACTTTGTGTTTCGTATGTAACCTTATCTTTAAATGAGGCGTCCCTCACTTAGATAAGAGGTATCGTATTTGTTCGTATTCGTTCGTTCGCACTTGTTCGTCCGGAGTCGTCCGGTTGTAAGATCGAGGTATCCTTTCGGTATACCTTGACCTACCCATAGCTATGAGTTTTCGTATTTATTCTTAGCGGTTTTTTTTAAAGCGACTTGAATTTAACAATTGCCTTTCTCGAAAAGCTTCTATTACTAATTCATCGACTACATGCTCAATAGATTAGGTTGACTATTACAGCACATGCTCTCGGAGCAAAAACTTAAAGATAAAAACATAGTTTTTTTTTTAGAAGTTAAACTTCCGCAGGTTCCTCATATTCCACGTTCTTGGAATTGCCGTTCCACCCATTGTTTCCAATACATACGAGCCATTCCTTCGAGCCTCTGTTACACGGTAAGGACCTTCCCAATTAGGGCACAGCTTTCTGGGCTTAACCTGTAGGCTGGCTTCGTTCTTCCGCAGGACCAAGTCTCCTTTCTTGCAGGCTATCCCCCTAACTCTTTTGTTGTAGTATGCTTCCGTTAGGGATTTGTACGCAGCTTGCCTTGTAGCGGCATTTTCTCTCCTTTCTTCCACAAGGTCTAAATTATGCCTCAATGACTCGTCATTGCATTCCAAGCGGAAATTTTCTGTCCTCGGGGAAGGTGTTATCATTTCCAATGGAACAACAGCTTCCGCTCCATACACCAGACTATACGGTGTTTCTTTGGTTGCGCTTCGTTCGGTCGTTCGATATGCCCATAACACGCTTTGCAACTCTTCTGCCCAAGCCCCTTGTGCCCTGTTCAAGCGAGTTTTGATTCCCTTTACAATCGTTCGGTTCGTGACTTCCGTTTGCCCATTTGCTTGTGGGTGTGCTACGGAGGTGAAATTCTGCCGTATGCTAAGCTTAGCACACCAAGCTTTGAACGGATTACTAGCAAATTGCTTTCCGTTGTCACTTACTATCGTATGAGGGATGCCGAAACGACAGACTATTTGCTTCCATACGAATTTGACGATGTGTGCACCTGAGATGCATGCCAATGCCTCAGCTTCCACCCACTTAGTGAAATAGTCTACGGCAACCACTAAAAATTGCACTCCTCCCGGAGCTTCGGGGAAAGGACCGACGATGTCTATTCCCCACTGGCAAAAAGGCCAAGGGCTGTATATGCTTGTCAAGCATACCGGAGCCATTGTCGGAACGTTCGCGTATGCCTGACAGTTGACACATTTCTCTATATATTCCCTTGTGTCCTTCGTCATGGTAGGCCAGAAGTAACCCAAACGGAAGATCTTTTGTGTCAAGATCCTCGCTCCGGAGTGTGCACCACATAGACCCTCATGCACTTCCATAATTGCCTCCTTAGCCTCACTCTTGTTCAAACACTTCAACCATGGTGTTGAATAGCCCTTTCGATATAATCTTCCGTTTTTAACAGTATACTTGAAGGAATTATGTGCACAGTCAGTCAACCTATGATGATACATCCATGCCTACGAAACACTTAAGGGTCACACCGGTGAGTGCATGTAATACGAACAAGTTGTGCAACGATACTACGAAGAGGAATGATTCATAATAGTCATTATGAATCAGTTAAGTATTAAGTTAAGTTTAACTTATTACTAGATTAGTTTAACTAACTAATTAATACAAGTAGTTGTACATTTTACTAGTTGAGTAAATATACAATGTGTTAATTAAAGGTTATCCATGATATGATTTAAAGCTATTAAATCATATAGTAATTGGATAATATTATTGTATAAACTATATAAAGGATATTATATAATTAACTATTAAAAGTATAAATACAAGTCTATATATTTCGTGTATATGGGTACCGAAATTATAGTGTGTTAATACTAGACATTTGATAGTTGAGTGCAATGATAATAAACTAGTTAAAACTATAAGGGATGGAAGTGTAAATAGGAAGTTTAATTAAGAAGGTTATCTTAATTAAACTAGAAGGGTTTTAAGTGTAACATCTTCTATTATAAATAGAAGGCTTATGCTAAACCCTAATGGTTACTCCTTAACACCCTAATCACGAAAATCCCTTGCCCCCTTTTCCTCTCGATCGGCCGAACAAGCAACAAGGGAAGAACACAAGTCTTGTGTTCTTCGTGTTCTTCGTGTTCTTCGTGTTCTTCGTTCGTTCTTCGTGTTCTTCGAGTTTCGAAGATCAAGGATCGTTACAAGTGATCATCTAGAGGATCGTTCGTCGTGTTCATCATCAGTGGATTTATCTTAAGCATTAACCTAAGGTGTGATTCATGGAACACTCTTTCTTCCTCTCCTCTTGTTCGAAGTCAAACCAAGAACCCTAGGGTTCTTGGTAGTATTCGACGAACACACAAGTATGTGTGTGTTCGAGTTCTTCGAACAAGGTTTCTTTCTTGTTAACCTTATCTAGAATTCCAACATCCCAATCCTTTAGGATTTAAGGATTAGGTTTAATCCCAGTTCCGCATTTAGGGATTAAATCAGCTAGTTAGTTTTAACCGGCCAAGAACAAGTTCATGTTCTTGGTCAGTATGGTTCGAACTCGTGTACTAGGTGGTCGACCCAAGTGGTTGATCAGTCGCATCATGCTCAGACAAGAGAGGGAAAGGATTGACCGAGAGAGAAACGTGTTGAAAACTCCTGCCAAGGATGAAGAAAACGAACCAGGACAAGCATTTTACGCTTGTAAGGCGTTCGCTTCTTGCAAGATGGCTAAAGGAGCATCAGTAGGTGCACACGTCATGAGAATGAAAGTGCACATTGATCACCTTACTAGACTTGGTCACCACATGCCATTGCAGTTTGCAATTGACATGGTACTCAACTCATTGTCTGATGACTACAAGTCCTTTGTAGCCAACTACAGCAAACGTAATATGGATCATTCCATTCCCGAGCTACAATCCATGCTCGAGGATGTTGAGTTGAATGTTGAGACCAATTCTAAAAGGGATCACATGACTGATGATGGTGAGAGCACAAGGCATGGTGGTAAAGGAAAGGGTAAAACCTATCCTAACCAAGGAGTGCCAAATGGTAAAGGTGTCAAACAAAAGGTCAAGAAGGTTAAGCCTAACACTGCGAGGACCGAGAACCGGTGCTTCAAGTGTGGTGAGGCTGGGCATTGGAAAAGAAATTGTCCAAAGGGTGCAAGTGGTAGTGGAGGAAACGCAAGTTCCTCAGGTAACACAACCACACTTCTTAATCACTTTAAGATACTTGTAAAGAACATTACGAGTAATCTAACTTTTGCAATCGTTTATTGCAGGAGATGGAAAGTGATAGTGATCGGCATGAGATGGTGATGATCCCACGAGCACCAAGTTTTTATGATTCAGTTTTGTTTACAGTGGATTCGTTTTAAACAATTTTATTTTATTGTTTGGATAATGTTTTTATTTTTTGTTAAAACAAGTTTCATTTTGGTTTTAATTAATCTCGAATCCATGGTTGAATCATATTGTGTGCATGTGTGATAATTACACTAGTCAAGGTTTATGACTAGATTGTAAGTCAAGTTTTGATTTACTTATGTTTCATGTTTATGTTTACATATTTGTTTGATTGTTGTATAAATAATGTCTTGATAGCTCAAGGTATTTAAATGCTAGTAATTGGAAAGTTTTTCTAATGAAAGTATTTAAAAGTTTTATGGAAGCATAAGGTTCAAAAGTTATTGAACTTAGTTAAAACATCTTAAGTAATAGTCATTACTTATGATAGAAAGTTTTAAAATATTAGTGTTAATATAGTATGATTATATTGTATATAATCAAGGTATACTTAAAGAGTATTATTACAAGTCTTTCATACTTGTAGTAAAGGATTTAATGAAGTCATAATTCCCTAATAGGAATAGTTGGATATTCGTAAAATCCAAGTAAAATGACTTAGACATTAAATGACTCTTAAAAGGGACATAACTAATTAAAGTCTATAAGAATTAAAATGTATTGTTTCAAGTCTCTTATACTTGTAATAAATACAATATTTAATCAAGTCATAATTCCCTAATAGGAATAATGGATATTTGACAAATCCAAGAAATGACTTTGACATTAAATAAGATTCTTAAAAGAATACTAATATATTTAAGAATTGATAGTATCATTCCAAGTGTTTTATACTTGCTAGATACAGTAATCAATAAAGATCATGATTCCCTTAAAAGGAATATTGGATATTCGCAAATCCAAATGATGATCTTAATTATTGATAGAATTCTTAAAAGATTAAACTACAAGTTATTGACTAGGTCAAAGTAGTAGTTTAAGAGATGCTTAAGTTCCATAAAAGTAAGTGGGAGCTAAGACTAACGTAATTCATTAAAGGTGTTAATGAATTTAGTAAGTTAGTAAGACATTAACAACAAGGTTTTACCAAGTCGTTAGCCAAAGAGTTAAGAGAAATAATAAATGATCGTTTAAATTATTGCAAACCTAATAGCGTGATCACAAGTCTTGTGATTAATTATTGCATATCTAATAGGTTGTTAAACACTTCAGTGGATAACACAATCATTTAGGGAAATTTCTTTAACTAGTAAGTATATCTACAAATCGAGTAACTAAAAGAGACTTTAGTTACAAGGATGATTTATGAATTCAAGAAACTAAGGAGTTAATTTCCAATCCTCCTATGTTTACCGAATTACATAAAAGGCAAGACTAGAATATGTTCTAAATTGTTGCAAGAACAATATCTAGCAAAGACAAAAGTAATAGTATTCCTAAATACTCATTTTATGTCTTTAGTTTAATAGAAATGATTGGTTTAGTGATAAAGTTACAATCAAGATTGTAAGAATCATTGAGTAATCAACACAAACGAAAGGAATAAAGTAATGATCCGGTAATAATTCAGTATCTATGTCCAGTAAGGAATAATACATGAGTTAGTATTATTCTTATTCAGACTTTGTATGTTTTACAACATCCATGAATAAAAGTCTATTTATTCAAAAAGATAAAATCCGTGACTACTCGTCTTGGTGGGAACCTCGATGGGACGTTAACGTCATCGCGATATTTGGTGGTAGATTCGAAGTTATTCGAAGATAGCTACACAAGTTTTGTGTAAACCAAATATCGGTGATATTCTGTTGGATGCTCAACGAATATTGGATTGACCACCGTGACAATACTTCGTGGTTGAAAAGTTCAAAAGTATGGTTCACTAGGATTGTCCTTAAGCCTGAGGTATTTGGTTTAGGATACAATGACTAATGTGCTTTGGTTCAACTTAGACAATACTGAAATACGTTTGTCATACGAGGCGATACTGGGTACAAAGGAAGTTGTATTTTAAATCGAAATATACAAGATGATAATTGCACCTCCTCTTTAGGAGAGATATTTATAGGTCCTTTGACTTGATAAGAAACTGGCAAGCGCACGGCCGTGCCCAAACGAACTGATCTGTTCTTTGTCGTTTATCACAGCAGTTTGAATCAAGAAGCATGAAATGATTTCGAATACAGGAGTTGATAATTTCTACCATGCTCGTATTCGTTATCACAAATATCGTGCTGCAAGGGATAAGCCTAACAACGTTACCCAAGAAGTAAAGACAGAGTGTTCTTTACTAGGAGACGCTATTAAGAGTTTTTCATAAAACTATACCGAGGGTTACATAAGCTGTTTTTATGGGGTTGGTTACCTACATGCCCATCTAGAAAGGCCACTGTAGCTCGTATCATTAAGACAAAGGTTACAGACTTGCACAAGTGGGAGTCTGAAGGAATTATGTGCACAGTCAGTCAACCTATGATGATACATCCATGCCTACGAAACACTTAAGGGTCACACCGGTGAGTGCATGTAATACGAACAAGTTGTGCAACGACACTACGAAGAGGAATGATTCATAATAGTCATTATGAATCAGTTAAGTATTAAGTTAAGTTTAACTTATTACTAGATTAGTTTAACTAACTAATTAATACAAGTAGTTGTACATTTTACTAGTTGAGTAAATATACAATGTGTTAATTAAAGGTTATCCATGATATGATTTAAAGCTATTAAATCGTATAGTAATTGGATAATATTATTGTATAAATTATATAAAGGATATTATATAATTAACTATTAAAAGTATAAATACAAGTCTATATATTTCGTGTATATGGGTACCGAAATTATAGTGTGTTAATACTAGACATTTGATAGTTGAGTGCAATGATAATAAACTAGTTAAAACTATAAGGGATGGAAGTGTAAATAGGAAGTTTAATTAAGAAGGTTATCTTAATTAAACTAGAAGGGTTTTAAGTGTAACATCTTCTATTATAAATAGAAGGCTTATGCTAAACCCTAATGGTTACTCCTTAACACCCTAATCACGAAAATCCCTTGCCCCCTTTTCCTCTCGATCGGCCGAACAAGCAACAAGGGAAGAACACAAGTCTTGTGTTCTTCGTGTTCTTCGTTCGTTCTTCGTGTTCTTCGAGTTTCGAAGATCAATGATCGTTACAAGTGATCATCTAGAGGATCGTTCGTCGTGTTCATCATCAGTGGATTTATCTTAAGCATTAACCTAAGGTGTGATTCATGGAACACTCTTTCTTCCTCTCCTCTTGTTCGAAGTCAAACCAAGAACCCTAGGGTTCTTGGTAGTATTCGACGAACACACAAGTATGTGTGTGTTCGAGTTCTTCGAACAAGGTTTCTTTCTTGTGAACCTAATCTAGAATTCCAACATCCCAATCCTTTAGGATTTAAGGATTAGGTTTAATCCCAGTTCCGCATTTAGGGATTAAATCAGCTAGTTAGTTTTAACCGGCCAAGAACAAGTTCATGTTCTTGGTCAGTATGGTTCGAACTCGTGTACTAGGTGGTCGACCCAAGTGGTTGATCAGTCGCATGGTACGTAGCATAAATCCCTACAATACTGTCCTGCACTCATACGTACCTTCCCGGCCTTCACCTCTGACTCCGGAAGAACCCCTTCGTTAAGGTAGGATAAGATGGGTGTCATCCAACAAGACTCTCCATTGTTTATTTCTGCCATTTCTTCCGTTCTGCCGTCAATGCTTCGGTGCGCAAGAACTTCTACCAACACCTCTTTGGTGAGGTGACAAAATAGCATCGAAGCCAGCTTGCTTAATGCGTCCGCTTCTTTGTTCTTTGTTCGCGGGATTTGAGATATTTTGAAATTCTTGAACGGAACTATCTCTTCCTTCACCTTTGCCAGGTATTTCTGCATGTGGACTTCTTTAGCCTCGTACGAGCCGTTCACTTGGTTTACCACCAACATTGAATCCATGAAAACTTCTAGCATCTGAATTTCCAATTTCGTAGCGAGGTTCAGACCTGCTAAAAGGGCTTTGTATTCTGCTTCATTGTTGGAACACATAAAATCGAAGCGCAGAGCGTACTTAATGTAACGACCCGGAATTTTGTATTAAATAAATTATGTAAAAAAATATGATAAACAAGGATAAATCATTTAAGGATCGTAGGAATTGGTTTCATGTCATTTGGACATCGTATGAAGAAGTTATGGACGAAACCGGGTCGAGTCGGGGAACGAAAAGTGCAGCCTGGCTACCTGAGGAGTTCTCGACGTGAACTCCTGTTCGCGTTCGTGAAGTTGAGACAGGGATTTTCGTGGCCAGACGTGAAGAGTTCCCGACCTGTTACCGATCGCGAAGTGTGCTCGAGGCGCGAAGTTCGCGACTCGAACTTGAGTTCGCGATCGCGAACTGTATGGTTCTGAATAAAACGGGAAAAAGTTAGGGTTTGCTCATTTTTCACCCAAGTTGTGGTGCAGCCGGTTTTAGAGAGAGAAGGGGCGATTTTGGTGATTCCTAGCTCAGATCTTCACCATCTTGAAGGATTGAAACATCAAGGGTAAGTATTCTTGTTTGTCTTGCTTATCTACCTTGATTGTGAGCTTTGTATGGGTAAAAATGGTGGTTTGGGGAACCAACCATGTCATCTTTGGGGATGATGACTAATCATGGGTGTAGAACACTCCTTGTAAGCTTGTAATCGATGTGTACAAATTGGATTTGGGATTATTGATGGAAATCTTGAACTAGGGTTTGAGATTCCACCAAGTTGGATGAACTTGGTGGTTAGGAATGTGAATATGGATTGATTAGCGATTAGTTATGGATAATAACTAGTTATTGTGATGATAATGATGGTAGGCCAAGAAGACCTAAAGTTTGGTGACTTTTCACAAGTTGGAAAGCAAGGATTCGCGTTGTTAGACACGATTTGGAATTAGCTTGGCTAAGGTGAGTACATGAGACTTTTACTGAGTACATAGCAAATGATTTTTGGAAACTATGATGTTTTAAGAGTCTTTATTAATAATGTTTTTTTAATAAAGATATGATTAATATGATGAGAAAATGCTAGTAATAGATTATTTAAGTATATCTAAATGATTTTTAAGTAATAAGTATCGGTTAGTATATTATGCTAATAAAAGTAGTTATCGAATTACTAAGTGAATAAGTATGAGGTGACTAGTAATAGACATGTATTCTAGTCAAAGAGGAGTCAAGATATTATGATTTTGGATAAAAGATAAATATGTTTTAAAATTAGTAAATGACTTGGTAAAGTCAAGATTTGAAATGATTTAGTAAAGAGAATAATATGATAAATTAGGATAAAAGTATTCTAATAAATGACGAATTTGATGAAAGGAGCTAATGCTCATATCTTGATGATAGGAGCTGAGGCTCATAAGTGTTAATGAGATATCCGGAATAAGACCGCCCAGAAATGGGGGAGTATGAGACGTCTACTTGGGGTGGTACCTCCCTGCGCAAAGAGTAGAATGTCACAGTTTACGACACCCAGTGATGGGTGAGGATGACGACCCGGGGACGGGGAGAGCTTATGAATCTCGGTAAGATGGGGGTTCCCAATTACCTTGATAGTTTACCTATGACATCCCATATCGGGAGAGTTGGCTTCGGAGAGGTCCGTTGCATATGTGATGAAGAAAGTGTAAGCTTGGAGATAGCTTAAAAATATGTGATTAGATGATGATTAAGCTTATGGTAAGCTTATTAGTTTATACGAGTAATTAAATAGAAGATGAGTTATAAATTAATAGGAATGATGAGGATAAGTATTTATTTCTGATATAAATATTATTTTATAAATCTTTTGAGAATGGGTCGAAAACCCATGTATCTCACGAGACTATTTTGTCTCACGTACTACTTTGTTTTTGGCTGTGTACTCAGGTTCAGGATCGTTGGATTAGAGGGTCGCGTTAGAAGTGGCCTAGTGTTGATTAGCTCGGGAGCTCGTAGGTAGTTCTCATTTATCCTATGGTTATGATATTGTATTTGTAACACCAGTTTTAATACTCTGATAAACTTTATTGGTTTTTGTTAAACCGTATTTTGGGAATATTGGACTTGTAATATTTTTATTTAAAAGTATGATTTAAAAAGTGTTTTGAAAATTGAGGTGTTACAACTTGGTATCAGAGCTATAGTTTAAGTGAATTAGGTAGGTTTGACCTCCCTAGTCTTAAGCTATGCTAAGTAGGACCATATGTTTTCCATAGGATGTCCATGATCAGTCCTAAGAGAAAGGATAATGTTTTGGGTGTTATGGGTTATGTTTGACTATTAGGTCAATCTTTGAATTTTAATGGTTTAATATGTTGATATAGAAAATGGTGAACCCAAGAAATGGAGAGATTCCACGAGATCATGAGACGGATTCGAATCGAATCCCGACTCATCCCGGTAATATTGGAGAGGGTTCCGGTTTGGGTGCAAACCAAACCCCGGTAACTATGGAAGCTATCCAGAAATTGTTTACCCAAATAAGGGAAGTGGTGAATGAGGATGTGAACCGGATCGTGACTAACCGAATCAATGAGGAGAAGAATGATAATTCTAAGTCCCGTGGGGGAAGTAAGTCTTCGGGTAGCAAGACCCGTACCGAGGAGCCATCGACCGAGGAAAGCAACGATTCGGGGTCGGAGGAAAGAGAAGGATGTACATACAAGGCATTCATGACGTGCAACCCCGGTGTGTATTATGGAAGTTCGGAACCGAAGGTTACGATGCGTTGGATTCGGGAAACCGAGCAAGTGCTGGAAAGTAGCAAGTGTTTAAAGAAAGACATGGTCATTTATGCATCCCGACAGTTGAAGGATGAAGCGTTGACATGGTGGGATACCATGTATGAGACTTTGGGAAAGAAAGTGTACAAGATGTCGTGGAAGGAGTTCACGAGAAGGTTGAAGGAAAAGTTTTGTCCCGAGAGAGATCTAGAAGAGTTGCAAGAAGAGTTCATGTTCATCAAGAAGGGAAATATGTCGGTGGAAGAATACACCAAAAAGTTTACGGGATTACTTCCGTTTGTAATCAAGTCCTATCCGACGGAGCGTATGAAGGTGGTTCGGTATGCAAATGGACTACCACCGGAGTTTGAATTGGAAGTCAAGCGAGCGACCACGTTGGATGAGGCCATTAGTACCGCTCGAGGTGTTGGGAAGGTTTTTCGGCGAAAGGCACAAGAGTCGGCATCGAAAGGGGAAGAAAAGAAGCTCGATGGTAGCTTAGGATCGACAAAGAAAGAAAAGTTCAAATGGAACTCGTCAAAGCATGGTAGTGTCGGAAGTTGTCAAAGTTGTGGGAAGAATCACCATGGGGAATGTAGAGCAAATTCGGCTATATGCTTCAAGTGTGGACGAGTAGGGCACCGAGCAAAGGATTGCAAAGTAAGGAACCTCGAGGAAGTGGAATGCTACACTTGTCACGAGGTGGGACACTTTAGTAGTGCGTGCCCGAGGAAGAGAACCGACACGTCAGCATCAACCGTCAACAGAAATCGGGTGAAGGAAACTCGTGGAGCCGCTTCAGGTAATTTGTTATGAAGTTTTGATAGATGATTAGGATTTAAATTGCTTATGTGTCGCACAATATAGTGCTTATGTGATCTACGTGTGAGAATAATTATTGATGGAATGCATGATGTGAAAAAAAAAAATTTGGGAGATAATCTCCCCGGGCTGTTATGTGTATAGTCGAATGGGTTGGCGACCGGTATGCCGCGAGAAATAAGAATAAGAAGGATTATATTATCATAGAATATTGAAAGTGAGATCATGAGAATGGTAGTACAATGAAGTACGAAGTGTTGGTGAAAATCGTGAAGTACAAAAAAAAAATAATAAATAAATAAATAAATAAATAAATAAATATATGGAACCTTAGTTATTGAATACGATTGGTTGAATGTTTGTAACACCCTAAAATTTACAAGATTTTTAAATTTTTTGAAAATAAACTTATAATCAAAAGGTCCCAATAACTTAAATAATTAAATCCCAATAATAGTATTTTCATTTAAAAATATATTTAATGCGGAAATAGTTAAAATTAAGTGTTTTTTTAAAATATTAAATGCCGTCCACATCGGTAATGAAAGATACAGCGGTCAACCGTCCACCTTCTCCTTTCCTCTGCTGGTACCTGAAACAATGTGGGGGAAAAATAGGGGTCAGCAGGAGAAGCTGAGTGAATATCTCAAAATGCAAACAATCCTAACATACAACACATGAAGGCACATCGGTGTACTCCTACTCAGAATCTACTCGATTAATTACTCAGATTATTTCTCAGATTTTATTACTCAGATTTTAATTTATATAGCGCGCTTGTGTGATTTGGGACGAGAGATCAACCTCGCCCCTCCTCACACCTCAGATAGGCGTAAGCCAAAAACTCAGACGGGAGTGATCCCAAAACTCAGACGGGAATAATCCCAAAAACTCAGACGGGAGGTGATCCCAAAACTCAGATGTGTGTTATTATGTTTTATTATCTCTTTAACATAATTATCTCAGATTGCCCTAGCAAGTAATAGCACAGAATGACTCTGTGCCGAGCTCAGTTACCCAGGCACAATGTCTCAGATCATGAATAAATAAACAGATGCTCAGATACTCAGATAACAGGTCAAACTCAGATAACAGATCAAACTCTAATAACAGATCAAACTCAGATAACAATTATGGTGCAAGAAATGTAACACATAAGTCATGCATGTACAACGTTAAAACTGAATACACGGTGAGAATACTCACCTCGAGAAACGTAAGCTCCAAAGGATTCCCGACAGTCAAAGGTACAGCACGTTATCTCCTAGGCGGCCCTAAAACCAAAAATCGAAGTCTCGGATTAAAATCTAACCACTTATCATTATTTCAGAAAACTGGCAGGACCCGTCGGTCTCACGGGAACTGCCATAACTCTTAAACTGTGCAGTAGATTTATCCCATATTTTTACCATGAAAAGTAGACAACCCGAACTACATATCTCTGTGAGACGGTCACTGGCCAAAACAGACTCTAAGTGTCTCAAAACAGTGTTGCAAGTCAGGCATGTCGCACAGGTCATTTTCCTAACAGCAACATACTAAATTAGCTATAACTTTTAAACCGTAATTCGGATTGATGAGAGGGTCACGGCGTTGAAAAGCTAACTCAGAAAAAAAGGTCCCAGCACGGGCCAAAAACCCTAAAGATTATTTTAAGTATACCAAAAACAGTTTAGAACAGGAGGGCAGATTCTGCCACAAAAGTGTTGCCTTATAAAATTCGTTTTAGCAACCCGGCTCGTCACCGAAAATCCCGAATGCCTAGAATTTATACCCGATAGCTGAAAATATTAATTACATGAATTAAGTACGGTTTCTAAAACTTGAGGGTGAAAGTTTCCCGATAAAAATAAGGAAGGCTTCCCGATGAGGGAACCAAGAACCCTACGGGTTCGGTTTCCTTTCGGTTTACTACAAGGTTTAACCGAAACAATAAGACGAGCCCAGCCCAAAACCCGAAACCCATTGACTCTGAGTAGGCTAAAGTTACTTATTAGAACCCGGATAATAAACCCCGATTACCCTAACAATTTCCCAACCATTAACGAACCTAAGGTAGACCAAACTTATGCCAAGTAGTGAGGGTCTGAGTGACGATACCAGCAGAATGACGAGTATGAAAATAAGGAAAACAAATTACCACCGATGAACTCTAACTCGCTCAAACATCAACTCTTCTGATCGACCAAGACTCCACAATTACTTCCCGATTCCTCCGAATTCGATCAATACAGCTTTTGTACCCTTGACACTTGCTCGATCTCCTGATCACCGGAAACTAAATACGAGAACATCATCACTACTGGTCACGAGAATGATATGTATGGAAGAAAGACACAAGAAAAGGAAAGATGAGGGATTTACCGGAGATCAAATCAGCACCTACGGCTCGGTTATTTGTTTGGCAAGAAAAAGAATTAAAAGTATGAATGTTCGCTCGATCGAATGGGAAGGGATCGCAGTGGACAACTCCCAATCGGTGGCTGCCGAATGAGGAAGAGAGAATGATTTTTTTTGTCGGCAAGTAGGGGTTCCAATGTGCTTAAATATGATAACAAGTGGAGATGGACGTTGGGCTTGCAAAAGACTTGGGCTAACTAACTTTGCCTTGTTTTCACTCCTACATCTTGCCGAACTAGGCCCAAAGCTAAGGGGTGTTCGACTTTAATAAACTCACTTGGGCTTGACCGGACAAAGGCAGTACTCGGGTCTTGGCATTGGCTTTCGGGCGGCCTTGACCCGACAATTAAATAATCGGGATTTACACGACCAATAACACACAACGTCAACCTAAAATGTACCGTCAAATTAAAGGTCGCCTGAATAATATAAATTATAAATAATAAAAATGTGATTAAAAATAATATTATTTAATTAATATAAATTTCAGGGCGTTACAACTCAACTCCACTTGAATCAAACTTCGTCCCCGAAGTCATTGCTCGGATGAAGCTCAGGGTAGCAATCTCGCTTTTCAATCTCAGGCTTGCCAACGGCACACGAATCCTCAAATGGGGAAGCACAAAAAGGCTAAGAATAAAAAGAAACTCTTCGTAGTGACTTACTCAATTAGAATAACTCTGGTTATCGGCATTGCTCATGCAAATCTTCCGTTCCTAACGGCGCGAAATGATAAGGCTAAAAGAAATAACAATCGGGACGCCCTCTCAGGACCTCGGATTATCGACGAAAATGGAGCCGGTAATATGCACAGAATAATTCACAATACTCTGCTGAAGGTGTCTTCTTGCTCTCGCAGCCGGACTCGGTTCCTGCACCCAGCGATTAATGTTGCGTTGAATCTCCGATTCAACTCCACTTGGAGATTTGTTGCGGTTTGGTTTGCGGCGTCGGATGACCTCGGCGTGATACTTGGTTATCCGGTTCGTGCTAACAGTCACACTCGGTTCTCTCGCGACGATAAAAATAAGTTTTATGGAAAGAAGAAAACAAAACTTCTCGCAAGGCTCCAACCAATGATCACTTAACATAT
The DNA here is from genome assembly GCA_963853835.1 of Calendula officinalis. NCBI lineage: Eukaryota > Viridiplantae > Streptophyta > Magnoliopsida > Asterales > Asteraceae > Calendula > Calendula officinalis. The sequence continues at coordinate 25,342,628 of OY970823.1, read as the reverse complement.
TTACAACAGGTTTAATCTTATTTTTGTCAATTCCATATAAGAATTAGCTCTGAAAGGTCTTCTTCTCTATTGGACACCAGTTTGCATAAGGTAAAGAAGCAATCTAGTAGTTTACCCCATTATCAGTTAATACAAAAACAGGAATTTATTCACAAGAAATGTACCTATCACACAGAATTCTCAGATGATGCACACAGGAATTTATATCACTCAGTAGGCAAAAATTCCCGAGAATATACGTATCACACATAATTCTCATATACTAAGGTATATGACCCAGAAATATGATCTAGAATTACAACTCAGAAGTCTAACTCAGAAATGAACTCAATACATATCTTAGGAGTATAACTCGGAAATCTGTCTCATAAATAAACTCAGAAATATAGCTCGGGAACAAACTCAGAAATCTTAACCCAGAAGTAAACCCCGAAATCTAACTCAGAAACATAACCAGAAATTTATCTGAGAAATAAACTCATAAAGTAATAGTATTTACTAGCAATAACATTTTATAAACAAATCACATTTTTACTCGTTCTTATAACTACTCGTGTGTTCCAATTTACTAGTTTATCATACTTGGACTGATAATTTCTTTCTCAACCGCGTTATTGGTTCTCAGAATAACTCTTCTTTAACCATTTATCGTTACCTCACTCTATTAGGTTACATATTATTCATTTCATAACCCTCTAATTAACTCAAATTAACAATTTTGTCATTTAACTCTCCTTAATAGGTTCTCATTCTACTACATTTAGTGGTTTCTCAATAATATTTTAATAGATGTTTTCTCATTCATCTAGTTTAACGATCCTTTAATAGACCGTTTCACTGATTTTACATAATTTAAAATGTCTCTTAATTATTTTGACCATATCTACTCATTAAATTCATGTTACCCACTAAAAATTCCAATTAAATTTCATACTCTTATTATAATGATCTCTCATTACTCAATTTACGAATCAAATCATTAATCTACTACCTTCTCCTCTTTCAGAAAATCTTGTTAGTTCAATAAAATTTTATTGTTCAATTTACTTATTGTATTCCTCGTTTACTTGATTCCACAATTATTCTTAATTCAATAATAAAATATATTATTTGATAATTCTAAATATAATATATTATTCAATTCAATAATTTCGTTTGCTCATTCTCCTTAACTCCGTCCATAACTTACTCGCAAATAAAATATTCATTAATAAAAATTTTATAATACCAAAAATACTAAATACAATTTCCCGATAGTTTACCACTTTTATCTTCTTAACTCATCTTAATAACTCGTTCACTTTACTCGATCAATAAATTTCTTATAAACTCAAAATTACTTAAAAGTCAATCCAAACGAAATTTTATCATTGAACTCGTTTTATTAATTCATCACTAGCTCAATTAACGACCTCATTTTAACTCGTTATCTCATTATTTATATAATTGTAGTACTTACCGTTTGTCTTTTGCACAATTGCATTTACCCCGATAAATCTTGGTTCGTTAATTTTTCCATAAATCCCGATTATCGATTTTATATACTCGGTACTTACACCATAAAATTAATTCAATTATTCTCAATTTGCTCTATTCGGTAGTTACTCTTATAAATTTTCTAATCAAATATATGTATCTAGATTTCATACTTTTAAATTCTCATCCAGAAAAATCTCTCTGTATAAACATCATGCTCATAATAATTATAAATAATACATAATGATAATTATTTTATTTTATTTTTGGAGATTTCCCTTTTTACCCCTATTCAATTCCACTTGGAGAAAAACTCGTCCTCGAGTTTGGAACTAGCATTCTCTACTCAAATAAAACAATCAAGCATATAATCACTCAAGCAATTAGGATACACATACTGATTTCGCAATTACAAGCATTGGTCCATCGTTCCCCTCAAAATCTCCCCATAACCAACCAAAAGTCCTGTGTGTACGGTAATAGGGGCCCTCTATTACTTTCGACACATACTTCTGTTTGGTCACGAGTCAATCCCAAAGTTCATAACTTCCCACATATAAATCCACCGACAAATCACACTCAGAAGAAAGGAATTTTAATCACACATAGGAGAAAGGAAGTTTATTTTCAATATCTGATAAGTACAGATATGCACTCAACAGTGCATACACAAAATCTCATAAACATTACTCAGAAAATCATGCGTATATTTAGTCTCATACGCGATACTCGGATAACTCAGATTCATAGAAATATTTCCACTTTGTTACTTTCACAATACGAATATCGTTTTATCTTCTACTCTTAGTTATCTCATTTATCATTTCTCATGAATCACGTTTACTCTCTCTCAAAATTTTATCCGATTTATTGCCGTCTCGAGCGACAATTAATATTTTCTAGTTCAACATTCTCGGTTAATTATTCTAATAAGCTTATATAGCTCGCTTCAATAAATACACTTTTAATATAAATTAAATTTTCTAAAAATTTTGATGTAACTATTTCTCATTATTTAGACATATACCTGTATATCGTTTTATTAAAACTATGCTCAATATTTTTCCCTTTTAATTTAAATTGATTAATTCTTACAACCTTTTATAAGTTTCCTCTTTCACTCGTGCTTCATTACTTCTTATACTCTTGTCTCAATACTGTTTCGGTTAATTCAAAACACAAATGATTACTCTTTGTTTCATCAAGATCACCACATAATTTTTTTTTCTCTCTAATACCTTTTATAGATTCTTACACGAATTTGGAATTCCATAATAATGTATCCTTTGGTTGCTTAACCTTGATTCAATAACTTCTCATTATGCATACTCATTTTATTATCAAAATTTGGTTCGATATATTTTGCTAAAATGTAATTATTTCCCATTTTATTGACTCCATAATCCTTCCTTTTACTCAACTTGGAAAATCCTCATAAAAATATTCTTAATCAATTTTATTTACCAATCTCTGATTTACTCGTTTAAATGACTCGGTCTATTAAGTGTTTTCTCCCATATGAAAGTTTTTAATATTTCCCAATACGAAAATTTTATACTCCTCTTTAATATTAATAATTTTCCCTTTTTCTCATTTACTCAAAGCATGCGAATCATAAATTAATATCCCGTTATTACACTTTTGGTTAAAATTTCTCAAAACTTATAAAATCTCATTTCAACTCTATTAGGTATTCCTCTAAATTGGAAACTTTTATTATTCTCATTAAAATTTATAATTCCTCTAGTATGCGTATTTGTATATGCATAAATATATTAAACACTGGGAATTAGATCCTGAATTTTACTCAGAATTGTGCTCTAAATTATACTCAAAATTATCAAACCTCGCATTCGTATATCTATATATACATAGTATTTAATCGTACTATTCATATGTAATTTTCGTATGTTATTATAACTTTTAGGGTTTATTTCACAGATGTAATCAGAAACAACACTTGGAAAAATATACTTAGAAATAAACACAAAAATCTCAGACTACTCTACTCATCCATACTCAGAATACAACATACATCTCAGATAAATAAAAACTACTAAATATTACCAGCAATGGGAAAAGCGAGAGGTCGACGTGACATGCTGTATGCTTGATGTGGAAACTTTTCTTTGAAAATATTTTACTCAGTTCGCGTTTTAAAACTCGAGACTCAAACTTGAGATTGAATCCACCCCTTGTGAATCCAAATCCCTCAAGTCAGAGCTCTGATACCAACTTGTAACACCCTAAAATTTACAAGATTTTTAAAATTTTTGAAAATAAACTTATAATCAAAAGGTCCCAATAACTTGGATAATTAAATCCCAATAATAGTATTTTCATTTAAAAATATATTTAATGCGGAAATAGTTAAAATTAAGTGTTTTTTTAAAATATTAAATGCCGTCCACATCGGTAATGAAAGATACAGCGGTCAACCGTCCACCTTCTCCTTTCCTCTGCTGGTACCTGAAACAATGTGGGGGAAAAATAGGGGTCAGCTGGAGAAGCTGAGTGAATATCTCAAAATGAAAACAATCCTAACATACAACACATGAGGGCACATCGGTGTACTCCTACTCAGAATCTACTCGATTAATTACTCAGATTATTTCTCAGATTTTATTACTCAGATTTTAATTTATATAGCGCGCTTGTGTGATTTGGGACAAGAGATCAACCTCGCCCCTCCTCACACCTCAGATAGGCGTAAGCCAAAAACTCAGACGGGAGTGATCCCAAAACTCAGACGGGAATAATCCCAAAAACTCAGACGGGAGGTGATCCCAAAACTCAGATGTGTGTTATTATGTTTTATTATCTCTTTAACATAATTATCTCAGATTGCCCTAGCAAGTAATAGCACAGAATGACTCTGTGCCGAGCTCAGTTACCCAGGCACAATGTCTCAGATCATGAATAAATAAACAGATGCTCAGATACTCAGATAACAGGTCAAACTCAGATAACAGATCAAACTCAGATAACATATCAAACTCAGATAACAATTATGGTGCAAGAAATGTAACACATAAGTCATGCATGTACAACGTTAAAACTGAATACACGGTGAGAATACTCACCTCGAGAAACGTAAGCTCCAAAGGATTCCCGACAGTCAAAGGTACAGCACGTTATCTCCTAGGCGGCCCTAAAACCAAAAATCGAAGTCTCGGATTAAAATCTAACCACTTATCATTATTTCAGAAAACTGGCAGGACCCGTCGGTCTCACGGGAACTGCCATAACTCTTAAACTGTGCAGTAGATTTATCCCATATTTTTACCATGAAAAGTAGACAACCCGAACTACATATCTCTGTGATACGGTCACTGGCCAAAACAGACTCTAAGTGTCTCAAAACAGTGTTGCAAGACAGGCATGTCGCACAGGTCATTTTCCTAACAGCAGCATACTAAATTAGCTATAACTTTTAAACCGTAATTCGGATTGATGAGAAGGTCGCGGCGTTGAAAAGCTAACTCAGAAAACAAGGTCCCAACACGGGCCAAAAACCCTAAAGATTATTTTAAGTATACCAAAAACAGGTTAGAACAGGAGGGCAGATTCTGCCACAAAAGTGTTGCCTTATAAAATTCGTTTTAGCAACCCGGCTCGTCACCGAAAATCCCGAATGCCTAGAATTTATACCCGATAGCTGAAAATATTAATTACATGAATTAAGTACGGTTTCTAAAACTTGAGGGTGAAAGTTTCCCGATAAAAATAAGGAAGGCTTCCCGATGAGGGAAACAAGAACCCTACGGGTTCGGTTTCCTTTCGGTTTACTACAAGGTTTAACCGAAACGATAAGACGAGCCCAGCCCAAAACCCGAAACCCATTGACTCTGAGTAGGCTAAAGTTACTTATTAGAACCCGGATAATAAACCCCGATTACCCTAACAATTTCCCAACCATTAACGAATCTAAGGTAGACCAAACTTATGCCAAGTAGTGAGGGTCTGAGTGACGATACCAGCAGAATGACGAGTATGAAAATAAGGAAAACAAATTACCACCGATGAACTCTAACTCGCTCAAACATCAACTCTTCTGATCGACCAAGACTCCACAATTACTTCCCGATTCCTCCGAATTCGATCAATACAGCTTTTGTACCCTTGACACTTGCTCGATCTCCTGATCACCGGAAACTAAATACGAGAACATCATCACTACTGGTCACGAGAATGATATGTATGGAAGAAATACACAAGAAAAGGAAAGATGAGGGATTTACCGGAGATCAAATCAGCACCTACGGCTCGGTTATTTGTTTGGCAAGAAAAAGAATTAAAAGTATGAATGTTCGCTCGATCGAATGGGAAGGGATCGCAGTGGACAACTCCCAATCGGTGGCTGCCGAATGAGGAAGAGATAATGATTTTTTTTTGTCGGCAAGTAGGGGTTCCAATGTGCTTAAATATGATAACAAGTGGAGATGGAAGTTGGGCTTGCAAAAGACTTGGGCTAACTAACTTTGCCTTGTTTTCACTCCTACATCTTGCCGAACTAGGCCCAAAGCTAAGGGGTGTTCGACTTTAATAAACTCACTTGGGCTTGACCGGAACAAAGGCAGTACTCGGGTCTTGGCATTGGCTTTCGGGCGGCCTTGACCCGACAATTAAATAATCGGGATTTACACGACAAATAACACACAACGTCAACCTAAAATGTACCGTCAAATTAAAGGTCGCCTGAATAATATAAATTATAAATAATAAAAATGTGATTAAAAATAATATTATTTAATTAATATAAATTTCAGGGCGTTACAATGTTGGCAAATAGCCATAGCAAATGTTCGTGTCAAGGATGTCGGGTGCGACATCAAGGGTGAGTAATTTATACGTGGTAAAGGTTTATAGGAAAAGTATGATAGTGTACGTAAGGGTACCGATCGAAGTCAATTGGTTGACTCAAGTTGACCGGGTGAAAGAAAGATTAGAAGTTTTAGTAATGAATCGAATGAGGACGATTGTTAAATGAGTAGGATTGGTGGGAAGCACCAGAAATGATTATGTGTATACCGTGTGGTATAATGTATAAGTGGGAAAGTTAAAGGTCAATTGTGAAAGAAAATGATAGCATGATGCTAAGTGTAATGATGCATACATGAATTGTATGCAAGATGGAATAGTTTTGTATGAGTCACTTTGGATTGGAGGCTTTCCGATCATTGTGACAGTTTGGAGTCGTGATGGATTGGAGGCTTTCCGATCATCTCGATAGATTAGTCAAAGTATAAATGGTTATTTAAAGGATATGATGTTGTGTCTGTGGTATGTAGAATCGTATGGTTAATTATTGTTATGATTTTATGGCAAGTGAGAATTTGGGTCGAAAACACGGGTCGTGTTTGAATAGAAGTATGTGTAGGAGATGCCTACAAGTTCATGGTTTATGAAAAAGGGATGCTTTTAGGAAGCAAAGTTTGTTAGTAACCAATGAGTGGTGAAAGAGGTACAATGGGTGGTTAGGCCACGATTGGATATGATCGAGGCTCTAGAGCCGGTAATCGGAAATTTCAAGTATGGTATGAGGGTGTTTGAAAGAGACTATAAATGGTATAAGTAATTGGATGAAAGTCGTTAAATGAAAATTGGTATAAGTAATAGAGAATTGGTATTGCCTTAAATGAAAAATTGTTAATCGATTGTGGAATATTGAAATCGAAGAAAAGAGGAACAATTGAGAAAGGAAATTTAGATATTGGAATTCGGGAATGAAAAGCTCGGGAAGCGATGCCTTAGTAATAAAGAATATGGAAATTTTGCAAAGTAAGTTTGACTTTAATCATAAGTCAAGGTGGTCAACTAGTGGATTGTTGACTTTAGTCAAAATTGGGTTTTGACTTTCGTTTAAATTGATTAGTCAAGGGTAAGGGCATAATGTATCATCTTCATGTGTAAGATAGTGGGTAATGGATTAATGAAAATAATGGTAGTCAAAGGGTGCGACTTTGACCGTGGGGTATTTCGAGTTGAATTTAGAAACCGAGTATGATTGTTGTTGGACCATGAAGGTAAGGTCGATTGTTAAGGAATTTATGGTTAATGGAATCACTAGTGGGTAAGGAAATTGTCAAGGAATGGTTGACTTTGTGCTAAGTCAAAGATGGAACAATGTTGACAATTTGGTCAAAGCGAGGGGTTGACTATCATTTTGGTCAAATGGTTATTAGTAATGATTGGGTCATATCATCCCAATGGGGATAAAGAGTTTGGTTAAATGATGGAAAATGCTAAGGTCAAAGTGTGAAGTTTTGACCCGCTCAGGTATTGGAAAACAAGTTGGATTTTTGACCCATTTGGGGTATATCGGGGTCAAGTGGGCAATTAAATGAATAAGTATTATTTGATAATAATTGGTAAGCGGAATGAGAATTGGAAATCCTTGAGTTGATTCCGAGGACGGAATCCTTTTAAGGGATGGATAGTTGTAACGACCCGGAATTTTGTATTAAATAAATTATGTAAAAAAATATGATAAACAAGGATAAATCATTTAAGGATCGTAGGAATTGGTTTCATGTCATTTGGACATCGTATGAAGAAGTTATGGACGAAACCGGGTCGAGTCGGGGAACGAAAAGTGCAGCCTGGCTACCTGAGGAGTTCACGACGAGAACTCCCGTTCGCGTTCGTGAAGTTGAGACAGGGATTTTCGTGGCCAGACGTGAAGAGTTCCCGACCTGTTACCGATCGCGAAGTGTGCTCGAGGCGCGAAGTTCGCGACGCGAACTTGAGTTCGCGATCGCGAACTGTATGGTTCTGAATAAAACGGGAAAAAGTTAGGGTTTGCTCATTTTTCACCCAAGTTGTGGTGCAGCCGATTTTAGAGAGAGAAGGGGCGATTTTGGTGATTCCTAGCTCAGATCTTCACCATCTTGAAGGATTGAAACATCAAGGGTAAGTATTCTTGTTTGTCTTGCTTATCTACCTTGATTGTGAGCTTTGTATGGGTAAAAATGGTGGCTTGGGGAACCAACCATGTCATCTTTGGGGATGATGACTAATCATGGGTGTAGAACACTCCTTGTAAGCTTGTAATCGATGTGTACAAATTGGATTTAGGATTATTGATGGAAATCTTGAACTAGGGTTTGAGATTCCACCAAGTTGGATGAACTTGGTGGTTAGGAATATGAATATGGATTGATTAGCGATTAGTTATGGATAATAACTAGTTATTGTGATGATAATGATGGTAGGTCAAGAAGACGTAAAGTTTGGTGACTTTTCACAAGTTGGAAAGCAAGGATTCGCGTTGTTAGACACGATTTGGAATTAGCTTGGCTAAGGTGAGTACATGAGACTTTTACTGAGTACATAGCAAATGATTTTTGGAAACTATGATGTTTTAAGAGTCTTTATTAATAATGTTTTTTTAATAAAGATATGATTAATATGATGAGAAAATGCTAGTAATAGATTATTTAAGTATATCTAAATGATTTTTAAGTAATAAGTATCGGTTTGTATATTATGCTAATAAAAGTAGTTATCGAATTACTAAGTGAATAAGTATGAGGTGACTAGTAATAGACATGTATTCTAGTCAAAGAGGAGTCAAGATATTATGATTTTGGATAAAAGATAAATATGTTTTAAAATTAGTAAATGACTTGGTAAAGTCAAGATTTGAAATGATTTAGTAAAGAGAATAATATGATAAATTAGGATAAAAGTATTCTAATAAATGACGAATTTGATGAAAGGAGCTAATGCTCATATCTTGATGAAAGGAGCTGAGGCTCATAAGTGTTAATGAGATATCCGGAATAAGACCGCCCAGAAATGGGGGAGTATGAGACGTCTACTTGGGGTGGTACCTCCCTGCGCAAAGAGTAGAATGTCACAGTTTACGACACCCAGTGATGGGTGAGGATGACGACCCGGGAACGGGGAGAGCTTATGAATCTCGGTAAGATGGGGGTTCCCAATTACCTTGATAGTTTACCTATGACATCCCATATCGGGAGAGTTGGCTTCGGAGAGGTCCGTTGCATATGTGATGAAGAAAGTGTAAGCTTGGAGATAGCTTACAAATATGTGATTAGATGATGATTAAGCTTATGGTAAGCTTATTAGTTTATACGAGTAATTAAATAGAAGATGAGTTATAAATTAATAGGAATGATGAGGATAAGTATTTATTTCTGATATAAATATTATTTTATAAATCTTTTGAGAATGGGTCGAAAACCCATGTATCTCACGAGACTATTTTGTCTCACGTACTACTTTGTTTTTGGCTGTGTACTCAGGTTCAGGATCGTTGGATTAGAGGGTCGCGTTAGAAGTGGCCTAGTGTTGATTAGCTCGGGAGCTCGTAGGTAGTTCTCGTTTATCCTATGGTTATGATATTGTATTTGTAACACCAGTTTTAATACTCTGATAAACTTTATTGGTTTTTGTTAAACCGTATTTTGGGAATATTGGACTTGTAATATTTTTATTTAAAAGTATGATTTAAAAAGTGTTTTGAAAATTGAGGTGTTACACGTAACTTTTTCCCCTTCCGGTCCTGTCAACACTATTCCTGCACCGCAACCTTCTCTTCCTGCCGCTCCATCTGTATACATTTCCCATGAAAGCTTCTTAGATGATACAGACAGTTTGTCCTCCTTTCGTTCGTCTACAGACAGGACCGCGTCTTCATCCGGCACTTCTACCAAGAAATCAGCCAGAGCTTGACCCTTGATACTGGGGCGTGTTTTAAAAAGAATGTCATGCTCCCCCAATTCGATGGCCCATTTGGTCATTCTTCTGGAACGCTCCGGTTGAATTAAGATGTTCCGGATTGGCTGGTTGGTTAGAACGGTAACCTTGTGGGCTTGGAAGTATCTTTTCAAACGTCTAACTGAGTATATCAATGCCAGCATGAGTTTTTCAATTAACGAATAATTGAGTTCAGCCCCCTGCAGAGCTCTGCTGACAAAATAGACTCCTTCCCTTTCGGCGATTAGCACGGAGCTTATAGCCTCCCTGTTGGTGGATAGGTACATCACCAAAAGTTCCCCAGGCTTCGGGCTAGCCATGGTTGGGAGACTCTTCAGACTAAGCTTTAGATCTTTAAGAGCTTCTTTTGCTTCGTCCATCCAGCCTATGCTCCCTTTTTTGGTGCACCCGTCCAAAGCTTTGAAGAAAGGTATCGACCTTTCTACTGATTTGGCAAGGAAACGTCCCAACGAAGCCAGTTTCCCGTTCAAACTTTGCACATCTTTAACTGTTCTGGGGGTATTTGTTTTCATTAAACCCTCAACCATATCTGGGTTACCCTGAATGCCTGTCGTAGTAACAATGTGGCCTAAAAACCTTCCTTTGCTCATTCCAAAGGAGCACTTTTTGGGATTTAACTTCATGTTAATCTTCTTTAGTTGTAACAACGTTTCCTCCACGTCTCGGAGCAAGTCTTCGTCTGCTTTGCTTTTGATGACCATATCATCAATGTATACTTCTAAGCTTCTACCAATCTGTTTTTCGAAGGCCTTGTCTACCAAACGTTGATACGTGGCTCCTGCGTTCCGGAGGCCGAAAGGCATCTTTACGTAGCAAAACGTTCCTTTAGCAGTATGGAACGCGGTTTTCTCTTCATCTTCCTTTGCCATCTGGACCTGATGGTATCCTTTATACGCATCCAGGAAGGACTTCCATTTATATCCTCCTAAGGACTCCACTTTCTGCTCTATTTCGGGGAGAGGATAGCTATCCTTGGGGCACGCCTTATTTAAGTCTTTGAAATCTACGCACATACGCATAGATCCGTCTTCCTTTTTTACTAACACTGGGTTTGCTATCCACTCCAGGTATTGTGTGCTTCGTAGGACCCCAGCATCCACCAAATCTTTGACCTCCTGGTTCACGATTTCGCTTCGTTCCAACGCCATTCCTCGCTTCGTTTGTTTTATTGGACGGAAGGAAGGGTTGATCATCAACTTGTGTTCCGTAACGTCTCGGGACACCCCCGTCATATCCTTTGGCTTCCACGCGAAAACTCCTTTGTGTCGTTTTAATAACTCCACCAAGTCTATTTTTAACAAACTTGGTAGGTCTTCGCCGATTCGTACGGTTAAATCAGGGCATTCTGGATTAATCACTACGTGAGCCTCTTCCTACTCCGTCCAGCTATCCTGGTGTGTGACACTGTTACACTCCAACGGAGGCATGGGCATGCTTCAAACCGTAATCACTCCTTTGTCAGAAGGAAATTTGAGTAGATCGTGAATGGTAGACGGAATAGCTTGAAACTGCCACATGCCAGTTCGTCCTAGGATAGCGTTATATCGAGAAGGAGCTTCGATTACCACAAATTCAGCCAGGACGGTCTTATTGTGGCCTTTCTCCCAATCTGCCAACATGAGAGGAAGGTGTATCTTTCCTCTAGGCCACACAGACTGTCCGGCAAACCCTACGACCATTCCATTGGCTGGCTTGAGTAGAGACTTGACGTCTACGGAGAACTTATCGAAACAATGCCCGTACATGATGTTAGCAGATCTTCCGGAGTCTACGTAGACCCTACGAACCATTGTTTTGGCTATCACTCTAAAAATGACTAAGGGCTCCGTCCCAACATAACCTTCTGGGATGGGTTCCCCCCGACCGAATTCCACCGTTCCCCCTTTCCTTTTCCCCAAGTGGGAAGACGGAAACTCCTCCTCCAACGCAAATATTTCCGTATTATACGCCTTAGCTTCTTTCTTAGCCGGAGGTTCGGCCATCGCCACTTCCGACCTTCCTTTTACTTGCCCTTCTTTTTCCCTCTTGTAGCTCTCGCAAGAGGCTGTCGTGTGACCCATAATCTTATGGAATTCGCAGTATGCGTTTGGGTCTCGAAGATACCGTTTCCTGGCTGTCTTTCCTTCGGCGATTTTGTGTGCATCAGTGGTCGAGTAAACCTCCTGTTTGGAGTGACCGAACCGTTCGCGGGAGAATCCTCCCTCTTGAGGCGGCCTCGGTACGAAAGACTTGCTCCGTACCCCGTCCTAAATCCTCCTTTTCCTTTCTCATGGATCTTGGATGACCCAGAGGCCCCCGTTCCCTTCTTTTCTTGAGCCTCGAAACGTAACTTCTCTGCACTTTCCTCCTCTTGTTTGAGAGCTTTGTTTACTACATTGATCATATCGTCGGCTTTCACAAAGTCCTTTTTTGATAATTCCCTAAACAACTCTCCCTCACGAAGACCGTACGTGAAAGCTGCTATTATAAAGGAATCTTCCCGGACAGGCATTTTTTGAATTTGTTCGTTAAACCTTTTGAAATATGACTTGTTTGACTCTCCTTCTCGCTGTCTACATGCCATTATTGATTGAGATTTCTGTTGATACTTCTTTTGTTGTATGAAGCTGTGACTGAACTGTGCAGCAAGCTCCCCGAAACTAGCAATACTCTTCGGGGGCAAACTAGAGAACCAATATCGGGATGAACCTTCTAGGGTCCCTGCGAAGACACCATAGCTTCTGGTCCATCGGAATCATTTTTACGGCCCAACGGAAGCTAGCCGCATGGTCGTCCGGATCTCCAGTACCATCGTACGATTTGACTCTGGGACCTTTGAGTCCTGGAGGGATCGGCATCTCGTTAATATCGTCGGTGAAAGGTGATCGGAAGCTTCGGGACGTCTGAAGACGATGTTGAGTGGACCCTTCTGATCTTTCAGGAGTTTTTCCTCTTTGCCTCTCCGGCGTTCGTTCTCCTCGTCCTTCCGGAGTTCGTCCTCTCTGTCTTTCAAGAGTTCGTTCCCTCCATCTTTCAGGAGCACGTTCTCTCCGTCTTTCAGGAGTTCGTTCCCTCCTTTCGCCCCCAGATTCCTGGCTCCGAGCTCGAACCGGAGGGGTTTTTTCCTTATAAACTTCTTCCGCAGACTCCTCTTCCTCAGACTCTCCACTTGAAAAGGTTAGAGTCCTTCCAACTCCGCTTATTCTTTCCGTCGTCCTTCTCTTACTCTTCTCCAGATTTCGCAACTTTCGGAACTTGAAAAAGAGATTGAACTCCCTGATTTCTTCCTCCGTTGGGTCGTCCTTCCCGGATCCAGAAGGGGGAGGACATGTTAGGACGTTAACAACGGCTGATGCGGGTAAAGGGGGGGGGGGGGGGTAATACCAACTCCTGGCGACGCCGGAGGTTGGCCTCCCACTTCAGGAGTCGAAACGAGGACCATTTCGTTCTGGGTCCCACGGATGGCGCCAAATGTTGAAACCCGGTTCTGCGATGACGGATGGTGTGCCCTCCGTCTCTGTATTAATTCCTGAAACGAGGTAACAACCCTAGTCAGAGGCCTTCAGGGTTTGCTCCCTGAAGACACTCCGATGCCTAAGTAAGAATCGGTTCGACAGATATGGTAACGAATAGGTAAACAATAATGGTTGTGACGGATATTGAATATGGTATTGAATGTGGTGCAGTAAATGCGAGATGATGGTCATACCTGATCCTTACTAAGTTCTCCATTTATATCACATTAAATGAGCGGGAAGACGACCAGAGAAAATGAGCGGGATAATTGGCTTCGCAGCTTTACCCGTACCTCATGAAGATCCGGAGGTTAATAGCCGGAGACCGAGCCCTTGAACCAGCGGATAAACACTTGACCTTGTTTCCGACGCCGCTTCTCATTTACTGTTCGTGTGACTTTGTGTCACTTTTCCTTCAAACCCGGGTACGCTACTATCTTCCTTGAGAATTGGTTGAGACGCTTTGATCTTTGTCGTTTCTTGTCTTCCCGCGCTTTATCCCTTCGTCCGTTCCTTCCATGCAAGTTGCTCGTGCATGTGGTATACGTTACCAATATACGTTATCAAGTTGGATTAAAAAAGCAAACTTTGTGTGGTTGGATTAGGTTTGTAATCCATCACACACCACATCCCTCGTCGTGTAATTTTTCGACGTTGCACTAGTTTTTTTGCTAGTTTTTAATGAATAAGTTTTTCAAATACCCCAAAATAAAATACTAGTTTTTAGTGAATTTTCTAATTTTCTGACCTCCCAAACCCAAAAGAAAATCACTAGTCCGATACAAATTAAAGTAATAAAATCATGGAGAAAATAACAAGTACTCTTGTCTATCTTTCAACTTCATAATTGGATTTTCCAGTTAATAAACGTAAATTTTTCATTTAAACTGAAAACCTTTTTTAGTATATCCTATAAAATTGTATATTTAGAATGTTATTCATACAATATTTAGGAAATAATCACGCAACTTGATGCATATCCTTAAAATATATGTTACAAAAACTACCCGTAATGGGTGACCAAACTAAGTTTGGTCACTCCTGCCACCTCTGCGCCACATCAGCTTTCTCTCTCCTAATCAAACACATGACCAGACAGCGACCAATAGCCCGTAATGGGTGACCGTTCGATAATTTTTATTTTTTTTAATTTTAATTTAAATTAAAAACAATAAATTAATAATAAAAAAAATATTACATTAATAATAAGGGTAAAAAGATAAAAAAAGAAAAATGGTTAATGAATTTTTTTTTTTTAAAATAATGAAAAAGGGTAAAAAAGGCAAATGGGTAAAAAGAATAAAAGATAAATGGTTTCAAGCCCTAATTTTTTTTCTTTAGCCGTCGTTCACCCTTCTTCCTCAACTTGGCATTGCCTTCTCTCAACCTCTCGATCTCTTCTCCGTTGAATCTGGTAAGTTTTCATCCATCATCAATCTCTCACTCAGCCAACTTGCTATCGGTCGACTACTCGACCATTGGAGGCAGGCGACGCGTCCGGGACGAAGGGTCATAACGGGGGCGACACATCGAGTGTGGTGCACGTGGAGGTCGTGACCGAATTCTGGATCATACGATACGTGCAGTCTTATAGTTAGCCGAACTGTTAATAAAAATTTCTGCCTGTCTCCCAAATAAAAGTCAATATTAATTTATGGATTTTGTTGACCTATACAAATTGTTTTATAATATGGTTACATACTTACATATACACGCACATTACATGAAAGCAACCAATTAGACTTTTAAAATAACAAAAAGAATAAATATTGGTGCGCGGTGGTCATAGCTTCTAGACAATGTTAGAAAAAGTCTTTCCTTTTACTTGCATCTCCAGATTTCCTCAATAACCAACCATTAAACATATAATTTACGCATTGTCCTAACAGTATGATTTTTATTTTTTTATCCCATCCTTATTTTCGGTGATTTAAATCTCGTTGTATATATTAGTATTAGCCGATATTATAGAGATCGGTTTATATATTTGTTTTATATAGTTTCCTTGTAATTATCTAATTATCTTAGTAAGTTAATTTTGTATTTATACTATATATATTTTGGTATCAATGGGAATGAAAGCATCTTCTCCAAAATTCCTTATGGTATCAGAGCATACCATAACCCTATTCGGTTCCCTGTGACGGCTACGGCCTCACGTTTTTTTTCCAATCGTTTTCTCCGAGCCCCTGCTCGGTTTCGACTACCACAAACACATCTCATCTCCCATGGCCGATAGACCATTGCACCCCGTTTATACTGTCACTAACATCCAATCGAACGTACGCATCTTGGACGGCGTTAAAGTTTCATACTTATCTTGGGTCAAGCTTTTTCGCCTCCATGCTCAAGGTTACCGTTTCATGTCGCACATCGACGGCACACCGCCACCAGCCTCCACAGCCGACACCTACACTATTTGGACCGAGATTGATGCCATTGTCCTTCAATGGATTTACGGTACTCTATCGGATGATGTTCTCATTCGGTTTCTCGAACCCGACACTACGGCCTACAAAGCATGGGAAAAGATCAAGAAAATTTTCTTGAACAACAAATGCAGCCGAGCCGCCGCCCTAGAGCATGAATTTACGAATCATACTCTACGTGCATCCGCCTCGTTTGACGAATATTGCCATAAATTGAAAGATTTGGAGGATCAACTCAATGACATCGATAACCCGGTCAACGAACAACGTCTTGTGTTGCAACTTGTTCGCAGATTACCACCGAAATACGACACTACCGCCGCCTGCATCAATCAAACCCTACCGGATTGGGACACCGCCCGTAATATGCTACAACTTGAACACAACCGACAGCAATCCCGTGATGCTATCACCACCGGACCAGCCACACCCAAATCCAATGTTGCCACCAATGATTCTCGACAAAACCGCAACCCACGCGGTCCTCCGCCCAATAAACAGGACAATCGGAACTCTAACTCTCAACGAGGATCGAACCGATTCAACTCCAATGGGTCGAACCTTGACGGGCAGCAGTCCAGTCCGCAGCACTCAAACCGCAACAATTTGAAATACTCAGCTAACCAACGGTCCCAAACCCCACCATGGTGGAACATGATGCCTCCGCCATGCCCGCTTCCAACCCAAACCGGTTGGCCGTACCCATGGTACCCTCCCCCGCGGCAGTCATCACAGCAGCAAAACCGCCGCAGCTCCCAACCACCGTCAGACGCAAACCGCAGCCGTGAACTACCTCAAGCTCAGGCAGCCGTGGACTACAACGCTCTTGATCCACCGGACATTGATACTGCGTTTCAAGCTATGACCATGGACCCACAGGATGATTCTTGGTGCATGGACACAGGAGCTTTGTCACACCTCGCGAGTGACTCAGGTAAACTCGACCAATTCTCTAATCAAAGTAAAATAAAACCTATATTTGTTGGGAATGGCAATCAAATTCCAGTTAAGGGATCGGGTAACCACACTCTTCTTCGCACACCAAAACCACTTCAACTCAGAAACGTTTTATACATCCCCGGAATCATTAAAAACCTTGTCTCTATACGTAAATTTACTACTGATAACCATGTTTCTCTTGAGTTTGACCCTTATGGTTTTTTTGTGAAGGACTTTTAGAGTGGGAAGATCCTTACGCGCCACAATAGCACCGACCCTCTCTACCCGTTCACCAATCTGGAGCCACCTCAACAAACTTTTGTCTCAATTTCTAGCTTTGATTTATGGCATTCTAGATTAGGTCATCCCGCTGGGAATATTTTAAATTGTTTAGTTCCAATAATGTTATTTCATGCAATAAAAGTAGTAATACTCATACTCTTTGTCATTCATGTCAAATCTCTAAACATAAACGTTTACCATTTTATTAATCTACCTCTACCACTTTGTTACACTTCGATATCATCCATTGTGATTTGTGTACATCGCCCATTTTAAGCAAAAACGGATATAAATATTACATGGTATTAATTAACAATTTCACAAAATATGTATGGGTATACCCCTAAAACTTAAATCCGAAACCTTCACTAAATTTACCCAATTTCATTCCTTTATCCAAACAAAATTTCACACTAAAATTAAAAGTTTTCAATGTGACATGGGTGGGTAATTCGATAACCATCACTTAAAAAATTTTGCTTCCACTTACGGCCTTCAATTTCCTTTCTCTTGTCCACACACCTCTCCTCAAAACGGAAAAGCCGAAAGAATGCTTCGTAGCTTCAATGAAATAATACTTGTTCTCCTCGCCCACGCCTCCTTACCTTCCACTTTTTGGGTAGACGCGCTTCACGTGGCCGCCTACTCACACAACATAACCCCCACAAAATCCCTCAACAAAAACTCCCCCACCTATGCCCTATACCGCCAACATCCCACATACAACCACCTCCGTATTTCGGGTGTGCGTGTTACCCAAATCTCTCCGCCAACCGCACACACAAACTTAATACCCGCTCCATCCAATGTGTGTTCCTCGGATATCCGCCCAACTACTTCGGATATCGGTGCCTTGACCCTTCCACGGGAAAGGTTCACCTCTCTCGTCATGTCACCTTTGACGAGCTCGTTTTCCCTTTCGCCACCAAATCCACACCACCTCCATCTCACTATGACTTCCTCCAGTGCGACACCAACCTTCCATCCACCCTGAACCACTTCCGCCCACATCCTACAAACCCACCACCCAGTCTGCCACCCCCTCCCCCTGCTCAGCTTGCCCTAAACCCTCCGCCCTCCCCTACTCACCATCCGCAACCACCTCCTGCTCCACCCATACCCGTTCCTACCCCACCGCTAATCATACTCGATCCCATCCCACCACAAAACCCTCCGCCAAACCCCCTGCTCAACCACATCGCGCAGCCCCCACCACCTCCACCCATCCCATGACTACCCGATCTCGTGATGGCATCACCAAACCCACCCACCGTCTCAATCTCCAAACCACTGATATATCTCCTATTCCCAAAAACCTGCACCTTGCTCTCCATGGCCCTAACTGGAAAATTGCTATGAACGATGAATATAGGGCCTTATGTGATAATGATACATGGGAATTGGTACCAAGACCTAAAAATGCACATATTGTAACATCCCAGAAATCAGTGGAAATTTAAAATATTTTAATCAATAAAATATTACATTTTTCCCCAAAAGTACAAGTAACTCAAAGGTCCCAACTCATAAATAAAAATATAAAACCGTCTCGTGGTTTAAATGCGAAATAATTAAAGGTTTTAAAACAAAATATGTTTGACTCAAAATAAATGTTTTTATCCAAATCCATAAATATAAAAATAGAAACGCAGCTCATCAATCATTGACCTTCTCTTTGCCTTTGCTAGTACCTTCAAAATGGGAGGGAGTGTTTGGGGTCAGCCACCGCTGAGTGAATAATCAACACAATAAACATACACATACAAACAATCCACACCACATAAGTGATCCCTAAAGACTCTACTCGATTCTCGATTATTAGGCCTTTTATTAAATTTCAATTGGTTTGCCAATGCCGTGACGATTCCACAACGCGTGCCCCTGCTCTCGCGCTCGTCACTAGCACCCCCTTCCAACACCCACCAGTGTTCCGCAGTACCACGCTGACAGTCGTGAATTGTACTTGGCCCCCGGGAAGAGTTGGCTACCTCAAATTCATCTCAAAGCAATAGCAATTCATGACATATAGCACATAATCATGAAGTGAATGTAAATGCAAATTTATAGTGAGATCACCCACCTCGAATAGACGTAAGCTCCTAAGGAATCCTCGGCACGTAAGAGAGTCTCCACTCAGTTCCTAGAGGATCCCTACAAATCAAGACGATGAAACGGTGCCACAAGAAACAACCGAACCATGATACCACATATATTCAATCGATCATCTCAACTCTTGGCTGGAATAATATAATTAAAACAGAATTAGGGCTGCGCTGGTCTTAATCTACACATGGTATGGTTGATGACACAGCAACTAGCTTGCTTGCTTTGCTTGCATATATTTCTTTCTTTGACAACGATTGTGAACCACAAGGAAATATATCTTATTCCTATGCCGCCGACCAAGGCACACCGCCAGCCTATGACCACACAATTCTTGTCACTCATTGCATTTAATTACATCGACCCATCTTGACTATTCCCAAATTCTCACGGCTACGCATATACAAAGAGTGTGACCTGCTCTCTTCTTACATCGGTGACTACGAAAACAGAAAGGGGGTGTACGAAAGTGATGGCTGGTCTCAATAATAAGGGTAAGGCTTTAGGGTTTACAACTTTAAGTAATTTATTTGGACAAGCCCGCCACTCGAAACCCGACATAACTCGGCCCTTGGCCTATGGCCGGCCCGACTCAATTAATTAAAATCCGAGTCTCAATCAATTAGACGTATAACTAAATATTAAATATAATAATGTCGAGCCCTATAAATACACTTAAAGATAGTAAAAATATAAATCGTCTAATGATACGAACCGTCTGACTTCAGGTCATCTAAAATATGAATTAATTAACCCTCGATATTAATTAAACACAACTAAACGACACTCTTGTCATTAAGTGAATACTACGCATTTAAATTTCTCGAATTAAGTACACATGAGCGTACACAACACATATAAATCTCAAATAAGTAATTATCATATAATTTATTAAAACAAAGTAATTAATTCAATTGCAAGAATTTTTAAGGCGTTACAACTCAACTCCACTTGAAATAGACTTTGTCCCCGAAGTCATGGCTCGGAAGAGACTCACGGTTGCAATCTCATGTTTCAATCTCAGGCCTGTCAACGACACATGTCCGCAATTGAAGGAATGATATGATTATGAATAAAAGAAACTCGTCAGGGTGACCTACTCAACCATAATAGACTCCGGCTCTCGTAGCTGCTCATACAAATCTTCCGTCTCTAGTGGCGCAAGCCGATAAAGCTAAAAGAATAAAAATCGGAATGTTCTCTAAGGATATCGGTTTATAAGAAAAATAAAATAACAAATAAAAATAAAAGGATGTCGAAGATGACACAACTAATGCACGATGCTCTACTAAAGGTGTCTTCTTGTTCTCGCAATCGGTCACAATTGATGCACCCAGCGGTTAACGTTGCGTTGAATCTCCGATTCAACTCCACTTGGAGATTTGTTACGGTTTGGTTTGTGGCGATAAATGATCTCGGCGTGGTACTCGGTCGTCCAACTCGTGCTCGCAATCATACTTGGCCCTCTCACTGCGATAAAAATAAATTTTTATGGGAAAACATTCCGCACAGTTCTAACAAGGTATTACTTTTACACAATTTACACCAGAAATTTTTTATTATTATCAATCTCCACCAAGAATGATATCTCAAGGTCCTCTGCTCTATGGGATATCAGTTTGTTTTAAAACATAAGCAACAATTTAGTGATTCACACCACTATCAAACTATACACAAACAAGCACAATATTCTCCAGAAATGTTTTTATCACACATAAATCTCCTATAGTAGGCAACTCATGCGTTTTACTCAATTTGCCTATACTCCAAACACATTTATCTCATATTTCCACAACTTGCTTTTAACTCAATGCAAGTTATATTATTAATTTAACTCAATCTCGCTTAACGACTTATCACAAGTCGTACGAACTGCCCATTTTCTCACTCTTTGCGATCCCTCGCGTGATCAAATTTAATTATTAAGCTACAAGAATATATAATTTCCTCTTTAGGCCGCATTCTCTTGTTAACTCGTATTTAATAATTTCCCGTTAGCTCTTTTTAATATTACTCGCTCAGCTCATTTTAATGGTACTCATCAACTCATTTTAATGATTTTATCATTTAGCTCGTTAATTAACTTCTCACTTTGTTCCCATTTAATTTGTCTCTTTATCAATTTGACAAATTGCCTACTCAATATCCGCATTTTACCCTAAGTTTTACACGTCTCGACTTAAGATTTTCTCTTTAACTCGATTAATTGACTCGTTAATTCACATATACTTGATTATTTGATTATTTCCTCGTTCTCAATAAAATTTTCCTATTATTTTATATTTTTATTGTTTTCTCGATTTAGAAACTCATAGTATTTTACTAAAATTTTATTACTTGATACACTTATATTTTTCTCATGTGCTCATTTTAATAACTATCATCGGTTTAGTAATTACTCAATAGATAATAATATTTGGTGACATTCAATTTAATAATTTAACTCAATACTCTTTCTTAGTTTTAATTTAATATTCGTTCATAAATAAAACTTTATCATTTGGTTCAATAACTTTCTCGACTAGATTTAATAATTTCTCATAATCACGTTTTTCTCATTTAACTCGATTTGAATAGTTCATAACAAATTCACATATTTTAAATAACCTCTTATTATCTCATTATATTTTCATAGAAATACTTTCTCGATTAAAAAGGTACTCTTATAAACTCTCTAGCCAATTATATGAACATATATGCTCATAACAATAACACGTACCAAAAATTTATCTTGATAATTCTCTTAATTTACCCCTACTCAACTCCACTCGGAGAAAACTCGTCCCCGAGTTTGGAAGCGGCCCTTAAAATCTCATAGAACTCGTTACGAACACTCGATAGTTCGCTTTGTTGATTCTCATTTTTAATTATATATTTTAAGGCTTCATTAAATTACTCGATAATCAAACTCTTATACACAGATGTGAGTCGGTCCCAACGTATACTCTTTACGCCCCCTCACACCCCTACTCGTTAACTTTTTATCACTTTATAAAAATCATAATTTATTTATTGCCCATAACTGATGTTAGCTTTCTCATTAAGCTTCTTATGGATTCTCACATTAGGTTTTCTCAATTATAACTCTTCTCTATCATTATCTCATTAACAATTAGTCATTTTATGACTCCTCATAAGTCAAGCTTGTTACATTCATTAACACCACAAATCTTTATTTCGCATTACGCATTTACGATTATCTCTTGTTCAAATCTAAGTATCGATCCTCCTTTTGGTTCACTCATAGCATATTTGGTATTATTATTACCATGTAACAATTTTTTGTCGTTAAATAGAATTCTCATTTCACTCGTAGTGAATATCTCTCGTAAATTTTCTCTTGTCGCTTAACTCGTTAAATAACTCGTTTTGGGTTCCTCATATTTTTCAAGTAAAGATGTTTAAATTTTGTAACTTTTATTAATTCTATTAAAATTTTATCCCTTACTCAATAACTGCATCCATTATTTCGCATTCTCGATGATTTCTCTTAATGTAAAATTAAATATATAGATTTTCGCATAAATCTTTCTCAGTTCACTAAACTTTACTCAATTCGTATTACACCTCATGGTCTCATTAAACGTCATTGATATTATTACCACCCATGGTTTGACCTCGAATTATGTATATAAAATTTTATACACTTCACAAAAAAAATTCATATTACTCAATTTAACCATTCACGTCGTTACTTCTCATTTACTCATATAACTCTCGTTCATTTATTATTGTTTTCCTCATTTACTCATTTAATGATTATACATAACTAAAATCCCTTTATTATTCGTTTTAGATAATTGCCCAATCATTCTTGCTTTATTAATCTCTCGTAATTTCAATAACTTCTCAATTATACAAATTTAATTAATCTTAATCATTTTTAATCATTATTTTCTAATCTTAACCAGTTAATATACCCCTTTATTACTCACTTTAACAAATTATCATTAGTGATTTTCACTCAATTTGGTTTAATATACTTTCACTTGATTTGGTTTGGATAACTCCTTATCAATTTAAATCAATAATCTCTTATTTAATTTTTTATTTATTTATTATTATTTTTACATAAATCTCGATTTACTGATGCTTTCGTATAACTCCTTATCACTTAACATTTCTCTTATTTTCTCATTTATTTTGCTTTAACGATTGTTCAATCGTTCTCGTGTATTAATAACTCAATTAAGTCATTTAACGAATTCAACCTAATTTGGTTTATTAGCCTCTCTCTTGACATGCTTTGATAACTCTTTATCATTTCATGTTGGATGATTATCTTATTCAATTGATTGCACTGTTTTCTCATAAATCTCTTTTAGTGATTTTATTATTAATTATTATATATAATAATTGAGGGTTTTTATGATACTTAAATGTTTGACCAATGGTCTCCTTGAATCCTTTTCGAAACATAGACATGAGTCATGTGCGTATAATAATAGGGGCCTTCTATTATTATCCGCACCTACCCTGTCATGGTTTCGAGCCAGTTTCAAAAATTCCACGATCTCCCATCCTCATACCATCCACATAACAAATAGTTCACAGCAATAAGCGTAGTATATATACATATATATAGTCGCACAATTCACGCTCATCTCATGTTTATTCTCTAAAAAATCAATGTCACTCACGACGTTGTTAATAAACTAAATATCTCATAAATAAAGTACTAGCGGCATAAGGTCGTCGTGATGCACTGCTTCTCGATTTGGATTTGGACTTTTAAAGACACTTTTGGAAAACTCATTTTGAAAACTCATGCTTCGACTTGAGTATGGAATTCACCCCTTGTGAACCCAATTCTCTCAAGCCAGAGCTCTGATACCAACTTGTAACATCCCAGAAGTCAGAGGAATTTAAAATATTTTAATCAATAAAATATTACATTTTTCCCCAAAAGTACAAGTAACTCAAAGGTCCCAACTCATAAATAAAAATATAAAACCGTCTCGTGGTTTAAATGCGAAATAATTAAAGGTTTTAAAACAAAACGTGTTTGACTCAAAATAAATGTTTTTATCCAAATCCATAAATATAAAAAAGAAACGCAGCTCATCAATCATTGACCTTCTCTTTGCCTTTGCTAGTACCTGCAAAATGGGAGGGAGTGTTTGGGGTCAGCCACCGCTGAGTGAATAATCAACACAATAAACATACACATACAAACAATCCACACCACATAAGTGATCCCTAAAGACTCTACTCGATTCTCGATTATTAGGCCTTTTATTAAATTTCAATTGGTTTGCCAATGCCGTGACGATTCCACAACGCGTGCCCCTGCTCTCGCGCTCGTCACTAGCACCCCCTTCCAACACCCACCAGTGTCCCGCAGTACCACGCTGACAGTCGTGAATTGTACTTGGCCCCCGGGAAGAGTTGGCTACCTCATGAATCTCAAATATAGTTAGTTAGTTTTATTAACGTGTTGACCCATTACAACATGTACTCTTATAAAACCAACAGCTCAAGCTCAAGTATATCATCTCATAGATATATAACCACATAGCACAACCCAAGTGTATAACAACTCATAAAAAAAACTCAAGTACACAGATCATTCACATAATGATATGGTACATAGCTCGGTTACTCAGTATCCATATCTCAGTTCAGAATACGAGTAAAATAGATAACACATAGCACATCAACAAATATCAAATTCATCTCAAAGCAATAGCAATTCATGACATATAGCACATAATCATGAAGTGAATGTAAATGCAAATTTATAGTGAGATCACCCACCTCGAATAGACGTAAGCTCCTAAGGAATCCTCGGCACGTAAGAGAGTCTCCACTCAGTTCCTAGAGGATCCCTACAAATCAAGACGATGAAACGGTGCCACAAGAACCAACCGAACCATGATACCACATATATTCAATCGATCATCTCAACTCTTGGCTGGAATAATGTAATTAAAACAGAATTAGGGCTGCGCTGGTCTTAATCTACACATGGTATGGTTGATGACACATCAACTAGCTTGCTTGCTTTGCTTGCATATATTTCTTTCTTTGACAACGATTGTGAACCACAAGGAAATATATCTTATTCCTATGCCGCCGACCAAGGCACACCGCCAGCCTATGACCACACAATTCTTGTCACTCATTGCATTTAATTACATCGACCCATCTTGACTATTCCCAAATTCTCACGGCTACGCATATACAAAGAGCGTGACCTGCTCTCTTCTTACATCGGCGGCTACGAAAACAGAAAGGGGGTGTACGAAAGTGATGGCTGGTCTCAATAATAAGGGTAAGGCTTTAGGGTTTACAACTTTAAGTAATTTATTTGGACAAGCCCGCCACTCGAAACCCGACATAACTCGGCCCTTGGCCTATGGCCGGCCCGACTCAATTAATTAAAATCCGACTCTCAATCAATTAGACGTATAACTAAATATTAAATAAAATAATGTCGAGCCCTATAAATACACTTAAAGATAGTAAAAATATAAATCGTCTAATGATACGAACCGTCTGACTTCAGGTCATCTAAAATATGAATTAATTAACCCTGATATTAATTAAACACAACTAAACGACACTCTTGTCATTAAGTGAATACTACGCATTTAAATTTCTCGAATTAAGTACACATGAGAGTACACAACACATATAAATCTCAAATAAGTAATTATCATATAATTTATTTAATAAAAAGTAATTAATTCAATTGCAAGAATTTTTAAGGCGTTACACATATTATACGTTGCATATGGCTATATCGCCATAAATTTCATGCAGACGGTTCTCTGGCACGTTATAAAGCACGTCTAGTCGTAAATGGTAAATCTCAACAAGTTGGTGTTGATTGTGACGAGACCTTCAGTCACGTGGTTAAACCCATTACTATCCGTACAGTGCTCACTTTAGCCGTATGCAGGTCATGGTCCATACACCAACTAGACGTTAAAAATGCGTTTCTACACGGGAATCTATCTGAAACGGTCTATATGCATCAATCTCCTGGATATGTTAACCGTGATAACCATGATTTTGTGTGCAGGTTAAAGAAATCCCTTTATGGTCTTAAACAGGCACCGCGAGCGTGGTATCAACGATTTGCCACATACATTACATCTATAGGATTCAAAAGTGCCGCCACGGACACCTCATTATTTGTATACCGCAACGGACAAGACATTGCATACCTACTATTATATGTTGATGATATAATTCTTACGACATCAAAT
Source organism: Calendula officinalis (assembly GCA_963853835.1). NCBI lineage: Eukaryota > Viridiplantae > Streptophyta > Magnoliopsida > Asterales > Asteraceae > Calendula > Calendula officinalis. Next base: position 25,315,946 of record OY970823.1, on the reverse strand, counting down.
GATAAATTTCTACGAACTATCATCAACAATCTATCAAAAGAATTTGCAATGACTGATTTGGTGAAACTACACCACTTTCTCGGAATTAAAGTGTCACATACCGATAATGGATTGTTTTTGTCACAAACCCACTACATTCACGACATACTTGAACGGGCGAGCATGACAAACTGCAATCCCGTTGCCACACCAGTTGACACCTTATCGAAACTTAGTGATACCTCCGGTGAACTTATGACCGACCCAACACTATATCGGAGTTTAGCAGGTGCTTAACAGTATCTTACATTTACAAGACCAGACATACAATACGCGGTACAACAAGTCTGTCTTTTTATGCATGCACCTCGAGTACCTAATTTTAACTTCATAAAACGAATATTACGGTACTTGAAAGGCACCTCAAATCAGGGACTCTCAATTGTCAAGTCCGCAAAGTTAAACATTACGGCGTATTCAGACGCCGATTGGGGAGGCTGCCCCGACTCGAGGCGATCTACCTCAGGCTACTGTGTCTTTCTTGGGGACAATCTGGTGTCTTGGTCCTCCAAGAGACAACCTACGGTCTCTCGCTCCAGCGCAGAGGCTGAATACAAAGGAGTTGCGAACGCCACCGCTGAAACAAGCTGGCTACGTAATCTTCTTCTCGAACTCCACGTACCAGTCACTAAGGCAATGCTCGTTTATTGTGATAATACTTCTGCCGTATAATTATCAGACAATCCGGTACAGCATCAACGCACAAAACACGTGGAAATTGATATTCATTTTGTTCGAGAGTTAGTTAAGATCGGCTGCATCCGTGTAATACATGTACCAACAGAACATCAGTATGCGGACATCTTTACAAAAGGTCTTCCCCGACATCTATTTCAACGATTCAAGACCAGTTTGTGCATTCGTGATTCTCCAGCTCCAAACTAAAGGGGAGTATTAGCCGATATTATAAAGATCGGCTTGTATATTTGTTTTATATAATTTCCTTGTAATTATCTAGTTATCTTAGAAAGTTAGTTTTGTATTTGTACTATACATATTTTGGTATCAATGAGAATGAAAGCATCTTCTTCAAAATCTTTTAATTAGATTATATTTAGAAGTAAATTAGATTTATCCCTTAAAAAAATAAAACATAGAATTTGCTACTTTCATAATGTTATTAACTTTATCAACTTTGTAGTATCATTATGTAATTTTCTTTAAATTATACTTCCTCCGTATCAAAATAAGTGAATCACTTTCCTATTTGGGGTGTATCAAAATAAGTTAATCACTTTAAGAATTTACCTTATTTAGTAAGTTGTTATATTTAAAATTACATATTTACCCTTTCTTTATACCTTTTTAAACATCATTAAAGGTGTGGGACCCATCTATTTTTGTCATCTTTATATAAAAGCAACCAAATAGTAAAAAGTGTGGTCCTCATTCTTTCTAATTACCCAATTTAATTTCACTAATCTCTTATTACCTTATTTTACCTCAAAAAACGTAAACTCCAAAGTGATTCACTTATTTTGATACAGGGAAGTATATTTTATGAACATATCATTCTATTCTCATATCCTTTATTAAATTCATTCAGGTTCAATTTAATTTATTGTATCTGTCTTTATAAACACTCAATCGAATTAAGTCGAGTTTCGATCTTCAAGTTTTATATTAGAGTCAAACTCAAGCTTGGCATTATGTTGACTCGATTGCACTCCTTACAAGGTTGGGGCAGGGTGACATGCATGGCGGATAGGATTAATGTTTGGGTTTGGGTGGGTTATAAGTGTATGACAAATTTAGGGTACCAGTTTAACATTAAAAATCACAAATTCAATGTAGGTTTGCAAGATTTATAAACAAGATATCTGAAAATTTGATGAAGGTTTGCTTGACACCGTGACTTGTACGATACAATGGTAGGGAATTATATAATGTTGTGGTGTGGATTCAATCAGATTAGATATAAATAAACACGATCGAATATTCCAATTCCCCTGATTTTAAATACTTTTTTTTCAATTAAAAATACTTGATTGACGATTTTGAGAATAATTTGATTGCTTCACGTGTAAACTAAGAAAATTGTGTAAACCAAGTTGCTGAGTTTTGCAGTTCTGCCAGAGTTGGCCGAGTATTGTCTGATTTTTGCACTGACCGAGTTTTTTGACCGGTTAGCATCAACCTGACACCTGACTCGGTACACCACCGAATAACGAGTACTCAGCCGAGTTTTACAACACTGCTGTTAGGTATACATTAGTAGAGCTTAAAAGGTAAGATCTGGCAAATTCAAGCCCTTTAAATCATTGTGGCCCATACAATTCAAACTGGTATAACTTGGCAGTCAGAGCTCATGGGCCAGTATGGCCTATATTTGTTTCTCTGTTTCAATTTTAACATAAAACATAAAAAATACAAAGCATGTGTAGCAAACCACCATGAAATCCCTGATTATGCTTAAAGAGTAAACTCCACTAATAGTCTCAGTAGTTGGCTAAAACTTTGGATTTGGTTTTAAGTCTCATAAACACTGCCGCGCCTTTGTAATATTAGCTGCCGTTATGTGCGCGACAAATCAAATTCTTGCAAACAATTGAGTGGACAAGGACACATGGTTATTTAGGATTTATACTTTGGGGTATTGGGTATATATCTAAAACTATTATAAAAAAAATAAAAAATAAAAAAAAACTGATATATAGATACTATATCTGAAATCTCAAATAGCAATATGTTACCTCGATTCAATTTCGCACCTGTATAACTGCATAGCTTTAAGCTTGAGCCATGTAATATGTCAAGCACAAGCTCATTTGCAGCCCTCCAATTACTTAAAAAAAAAAATTGAGTTCAAGACAAGATTCTGCCACGGTTTCAAAGTAAACTATTCCTGACAATATCCTGTAATGGGGATAATGAAATGGATAGAAAACAACAGTGTCCAAAATCAAAGATTAAAGCTTCAAAGCATGTTAGAAAACAGAGGATTAGTTTCAATGTGAAAAACAAAGTATGCAAGTTTGGAATTTTGGATGATTATAAACCAAAGGTACAAAACTGCTCCAATTAAGATTCTTATGACTGATATAGATAAACAAAACAAGCAATTTGCTCATCACTAACCACTGTGCTTATTCATTATCCTCCCAAATGGACTAAAATCATCAAACAATTTCATTTCATAGAAACCTAAATTGAACAAGATCAGATTCATAGAACAACCGGAACACTAATTAATGCATCAATACCATAAAATGCATAACAGTAGTAACTCCAAAACTAGTTCACATATCAAAACAGCATGCATATAAAAAAAGTGAATTCGATAAACTACCAACAAAAACGAAACAATAACCTAATCGATCCCTTGAAGAGATGCACCGGCAGCAACATCATCTTCAGTAAACTTCCCTTTGGATTTATCAGCAGCACGTCCCTTGGCCTTACGATCAAGCAACGACTTCCTATCCTTATCAAGCTTCAGCTTAGTAACAACCACCTTAGACGGATTGACTCCGACGTTAACGGTTTGTCCGTTAACCTTCTCACGGGTAATCCTTTCAATGTGAATCACCCACTTCCGACGGTACACCTGAACCACCTTACCTTCACGGCCCTTGTAGGTTCCCCTCACAACCTGGACCTCATCGTCTTTCCTGACGGGAATCGACCGGGCGTTGTATTTGGATCGGAGGTCGGTGGAGAGTGGCGCGCTCATTAGCACACGGCGGACGCTCGACGGCGCAGTGAAGTGAGCCTTGCGGCATTTCCGGCGAGAGCTGGTGACTCTTGGATTGTACTTCATTGTTGCTTCTGCTTTTGCTACGGTTTAGGGTTTTGGGAACAAGGGTGAACGGCGGTCGAAGAGATGATATATTATGTGGTGTTGTTTTGTTTTGTTACAAGAGTAAAGGGGATTTAGGGTTAGGTGTCAAATGACGATGTTACCCTTGTTGATTGATACATTAACAAACTACGGTAATGGTCTGTCTTTTGGGCTTGAATGATGGATCGATATTTTTGGGTCAAATCGGTTAAGATCCACAAGGTGCGTTCTGAATTTAGTTACGTTTTTTTAAGATTAAATACAAAAATATCTGATTAACAAACTATTTTTTTTCTCTCGAAAATAAAACTTTATGCAATAACCTGTTATACGTTTCTTTAAGATCTGATAAGCTGGTCTGCTCTTATCAACTTTACCACAACACAAAAGTATATACCGAGTATTGAACATTTAGAAGTAGGTAGTTATGTATCAAAAATTTCAAAACAAGTAAAGGAATTTAAAAATTTTGTACCAAAGTGCATTCGGTCTAACGGTATGTGATTTACCCTACAACCAAAAGGTTGCATGTACCAGTTTAAGTCAAATAATAACCCTCTCAATGTAATATTTAACAGAAAAAACCTTATCATTTTACCGTTTGTGCATATGTTATAATGTTGTTTGTCATTTAACGTTGTTATAGCTTAATTTTACTAATTTCTATACAACTAAACAATCACATCTTAACATTATCCTTTTGTCGGTAGGAAATTAAATTGGTACCAACTTTTTTCACTATTTAATTAAAACTGAATGCTGGGTCATTGAAGCAATAATTCAAGTCACGTACTCCTTTCGATTTATATATCGTGCCACAGCCCACAGCCTTTTCCTCGAACGACAACGCTCTTTACTCCTTACAAACGCTAGTCCAAAATGAAGACGATTACCAAGGTATATTGTGTAGTTGTACTTTATGCATTGATAATAGTACTTATGGGCCGATTCCCCGGGTTGGAAGCATGGAATACCCTGCGTCTGAACGAATGTGAGAAGGCATCAGATACGCAATGTTCTGCCCAGGAACAACAACTTGGGCATCCCTAAATCCTTTCCGCCATTTCTGAGAATGCTCAACGAGTTGCTAGCAAGTGTCATGTAACCATCCCGGCCGACTGCTAGATTATGAAATGCTGCAGGTGTTATGGAGTTGTATTAAATAAATACCCATCTCGACTTATAATATTGTAATGCTTTGGGTTAATTAAAAAGCAGTAATATGAGATGTTGAATAAAAAGTGATGTTATTTATATTTGTTGTTTGGTTATTTTCGCCATAAATTTGACGATAAATGAGACCATTATGCACTTAGTTTAACACCGGTGACCAGTGGTTGATTATGAATCTTTATATACATTAAAAGAATGTTTTTTTAAAATCTATAAAGTCATGTCATAATGGCATATCATACCTTATGTCATGTATGAGGCCACTTAACACTTAAATGTCAAGTCATTATTGCCACCTAATAGTCCACATATGCACTTTTAAGCCACCTCACTTTTAAATGAAATTGAATAAATTGACTTTTAGTAACTCTTATAAGAGTCAATTCCTATATTTTACTAAATGTAAATGTAAATACGATAACTGATAACCGACCACCACATAAAATACCTTCATATATGTAAATGTAAATGCAATGCAATGCAAGATAATAACCGTCCACATAATCAATGTTAAATGTAAATATGTATAGATCTATTCTATTTTCTATTATACGATATATCACTTGGTTATGTTTTTTGATGAGTGTTATTGTTTAAACCGTCGGTTACTTTTAAGTTTTAGTTTATGATAATCAGTTTTAAATGAAAATTGAATTACTTTATTTTTATAATATGTATATCTATTAGGGGTTCGCACGTTGGCATCTGATGTAATTAAATAATTTATTATTCATTTAATGTACTTAAATATAAATAATTTTGAATAACAATGAGATTATAAATAATTTAATTTATTGTGCAACTCTAGTTATGTATATATTTTCGATCATTTACCAAATAAATAGTGAAAGTTTATGTCAAGATCATTTAATTTATAGTTTTAACACGAATTTTGTTTCATGAAAAAGATTCCAACTTGACAAAAGTGCAAGAACAATGGTAGTTGGAATTATTATTTTTCTGCAATATTGTGCAACTATTGTTATGTATATATTTTCAATCATTTACCATAGAAATAGTGAAAGCTTATGCCAAGATCACTTTTTATACGTGTTATTGTGTGCAAAATAAGGAATATATGAACAACGGAAACACGTAAACCGGTTCCCTTAAAAATGTGTTGCCTTCTCGAATGAGTAGGGTGAAGGATTTATGTGCACAGCTAAGTACACGTGTCACCGTGTCCAATGTTATAAGACACTAAAGGGTCACACCACTACACACCCAATAATGGACAACCGAATAAAGTAAGTTGTGTGGAATAATTAACTAGTTAAGTTAATTATAAAGAAGAGAATAAGTAATAATAAGTTAATTATTTATGAGGATGGTTAAATATTAGGTTAAGTATTTAACGGACAGTTAATTAATAGTTAATTAATTAACTAGTAAAAGTCCAAGGGTTTAAAGGGTTAATAGGAAGTTTAATTATGAGATTAATCATAATTAAACTCCAAGGACCTAAACGTAACATGTAACCTTATAAATAAGAGGCTTATGTTAAGGATTTTAGGTTAATCACTTACAACACACTCAAAACCCTAAAGTCCTCTCCCTCTCCCTCTCCTTCGGCCGAAGTCGACCGAAAGAACCCCTTGGGGTTTCGGTTTAGTGTTCGACGAAGAACACACACACACACAAGCTCTTGTGTGATACTTAGTTGGTACAACGCGGTCTTGCAGCGTGTTCAGGTGGTGCAGTAGAGGTGGAACACTTCTTTAGCAATCTAAAGGTAATGTTCATCTTCTTCTTTTCTCGTGATCTCATTGATTGGTAGAGATCCAGTAATGTGGTATTCAAGTTCCGCCATGTGAATACTACAAGGTTCTCCTATAGTGGTATCAGAGCGATCTACTAATCTCAATGAGATTCCAAGTTTTTTTTTCATCTAGAAAAGAACTCTAGAATTTTCGGCCAAGAACATTGTTCAAGTTTATGAACAATTGGTTGAATAGGGTTCTAGATAAAAGAAATTAGGCTTCTTTTTCCTTCCTTATTTTTTCGAAATTCGTATACATATATACATCATATTTAAGTTTTTTTTATCTTAGAAAGAACCCTAGAAAATTTAATCCAAGAAAATTGTTCAAGTTTTGAATAATTGGATTGAATAGGTTTCAAGATAAAAAGAATTAGGTTTCTTTCTTTTGTTTAGTAAATAAAACCTAGTATGTTTAATCCAAGTAAATTGTTCAAAGTTTTTGAATAATTGGGTTTTTAAGACAAAATTAAGAAAAGGTTATGTTGAATTTTTCGTTTAAAAGTTTAACAAGTTTATGTGTTTATTATTATTATTATTATTATTATTATTAACGAATATATATATATATATATATATATATATATATATATATATATATATATATATATATATATATATATATATATATATATATATATATATATATATATATATAAAACAATAGTCAAAACCGAACCAACCGAGACACGGTTGGAGCTCGGTTCGACGACCGAGTGGTCGACCAAAATCGAGTCCACCGAGTTTCGGTTGGATGGTGTTTCTTGGAGACCAAGGTATCTTTTTAATTTTAGTCCAAGATATGGTCTAAATCAAGGAATAAAATCTACAAGTTATTATGTAAGATTTTATATTTAAAAGTCAATCTATAAGTATTTTAGATTGACTAGTTTATTTATTTATTTTATTTTTCGTCTAAATAATAATAATTAATATCAACATTTAAATAAACCTAATGATTTTAAACAGTTGGTTTAAGATCAAGATAATTATGAAATTAAGGAGGAAATAAGAAACCAGTTTATGGGTAATTTAATAATTATCAGTTTGGTAATTTAAATTATCAGTTTATTTAGTTAATTAGAATGACATAACCCAAAAGAAGTGATATTGTGTTTACCTTTAAAATTTTCGGAATTATATTTCATTTTTCGGAAATTTACATAAAGTTTTTTTTTATACAAAACACAAAAACTAAGTCTTTGGGGTTATGCCATGGCAATTTTTCGAAATTGCAAGTATTTGTTTATTTTTTGTTTATTTATTATAACAAAAATAATAATGTGGTGATTATAAACAGTTTGTTTAGAAAAACCAAGGTACAAATTAATAAGATGGTAATTATAAACAGTTTGTTTAGAAAACCAAGTTTTAAAATTAATAATGGTAAAGTAAACAGTTTGTTTATAAACGAAGTTTTATGAAACAAATTAAAAGGTGGAATTTATAAACAGTTAGTTTATAAAACCAAGTAATTAAAAACTGGCTAACTTTTCAAACAAAGGAAAATCCTTTTTAGAAAATCTTAGATCAGAGTGCAACCCATCTAATGGAACACCTCACTTGTTCAACGATATTCACATTGTAAGGAGAAAGAACCTTAGATGTGGATTCAAATCATTGTGAGTGTTAGGGTGCGTAGGGTCTTGTGATAATCGGGAGTCCCGGCGCAAGGCATCGCACTGTCTTAGATGGTACGATCTATTTTGGTGATAATCGGGAGTCCCGGCCCAAAATGCACTAGAGGGATTAAAACATGTACAAGTTTGTTGTTCAACTTGATATCGCGAGGATCTAGGAATCGTTTCTAGTCTAGAGGCGATCGGTATGGCTATACCTACCAGAAATAGCGTGGCTCTAATGGGAAGTGCCCAAACCTTGCATTAGAGGGCGTGAAATATGGGTCCTGGTCCAAACTACAAAGTTTGGAGGGTGCATTTTAGGAGTTACCTAAAAGCACAGAATCTACTGTACGTGATAGACGAGGTACCCAAGGGACAACCAGGGCAAGATGCCCAGGATGATGAGCTTGACGCTTATTATCAGTATCTGGCAGATGAATCACAAGTTATGTCGATTCTTATTCTTACTTCATTATCAGAGCTTACTGATAATCTACGTAAGAAACCATGCTATGAGTTTGTCCAGTATCTTGAGGAGACGTTTAAAGATAGTACTGAAGATAGCAAGCAGTTCATTTTCCAAGAAATCATTTCGTAAAAAATGACAGATGATCAACCACTGAGTGACCACCTTATCAACATAAGGAGATTACTAGATTGTCTCACCCTAGTTACTGGCACATCAAACGAGCATGAACAAGTCTTGTTCTTGTTTGGATCTCTCACTCGGTACTATTAGGACAAGGTAGTACGTATGATCGGGAATTTTGATTTGAGTATCGCAGGTCTCCACGAGAATCTCTTGTGTATACGCGATGTTCAAAGGCTGGAGGAAGAATTGTAGGGATTTACTACGCACCATGCGACTGATCAATCACTTGGATCGACCACCTAGTACACGAGTTCGAACCTTGCTGACCAAGAACATGAACTTGTTCTTGACCGGTTAAAACTAACTAGCTGATTTAATCCCTAAATGTGGAACTGGGATTAAACCTAATCCTTAAATCCTAAAGGATTGGGATGTTGGAAATTCTAGATTAGGTTAACAAGAAAGAAACCTTGTACGAAGAACTCGAACACACACATTGCTTGTGTGTATTTGTCGACCATCAACCAAAGAACCCTAGGGTTCTTTGGTCGAAATTCGTCCAAGAGGGAGAAGGGAGTAAAGGGTTTTCCCAAAACATACCTTGTTGTTTGCTTAAGATTGATCCACTGATGATGAATAAATCGAGCGATCTTCTAGTTGATCTAAGCAATGAACTTGTTCTTCAAAACTTGAAGAACACGAAGAACGAACGAAGAACACGAAGAACACAAGACTTGTGTTCTTCCCTTGATCTTGTTCGGCCGAAATAGGGAGAGGAGGGGAAGTATTTTCGTGGCTTGTGTATGTGTGTAACATCTTTAGGGTTTACCCTAAGCCTCTTATTTATATACAAATAAGTTACGCTTAGAACCCTTCTAGTTTAATTAATATTAGAACTTTAATTAAACTTCCTTTTAACACTTCCATCCCTTATAGCTTAACTAGTTTATTATTGTTGCACTTAACTACTAAATGTCTAGTATTAATACACTAATAATTCGGTACCCATATACACGAATTATATACTTGTATTTATACTTCTAATAGTTAATTATATAATAACCTTTATATAATTTATACAACAATATTATCCAATTACTATATGATTTAATAGCTTTAAATCATATCATGGATAATCTTTAATTAACACATTGTATATTTACTCAACTAGTAAATGTACAACTACTTGTATTAATTAGTTAGTTAAACTAATCTAGTAATAAGTTAAACTTAACTTACTACTTAACTGATTCATAATGACTATTATGAATCATTCCTCTTCGTAGTATCATTGCTTATCTTGCTCGTATTACATGCACTCACCGGTGTGACCCTTAAGTGTTTCGTAGGCATGGATGTATCATCATAGGTTGACTGACTGTGCACATAATTCCTTCAGACTCCCATTTGTGCAAGTCTGTAACCTTTGTCTTAATGATACTAGCTACAGTGGCCTTCTAGATGGGCATGTTGAAGGATTTATGTGCACAGCTAAGTACACGTGTCACCGTGTCCAATGTTATAAGACACTAAAGGGTCACACCACTACACACCCAATAATGGACAACCGAATAAAGTAAGTTGTGTGGAATAATTAACTAGTTAAGTTAATTATAAAGAAGAGGATAAATAATAATAAGTCAATTATTATTTGTGAGGATGGTTAAATACTAGGTTAAGTATTTAACGGACAGTTAATTAATAGTTGATTAATTAACAAGTATAAGTCCAAGGGTTAAAAGTAACAATAGAAGTTTAAGTTTCATTAAACTTCTAGTTAAACTCTAAGGGCCTAAGTGCAAAGCCTAAACCTATAAATAGGAGGGCATGTCTAAGGCTTAAGTGTTACACATTCACATTACTCAAAACCCTAATCTCTCCTCCTCTCCTCTCTCTCGTGTTCGACGGCCGAAACCCCAAAGGGTTTCGGGTTTGCTTGTTCGACCGAAGCCACACACACACACAAGTCCTTGTGTGATACTTTGTTGGTACAACGCGGTCTTGCAGCGTGTTCAGGTGGTGCAGTAGAGGTGGATCACTTCTTTAGCAATCTAAAGGTAATGTTCATCTTCTTCTATTCTCGTGATCTCATTGATTAGTAGAGATCCAGTAATGTGGTATTCAAGTTCCGCCATGTGAATACTACAAGGTTTTCCTACACATGTAGGTAACCAACCCCATAAAAACAGCTTACATAACCCAGGTATGGTTTATGAAAAACTCTTTAATAGCGTCTCCTAGTAAAGAACACTCTGTCTCTACTTCTTGGGCAAACTATGTTAGGCCCATCCCTTGCAGCACGATATTTGTGATAACGAATACGAGCATGGTAGAATTATCAACTCCTGTATTCGAAATCATTTCATGACTTCTTGATTCAAACTGTTGTGATAAACGACAAAGAACAAATCAGTTCGTTTGGGCATGGCCATGCACTTTCAGTTATCTCATCACGTCAAAGGACCTATAAATATCTCTCCTAAAAAGGAGGTGCAATTACCATCTTGTATATTTCGATTTAAAATACAACTTCCTTAGTACCCAGTATCGCCTCGTATGACAAACGTATTTCAGTATTGTCTAAGTTGAACCAAAGCACATTAGTCATTGTATCCTAAACCAAATACCTCAGGCTTAAGGACAATCCCAGTGAACAATACTTTTGAACTTTTCAACCACGAAGTATTGTCACGGTGGTCAATCCAATATTCGTTGAGCTCCAACATAATATCACCGATATTTGGTTTACACAAAACTTGTGTAGCTATCTTCGAAGAACTTCGAATCTACCACCAAATACCGCGATGACGTTAACGTCCCATCGAGGTTCCCACCAAGATGAGTAGTCACGGATTTTGTGTTTTCTTGAATAAATATACTTTTATTCGTGGATCTTGTAAAACATACAAAGTCTGAATAAAAATGATACTAACTCAAGTATTATTCCTCACTGGACATAGATACTGAATTATTAAAGGATCATTACTTATTCCTTTCGGTCACGTTGATTACTTAATGATTCTTACAACCTTGATTGTAACTTTATCACTAAACCAATCATTTCTATTAAAATAAAGACATAAGACGAGTATTTAGGAATACTATTACTTTTGTCTTTGCTAGATATTGTTCTTGCAACAATCTAGAACATATTCTAGTCTTTCCTTTTATGTAATTCGGTAAACATAGGAGGATTGGAAATTAACTCCTTAGTTTCTTGAATTCATAAAATCATCCTTGTAACTAAAGTCTCTTTTAGTTACTCGATTTGTAGATATACTTACTAGTTAAAGAAATTTCCTTAAATGATTGTGTTATCCACTGAAGTGTTTAACAACCTATTAGATATGCAATAATTAATCACAAGACTTGTGATCACGCTATTAGGTTTGCAATAATCTAATCAACGATCATTTATTATTTCTCTTAACTCTTTGGCTAACGACTTGGTAAAACCTTGTTGTTAATGTCTTACTAACTTACTAAATTCACTAACACCTTTAATAAATTACGTTAGTCTTAGCTCCCACTTACTTTTATGGAACTTAAGCATCTCTTAAACTACTACTTTGACCTAATCAATAACTTGTAGTTTAATCTTTTAAGAATTCTATCAATAATTAAGATCATCATTTGGATTTGCGAATATCCAACATTCCTATTTAGGGAATCATGATCTTTATTGATTACTGTATCTAACAAGTATAAGACACTTGAAATGATACTATCAATTCTTAAATACATTAGTATTCTTTTAAGAACTTCATTTAATGCCAAAGTCATCATTTGGATTTGTCAAATATCCATTATTCCTATTAGGGAATTATGACTTGATTAAATATTGTATTTATTACAAGTATAAGAGACTTGCAATAATACCCTTTAATTCTTAAATGCTTTAATATAGTTATGTCCCCTTTTTAAGAGTCATTTAATGTCTAAGTCATTTTACTTGGATTATGCGAATATCCAATTATTCCTATTAGGGAATTACGACCTCATTAAATCCTTTACTATAAGTATAAAAGACTTGTAATAATACTCTTTAGAGTCTATCTTGATTATATCCAATATAATCATACTATATTAATACTAATATTTTAAAACTTTCTATCATAAGTAATGACTATTACTAAAGATGTTTTAACTAAGTTCAATAACTATTGAACCTTATGCTTCCATAAAACTTTTAAATACTTTCATTAGAAAAACTTTCTAATTACTAGCTTCTAAATACCTTGAGCTATCAAGACATTATTTATACAACAATCAAACAAATATATATAAACATGAAACATAAGTAAATCAAAACTTGACTTACAATCTAGTCATAAACCTTGACTAGTGTAATTATCACACATGCACACAATATAATTCAACCATGGATTCGATAATTGATTAAAACCAAAAATGAAACTTGTTTTAACATAAAAATAAAATTATTCAAACAATAAAGTAAAATTGTTTAAAACGAATCCACTGAAAACTGAATTAAAAAAAACTTTGTGCTCGTGGGATCATCACCATCTCATGCCGGTCACCATCACTTTCCATCTCCTGCAATAAACGATTGCAAAAGTTAGATTACTCGTAATGTACTTTTCAAGTATCTTAAAGTGATTAAGAAGTGTGGTTGTGTTACCTGAGGAACTTGCGTTTCCTCCACTACCACTTGCACCCTTTGGACAATTTCTTTTCCAATGCCCAGCCTCACCACACTTGAAGCACCGGTTCTCGGTCCTCGCAGTGTTAGGCTTAACCTTCTTGACCTTTTGTTTGACACCTTTACCACTTGGCACTCCTTGGTTAGGATAGGTTTTACCCTTTCCTTTACCACCATGCCCTTTTCTCTTCTTTCCACCGCCACCGCTGTTACCAATCAAGAGAACGTCCATAGATTTGGTCCCCAAACTCAACTCAGCTGTCTTGAGCATGGAATGTAGCTCAGCAATGGATTTCTCCATATTATGCATGTTGTAGTTGACCACAAAAGACTTGTAGTCATCAGACAACGAGTTGAGTATAGTATCCGTTGCCATTTGCAACGGTATGGGGTGACCAAGTCTAGCGAGGTGATCCATGTGCCCCTTCATTTTCATGACGTGGGCACTCACTGGCGTTCCTTTGACCATCTTGCAAGAGTTGAAGGCTCGATTGATGTCAAACCTCTCGGTGCGAGCTTGCTCTTGAAATGAATCCCTAAGTTGCTGGATCATTTCAAATGCAGGCACATCCATAAGTCCCGCTTGTAACTCAGGACTCATGGTGGCGAGCATTAGACAGCTCACATCGAGTGCATCACTGACATGCTTATCATAAGCTTGCCTCGTTTCAGCTCTGGCATTAACAGCAGGGGTGTTTGGTACTGCTCTCTCCAAGACATACCACTTTCTCTCATGCCTGAGCACAATACGAAGATTGCGCTCCTATTTGAGAAAGTTTGACCCAGTCAACTTGTCCTTTTCGAGGATTGAGCGAAGTGAGAGATTGTTGGTACTTGTTGTCGCAATCACATTTGTTGCTGCCATCTACAAATCAAACCCAGTTTAATTAGTAATCATCAATAAACATTCTCTAAAATATATTATAATATAAACCCATAATTAATATTTTAGGCCTAGGATCCATATGTCACATTCTCGCCGCAAGGTTTGGGCACTTCCCGACGAGACATGCTATTTCTGGTAGGTAACTTCCTTACCGATCGTATCAAGACTTGACACGATTCCTAGGGGTCGTAGAATCTTTAGACTTATAACTTATTACAACTTTGTACAATCTAATTGTACATTTCTAAGTTAGTAATAAAGTCTAGTATGTTTATTCTACTCAAGTACTTTTTGGGCTGGGACTCCCGATTATCACCAAAGTAGATCAGACCATCTAAGACAGTGTGATGTTCTGCGCCGGGACTCCCGATTATCACAGAACCTTACGCACCCTAACACTCGCAATGATTTGAATCCATATCTAAGGTTCTTTATCCTTACAATATGAATATCGTTGAACAAGTGAGGTGTTCCATTAGGTGGATAGTACTTCGATCTAAGATTTTCTTGGGTTTGTTTAAGTCTTAAACTAAACTTAAACTTTTATTCCAATCTTAATCCTTGTTTAAAATGTGTGACTTGTGAATTGAATGGTTCTCCAAGACACCTTCTTTAAACATAAGAACTATTCTTTAAAACTTATAGTTTCAAGAGTTCACACGATTTTACATGTATACCTAAAACGAGGTGTACAAAAACGTTTTACTAGGTTTTGTCAGAAACCTTATTTCTAATAAAACTTACTTGTTTTACATTACTTGAAAAACTTATAAACTTATGTTAAACTTTTAAAACTTTTATGATTCATAAACTTGAAACATAAACCTAGTTTAACACACCTAGCTTTTCAAAAATGTCTAATAGACATTTATTTCTTACTTATTAATTTCGACCATAACTTATGCCTTAACGACACACTTACAAACTTTGTGTTTTTCTTGTGTAGCTCCCACTAGCTTCAACAACCATGATAAAACTTAAGTTATCACAATCACCGGTTTATACTTGGTGAAACTAATAAACCTATTATATAAAAACTATATATAATAATTCTTTAGTTTGTTTAAACCCTTCTTATATTTAACTTGAACTAGTTAAATATAGGTTCTTGTTATTTATACTTGATCATTAATCTAGTATATTACATAACTTGTAAAATACTTGTATCATATTTGTATAATTATCTAGTTATAATAACTTATAACTTTATACACCTTGATATATATAACAATATAACTTTGTATATTTCTAGTTAATAATATAATTTCAACCTGTACAATTACTAGTTATAATTAAATCATAACTTTGTACAATCTAGTTTTAATTATATTATAACTTACACAATAACTAGTTACACTATTATTTCTTTAAAGATCAAAATAACATTATCCTTTTAATTGTTTCATTTTATCTTGTATTTAATATATATATATATATATATATATATATATATATATATATATAAATTCGTATATATATATATTTATAATAACAAACTTGTAACATTCTAATAAGAATATTACACCTAATTTATACTTATACATTTTAACTTGAACTGTAACATCCTAAAACTGGCCTAGTTGTTTTAGGTATATATTGACATTTGAAAAATATCTATTTGACCATATGTGGAATAAATTGATTAAGTGTTAAATGAATTGTTTGACTTTTGTTCCTTTGTGATATTTTAATCAAGGGATTAAAATACCCGATTTCTGAAATGTTTAAATAAAAAATGTGATTTTTATATCTTAGGATTCTCCTTTTAATATCGTCTCCGAATATACTTTCGTTTTTAAAATTGGAGTCCGTTTGGTATTTTAAATAAATTATCTACGAAAGGGACTTTTATATTGTATTTGTTAAAAATGAAAAAAAGTCAAGAGGGTCCCACCCCCACCCCTTGACCGGCCACATGAGGGGGAAAGCCCCAAATCCTTTTCATTTGATCTTTCCATCTCTCTCTCTACGTCTCTCTCTCTCTCTAACATCTCTCTAAAATAAAAACCCCATTGGTGTTCTTGAGTTATCTTGAAGATCCATAGCTCGTTTCTTGGCCAATCTTCAATCCGAACACGTTTTTGGATAGCTCTTGAGGTAAGCTTCAACCTATATGTGTTCATTTTTGATTTCATGATAGTTGATAAATTAGGGTTTATGTGTTCTTGAGGTTTGGTTAGTGATTATGGTGTTAGATGTTATGTTAAGTGTTTATTCGAAGTTTGACATGTTTTGTTGTATGGGTACAAGTATTTTAGCACAAGGTACAACCTTTTTAGCAAAATGTACACATGTGTGTGTGTGTGTGTGCGTGTCGGTGTGTGTGTGTGTATCAATTGTGTGATTTTGGATTATGCTCCTAACTAGACTTAATATGGGTTTTAATGTTATCGTGGGTTAAATTAATATGTAGGAAGTGTTAATTGTCAAGATGGTTAGTTATGACATGTTTGAATGAAATTGTTAGTTGAAAAGTTGTATGGAGTTTATGTATAATTTATAAACTAGTTATTGGGTTAAATATCTAGTTGGTGAAAAATATGTCATTGGTGTATTTTATGGGTTTTGTGACAAGTTGGTGTGTTTGTGTCAATGATAGGTTTTTATGGGTTATGTTACTTGTCTATGTTAAAATAACATGTTAGATATGTTAGTTATGGTTTATGCCAAGTATTGGTGGGATTTGATAAAAATGCTAGTTTGTATAGTGTTTGGATAATTTATGTTAGATTATGAACTAGTAAGTGGTATGTATGTGATCTCGTATAAAAGATAAAATTTGGTCTTGTTGAAATGACTAGTTAGTCATGAATTGTAAATAGTATAATTATAACATTATAGTTGTGTTTGGTAGTGTTAAAGTCTAAAAGTGAGTTTTGACTTGTTTGGTTATATGAAGTGAAAGTTTGACTAAATGTAGTTAGTATGAATTTACTTGCTCTATGAATGACAACAACATGATAACTACATAATTTGGTGATTTGTGAGTCGTTGACATGATTGTAGCGGTAGAAAGTATTATTGTTCTAATCATCTGGTTTTGACCCGTTTGAGTGTAAGAAATGCAAAATGACTAGTTGACTCGTTGTGTAAGGGTAGATGGTCATGACACGTTCATATGATGATTTAAGTGTTTGGTTATCTAGTTAGTGCAAGTGTTATTGTTAAATTTATATTTAACATTGTTTATAATTTTAGTAGAATTATATACTAATTCGGTATTCCTTTGGTGTACAGGAATCGGGATCGGGACTCAGAAACATTAGACCTCTGAGTTCGGCAAGTGGAAGGTTACGGTGAGTGGATTTAACCTCCAACTTGTGTTCGGTTTCAATTGGTTCGGTATATGCATACTTAGTAAAATTTGCAGGAAATGTACCAGCTATGGGAAGTTCGCGACGCGATCTAGAGTTCGCGAACGCGAACTCGAAACAGGGAATTCTGGTGTTGGCCGTGAACACTTCGCGACCGAGTTCCCGAACGCGAACACGAGTTCGCGACGCGAACCTGAGTTCGCGATGGGAACTCAGTTGCAATGCTTTTGATGCAGTTTTTTCGTATCTTGCTTGCTAGTTTAGTACCTATTTGCTAGAGTTGAGTCAAATAGGTTATGTGCACAATGTGAAGTGACTTTGCTTGATCTGTGGCAACAACTCGGTAAGTGGGCAACCGAGGTTTGAGAAGTCAGTGCGCTGGGCATCGGGTATCGACTAGTAGGGTATCCGACCTTACCTGTATTTGTTGCATGGTTAAGGGGAGGGAGTTGCCCGGGTGTTGGATACGAAACGCTATCGGTTACCGTGGTTTTGGCCGACCATGGTTTAAGGCTCCGGCAGGACCCCGATCTTCTTGAACAAACCGGAGATGTTTTATAACTTCCGTGTTTAAGTGATTACCCAACCGGAGATGTTTTATAACTTCCGTGTTTATGTGATTAGTGTAGTGGTTAGGTGGTTCTTCGAACATAGAGATGTTTATGCTAGCTTGTTGGGCTTTACAGAATTTGTAGATTATATTCATTCACTTAGCTTTGTGCTAATCCCTCCATCGTTGAATCTTTTCAGGTGGTCGGTGCTTTGGACGGGATGATTGACCAAGCTCAGTTGTTATGTTTTAAAAATGAGCCATGCCGTTTTATAACACCGTTAAATATTATTAATATTATTTGGAGTTTATTTCGGGACATTTGGTTTGTGTTAGGTCACAACAACCCTGGTTTATAATGTTAATTGATATATTAATACTTAGAGAAATATTAGAGTGATAACACAAGAATATAGTCAATGTATCAATCCACTAAGTGTGGCTTGTTGCGGAATAACAAGACCACTAATCAATTACAAAAGATGTGAAATGTGTAAAGTAAATTGGTGAGTACTCCTTTGCAAGATGATCTCTATTTATATTGTTATAGAGATCTTACATAATGAGCAAAGGAGTAACCGAAGGACTAAGCAAGGAAAATGACTAAGATCAAGGGATTTGATCTTAGTCAGTTACTGTACTGAGTATCACTCAGTCCTTCTACTCAGTATCACTATCTGATACTGAGTGCTGATACTGAGTTCCAATACTGATCACTCAGTATCAGACCTAAACTTAGCTATATTATTCTACATATAAATCAAAGCTAGTCTAGATTGTTTTTGTTATCTTAAGATCTAAAGATCAAGGCTTTTTGCCTTAACAATCTCCCCCTATCTAATGATAACAAAACAATTACAAAGATTAAAAAAAATAGGCTGCAGGCTGCAAAGTCTTCTTCTTTATTCTGTCTTGATTGATTCAAACTCATAGAAGACTTCTTTCTTTACATGGATGAACTCTTCTCTTTTCTTCAGTTCATCTTGCCTGTTGTTTAACACAGCAACAATCTTCTTTCTGACCCAAGCATCTTCTTTCTTGGTTATCATCCATTTCAAGCCCACCAAATGACTGATAGGAGCTGTCTGCAGTTCTGCTTCTGTGATGAAGCATTCTCTGTCCTCTGAGTCAGTGTACATATATCCAGATGTTGGATATATGGTACTCTTCTGATCCTGAAATATAAGGTTAGAAGGAACAGTGTATTTAGGAAACATTCTGAAGGTGTTCAGGCACTCAGGCTTGTTGTTTCTGACAGCCTCAGTCATAACACTGAGTGCCCTATAATCTGCTGCATATAAAATCCCTTGTTCATAACAAACTGCAGCTACAGCCCATACTTCATCCATCATCACTTGAGCTTCAGAAGATCTGGATTTCATTTCCTTAATCAGTCTAGCAATCTTAATCCAGTCTTGTACACCCATATTCTGGATATCATTAAGAAAGAACTTCAATGGAGGACTGACTGGCCCAGTGCATGTTGCAGTAATGCATTTGTCAACAATTTTGACTTTGATTTTGTTGACAAATTCATTTAGCCAGTGAATGTTCTTCACATCCAAAAAGATTCTGTTCCTCAGCATGTTCATTCTGGTTTCTCTATATCTGAATCTTTGAGCAATGATGTTCCAGTATTGTTGAAGAACATCATCACCTTTTCTTCTGACACCATGAGACTTCCAAGAGTCATCTGCCTCAGTATCAGTTTCAGGATCTTCTTCTTTGACAGGAAAGAATCTTTGGGCTTCAATCTCATCCTCAGTGTATTGAACAGATCTTCTAGATCTAGAGATCAGTGGAGCTGGATCTGTTTCTTCACTAGAATCTGAAGACATAACCACATTTGTCATTCGTCTGGTTATTGGTCTTCTGGGAATTCTAGAGGGTCCTTCTGCTTGAGGAGAGATAGGTTTTTCTGTATGCTCTTCATCATCAGAGAATGATGATGAAGAGGTTTCTTTGTTTGCTTCATCCAGTGCATAGTTTAAGAAATCTTCAGATGGCATTGGATGTTCTTCATCTTCATCATCAGCAATAGGCCAGATGAAAGGCCTATAGACCACAATTTGTAAATTATTCTCTTCAAAAGTTTGCTGTGGTTGGTCAGTATGAGTCTCCCCCTGAGCAGATGGCTCAATTGGGTCTTGAATTTGTAAGTCTGACCTTGTTCTTTGTCTTCTTCTCTCATACTGAATGCGAAATAGCTCAGTATGAGGGCTTTGCTGTTGTTGTTGTTGTGGAGGTTGATCTTCATTCAATCTTCTTCTTTTCTCCCCCTGAGCAGAAGGCTCAGTTTGATCAACCTCAGTATCTCTTTGTCTCTTCTCCCCCTTTTTGTTGTCATTAGATGAGGAGGGAAGAGGATCAGTATCACCACCCATGTCTCCTTCAGGTTGTTCAAGAGTAGGAGAGGGCATGGGCTCAGTGGCAGCATCAGTATCATCAGCACCTCCTTCTCCTTCTCCTTCCTCATTGTGGTCACCCTGTGAACCAGGTGGAGTGTGTGGAGGCTGCTGTGGTTGTTGAAGGAGTAATACTGACTGTTTTATGACATCAATATCACCACTCATCTTGTCCATTCTGGCGAGTATTGCATTTTGAGTTTGTTGGATGACCAGAATGTGCTGCATAAGTGCTTGCAGAGTCCCTTGGTCTGCGGCAGCCTGAGATGCCTGAATGCCCTGCACAGATGGTGCTAAAGAAACAAAAATGTAAAAACTGGTTAGAAAGGAAGGTTTATCAAATAGAATTGTGGTGTTGTTTAATTCTACAATCATATAAACAGAGTTTGTGAAGTCTGTATTTCATCTGGTATAGGATGAAATATTGTGGACTTGTGCATAGCATGTGTAAGAAGATTTTAGTAAAGGTGAGTGTGAAAATTTAAGTAGCTCAGTATAGGATAAGTCACATTTACTAAAAGGTTTGGGTGTGGGAATTCGAAGCCTGGGATGTGCTTCTTGGTATCTTCAATGTTTATCACTCGGTATGAGAGTGATAACAGAAATGTGGCTAAACCCCATGGGATATTTTAGGATTTTGTGGCTTAAGGGTTTGGGATCATTTCTTGAATGATGCTACCCAACTCAAAAATAAGTCGGACATTATTCAAGCAGCACCAGTGGGTGTCAGTATGACATCAACCACCATTGTCTCTTTAAATGTGGAGACAACTGTAGACTGACAATGATCAATTTAGTGTGCTCAGTGTATGAATTTTGCATAGCAGCAGTGGGCTAGCTATGTTGGCCATAAGGGGATATATATTTGAAAGATCGTTTGAGACTTTGGTCAGTATTGAGTTGGTACTGTCCAATACTTAGTCTCTATTTGGGAATGAAATATATATATATAAGTTTAAGGGCTTTTTAGAAATTCATACCTGAGACTCTGTCGGATTCTCTTCTAGCATCTGCAGAGGTCGGTGCAGGAACATGTGTTTGTTGATGTGCAGCACCAACATCTTCAATACCGACCTCTATGTGATGCTGAGCACCTTCCATTGTAGTTTGTGCATATTGAATCTCCACATCTAGAGGAACATGAGGCTCCTCAATTGGTTGAACAGGTGGAGGAATTTCTGGACCTGGAAGGTCAGCGGTGGCTGCAACTAGACTTTGAGCTTGAAGAGAGGCAGTTAATGAGGGAACATTTGCAGGCTGCACCTCCTCAGATGATAAGTTTCCCATAATGATAGGAGAAAGATTCCTTCGTTGTCTATGAAGAACAAATTGTGTGTCTTCTGAGGACTCAGTTTCAAGAATGGGTTCAATATGAGGAGCATCAAGATCTTGTGCAGGTGGAGAGATAAATGGTTCTTGAACTTGTGGGATATCCTGCATCTCAATATCTTGACCAGCCTGGGCTCCAGTGCCACTATTATCATCATCTTCATCATCACTCTCATTATCTGACTCAGTATCAGTCACATTTTCTGCATCATTTATATGTTCTTGAACAATGGCCCACATAGGAGGACTTAGAAGAGGCTCGCCTTCTCTTGGCCTATAAAAGAAAATCTTCTCACTAAGGGGAGGAAGATCAACTCTTGGACTGTGAAAATCATCATAAATATGTGTGGGCATTGAGTGTTGAAAGATGAGTGATAGAAATCTGCAGAAAGGGACATTGCATTCCCTTGTGTTTGCTCGGACCAGAGTAGCTAATTCATTAAAAATTAGGCGAGCAAAATCAATATTTCTTCCATAGTATAGAGCATGTACTATTTGCATCCCAAATTCGTTTATTTGGTCCAGAGCTCCCGTCTTGTGGGTCATACATCGAATAATTGTTGTGATGAGAATACCCCACATGGGACCAAATTCATTTCTTTTAATTGTGCCCGTTGTTCCTCGGCGACCCAGAAATGGCAGTACAGAGCGTGCCTCTGATCTATCTACAAATGGGTCATACTGAGCTTGGGCGGGTAGTCTCAGTGCTTCTCGAATGATTGCAGTAGAAACAAAAGCTCTTCTTTCATCCCTAATTACCCATCCAGCAATCATATCTGGAGAATCGAGTGTGGCAGAGTACCAAAACTCGCATAACATTTCTGGGTAAATTGCTCGAGGAGATAATGTCAGTGTACGAGCAATTTGGCAATGCTTCATAAAAGTCACGATGTTCGTGAATTCTTGACATACCCAAGCTTGAGGAATATTAAAATTTGCTGTGATGTTGTTCCTCGCAAACCTGGGTACTTCATTATTTCGGAATTGGATTTCCGATTCAACGTTTGGAGCAACAAAAGTGTAATTCGCCATCTGTGATTGTGATTTGAAAATGTTTGGCTTGCTAAGAGAGAGTGAAATCGTTAATCGCAGAGAGAATTGTAAATGAAAGAAAGAAATAACAGTTAAAAAAAAATTAAAGAAAAAAAACGGTTATTTGAAAGATAATTAAGGTATTGGGAAGTAAAAACGGCTGATTTGACTGCCTTATCCTCTGCCAACGGTAACTTTCTTTTTAAGAAAGGTTACCGTTTGAGCAGTATGAGGATTAAGCTCGGTGTAAGAGCCGTCATACCCCAATTCTGAGTTTAAAAAAAAATTAATTAAAAAAAATTAAAAATTATAAAAAAAAACAATTAATTTACTCTTGAAAATAAAAAAAAATAAAAATTTTTAAATTTTGATGATAACAGACTGGTGATACTGAGTGGTCAGTATCAATAGGAGTGATACTGAGCGCTCAGTTTTTAAAAGAAATTTAAGAAAGATTAAGGATTCAACATACCTAATTGCCCTAGTAAATACATAAACCTTTCCTCAGGAAGAGGTTTAGTAAATACATCAGCCAATTGTTCATTTGTTGGCACATAATCTACCTCAACCTTACCTTTTTCCACATTATCTCGAATAAAGTGGTGTCTGATATCAATGTGCTTAGTTTTGGAGTGATAGACTGGGTTCTCTGTGATAGCAATAGCACTCTTGTTATCACAATGAATAGGAGTCTTTTGAAAGCTGAACCCATAGTCTAATAATTGATACTGCATCCATAATAATTGAGCACAACAACTTCCTGCAGCAACATATTCTGCTTCTGCTGTGGAAGTTGCTACCGAATTTTGTTTCTTGGATGACCAGCCAACTAGTCGGCCACCTAGGAATTGACATCCTCCACTTGTGCTCTTTCTGTCCAATCTACAACCTGCAAAATCTGCATCTGTGTACCCTTCTAGGTCAAAGTTTGAGTCTTTGGGATACCAAAGACCTAGGTTAGGAGTACCTGTAAGATATCTAAAGATGCGCTTAACTGCTTTCATGTGTGATTCTTTAGGATCAGCCTGATACCGAGCACACAAACATGTGGCAAACATGATATCAGGCCTACTAGCAGTTAAGTAAAGTAAGGAACCAATCATACCTCGGTATGTGGATTGACATACTGGTTTACCAGTTTCATCCTTACTTATCTTATCCTGAGTACCCATAGGAGTATGCATGGATGATAGATTTTCAAATTTATATTTCTTAAGCATGTCATGCACATACTTACTTTGATTTATGAAAGTGCCATCAGGCTTTTGTTCAACTTGTAAACCAAGAAAGTAAGTAAGTTCTCCCATCATACTCATCTGATACTGAGTTGACATTATCTTAGCAAACCAGTCACACATTGACTTGTCAGTAGAACCAAAAATAATGTCATCTACATATATCTGAATGAGTAAGATGTCGGAACCTTTCCTTTTTGAAAATAATGTTTTATCAATTTTACCTCTTATAAACTTATTTTCAATTAAGTACTCAGACAGGGTATCATACCAGGCTCTAGGAGCTTGTTTGAGCCCATAAAGAGCTTTATCAAGCTTGAAAACATAATTAGGAAATTTAGGATCAATAAAACCTGGTGGTTGTTTGACATAGACTTCCTCCTGTAGCTTTCCATTAAGAAAGGCACTTTTGACATCCATCTGATAAACTTTGAAATTCTTGAAAGCTGCATATGCAAGATACAGCCTAATAGCTTCAATTCTTGCAACTGGTGCAAAAGTTTCATCATAGTCAATACCTTCTTCTTGCCTGTAACCTTGAGCAACTAACCTTGCTTTGTTTCTGATGACAACACCATCCTTGTCCATTTTGTTTCTAAACACCCACTTAGTACCAATAATAGTTTTGCCTGAAGGGGGTGGTACTAAGTTCCAAACTTTGTTTCTTTCAAACTCTGTGAGCTCTTCTTGCATAGCCTCTACCCAATCTTCATCTAATAAAGCTTCATCAGCTTTCTTTGGTTCAATGGTAGATAGAAAACTGGAGAAGAAACAAAAGTTTGCAGTTGCTTGGGTTGGAAATTCTAATTTTCTTCTTGTTTGGACACCTTCTTCAATAGGACCAATAATGTTTGAGTGTGGATGGTCTCTGTGTTCCCTTAAATTGTTTCCTAAGGGAGCATTTGAAACAGAATCAACAATATCTTGTTGATTTGGTGTGTTGTCTGTCTGATACTGAGTGGAGCTCTGATCAGTATTAGACAGTGCAGGTTGCTGTTCATCTTCATTTTGCAGAGTTGATGTGGATTCTTGTGAAGTGTTGGATGTTTCACCTTCTTCATAAATAGAGTGGTTCAGATCATTAGTTGGAAACTCAGTATGTAGGTCCTCTGATATGGAAACCTCAGTATTAGTCTCATTTGAGTGATACTGAGTTTGAACTTGATCAGTTTCATTAAACTTATTAGGAATAAAGTGTGGATGAAACTTAGGCTGATCAGCAATGGAGTGTTCTGGATTACATAGAGTATCTATGCCACTTATGTCTTCACTTGCTGAGGTAGAATGCTCATTCTGATCTTCATCGAATGTGACATGAATAGATTCTACAATCATCTTAGTTGAGATGATATACACTCTGAAAGCTTTAGAGTGTGGAGAGTAGCCCATGAACACACCTTCATTTGCTTTGGGAGCAAATTTATTGAGATTTTGTTTTGTACTGAGTACGAAACATTTACTCCCAAAGATGTGGAAATATTCCACATTAGGAATCTTGCCATTATATAACTCATATGGAGTCTTCAGATGTCTTTGGACTATAGTGGCTCTATTTTGAGTGAAGTTTGCACAGTTTACAGCTTCAGCCCAGAAACTCAGTGCCAGTCCAGCATGGCATAATAAAGTTCTTGCAGCTTCAATCAGTGTTCTGTTCTTTCTTTCTACAACACCATTTTGTTGTGGTGTGTAGGCTGCAGAGAAATTTTGAATGATTCCTTTTTCTTCACAGAAATCTGCTAATACTGAGTTCTTAAACTCAGTACCATGGTCACTTCTGAGTTGCTTGACCTTGTTGCCTTTTTGAAGTTCCTCTCTTTTTATAAAGGCAATGATTTCTGTTGTTGCATCTGACTTAGTCTTGAGGAAAATGACCCAAGTATATCTTGAAAATTCATCAACTAAGACTAGAGTATAGATCTTTTTGGCCAAAGATGGTGTGCTGATGGGGCCAAAAAGATCCATATGTATCATAGTAAGAGGTTCATTGATGGAATGATTGACTTTAGATTTGAATGAACTCTTCTTCTGCTTGCCCATTTCACATGCTGAGCATAACTTATCCTTTGAATAAGTAATTGTGGGCAATCCTCTCACCAGTTTCTTCATACTGAGCTCATTGATATTCCTAAAATTTATGTGAGAGAGTTTCTTGTGCCATAGCCAATGTAATTCTGGCTTGACTTTAGAAAGCAGGCATACTCGAATAGTTGGATCTATTTCAGATAGGTTGACCACATATACGTCTTTTTCTCTTCTGGCAATGAGTACAGGCTGCCCTTTATCATTGTAGATGATTCCTGCAACCTTTCTGAATCGAGCTTCATTGTCATCATCACACATCTGACTGATACTGAGCAGATTGTGTTTTAGACCTTCTACATAGGCAACTCTTTTAAAAGTTATGTTGCCTGCCTTGATCACACCATAACCTCTTGTCTTTCCCACCGAGTCATCTCCAAACTTGACAGAAGGACCCTTCTCTGGAGTATAATTAAGAAGGTATTCCATACTGCCTGTCATGTGTCTTGAGCAGCCACTATCTAAGTACCACTTTCTGTCACCCTGCACAAGACACAAAATAAGAGTTAGTTCTTTTTAGGAACCCATTTTTGAATGGGACCTTTGGTGGAATAAACAGAATTTGACTTGATCTCTTTATGTGGAGAGGTCGGTATCACTTCAGGAGTAACTTTAGAAGTTTTCTTTGGTGATACTGACTTAGTTTCTCTCCTTTTCTTTGGTACTGAGTACCTAGGGTTTGAGAGATCAGTCCAGCATTCATTTCCCTTATGACCAATATGATGACATCTATAACATTTTCTAGGTCTATTTCTAAACATATTTTCATATGGAATTTTAGAAAAATGTTTCACTTTTGGTAGGTCAGTATGAACGAGTTTTGCAAATTGTTTACTTAAAGATTTTACCTGATCACCAAGTGTTTTTAAAATGTTAATTTTGTTATTTCTAATAGATGTATTCACATTGTTTTTAACTGGTTTAGGAGATGGAGAAACTGGTTGTTTATTTTTATTTGGCAAAGAGGTCTTTTTGTCTTTGCCAACCATAGACCGAGTTGAAGTTGTCTTTTGTTTATCATGTTTTGAACGAACAACTTTAACTGGTTCTTTAGATGTCTGAGTAGTTGACTTTGCTGTTCCTGTGGATTCAGTATTAATTAAAACAGTTTGAGTAGTAGTAAGTTTCTTTTCTGTATTCACAGGTTCTTTATATATTTCAAACGTAGTTGTGTTAAATAATAATTCAAATGGAGGAACAGCAGAGGTGTCATACTGTACTATTTCGAGGTCAGTATCAAGAATTTCTTTTTCAGGAAATTCAATACTGAGCTCTTGTAGTTCAGTATAGCACTTAGAACAGATGGAAGGACCAATTGAATTTTCAAAAATGCTTTTATCCTCATCATCTGATTCAGTTTGACATCCTGCAAAAATGATTTCATCCTCATCATCTGGTTCAGTTTGACATCCAACTTCACATAAAATTTTAGCTTTTACAAAATTAATAGGGTTCATAGTAGAAAACTCTTCAAATAAGTCAGCAAAATTGTTGCTGTTTTTAAATTGAGGATCAACACCAAGTGCAGCCCTCACATTTTCTGGAAATTGTTCATTCAAACATTTATTTAATTTTATTGAAGCATTTCCCCAAGATTTACACTGTTTTTCAAATTTTTCTTTTTCAAGTTTGTGTAAGTGAGCTTTATCAGCTAATCTTTGGTTGATGTCTTTTAAATCTGAAAAATTTAGTTCTAAATCTTTATATTTTGCTAATTTGTCGAAGTTTTCATTATTTACCCTTTCAAGTTCTTTAATTTTTAATTTTAAAGCTTTTTCTTTTTGTACAGAAGTTTTAAGATCAACAAGCATATACTCAAAAATCTTGGTTTTTTCATTCACTGAATAAGTTTGAAAGGAACTTACCTTGTACAACTGAGTGGAATCCCAATCAGTATGAACACTCATCCTCTCAGCCTCTTTGATATCCTTTTCAAAGGAACTCTTCAAATCATCTTCAGTGAAAGCCATAAAGGCTTTATTCTCAATCTCTTCTTCATCATCACTTAACTCTTCATCCATCCATGCTTCTGAGTAAAGTGCTTGATGAGGTGTTCCATTTCCTTCTGCCCTCTTTCCCTTGCTCCAATTCTTCAGCTTGACATATTTGTCTCTATATCTTTTTGCTCGATATGCAATCTTGTCATTTTGGTCAGTCTCAGAAGACTTGGTATGACAATTTGCAGCAATATGTCCAGGCTTTCCACACCTATAGCACAGACCTGATCTTGGGTCAGTATTAGAAGAGCTAACACCAAGCCTTTTCTTCTTCAACTGATCCAGCTTCATAGACATGAGAGCCATTTGAGTTTCAAGCTCTTCTGCCTCAGCATCAACAAGATCAACCTCTGGTTCTTCTGGCTCAGTCACAGTATAAGCCTGTTGCACAACTAGAGCCATACCAGTGGAAGACTTGTCAGTTTTCTTCCAGTTGATCAGTCTTGCAGCATTATTCTCCTCATGATTCAGCATTAAACCATACAAAGTTTGAAGAGTGTATGACTCAATGTTGTTAGCAGCATTGACAGAGTTTGTCATATCAAGAAATTGTTGAGGAAGACTATCCAGAAACTTTTGAACAAGCTCTCCTTCCTCTTTCACAATGCCTACACTGATTAGATCATGAATAACAGTATTGAACCTGTTATAGAGAGTGGTGATGTCTTCATTTGGAGTTGAAAAGAAATTTTCATATTTCCTTCTCATGTTGCTTTTTCGTTGC
The DNA here is from genome assembly GCA_963853835.1 of Calendula officinalis. Lineage (NCBI taxonomy): Eukaryota > Viridiplantae > Streptophyta > Magnoliopsida > Asterales > Asteraceae > Calendula > Calendula officinalis. The sequence continues at coordinate 25,286,766 of OY970823.1, read as the reverse complement.
AACTTCACCTTTGCTGTACCTTCATAAGTGACTGATAGGCTATCCCACATAGCCTTTGCTGTTGGCAATTTCATAATTGCATTAAGTATCTCTTTGGTAACAGCATTACCAATCACTCCTTTAGCTCTTGAATCTAAAGCATACAACTGACGGTCAGTATCAGTCCAGTTGTGCTTCAGTTTAGGTACAGATCTTACACCCTCAGGAGCATTATCAGTAGCAGCAACAGGTTCCACAGTTTGTGGAATGATGGGACCATCATTTAGCACAGTGAGCATCTCATGATGAATTGATTCAAGATACCACTGAGCCTTGAGCTTCCATTGATGAAAGTCTTTTCCATCAAAGATGGGTACTCCCTTTCCAGACATAACTGGGGCAACAATTGTAGACATTTTGGATTTTTGAGTATGGGAAGGATAAGTATAAGGAATGGCTGCCAGGGTTAAAAGATCGACTAAATAAGATTTAATTTAGCCTGCTCTGATACCAGTTGTTAGGTCACAACAACCCTGGTTTATAATGTTAATTGATATATTAATACTTAGAGAAATATTAGAGTGATAACACAAGAATATAGTCAATGTATCAATCCACTAAGTGTGGCTTGTTGCGGAATAACAAGACCACTAATCAATTACAAAAGATGTGAAATGTGTAAAGTAAATTGGTGAGTACTCCTTTGCAAGATGATCTCTATTTATATTGTTATAGAGATCTTACATAATGAGCAAAGGAGTAACCGAAGGACTAAGCAAGGAAAATGACTAAGATCAAGGGATTTGATCTTAGTCAGTTACTGTACTGAGTATCACTCAGTCCTTCTACTCAGTATCACTATCTGATACTGAGTGCTGATACTGAGTTCCAATACTGATCACTCAGTATCAGACCTAAACTTAGCTATATTATTCTACATATAAATCAAAGCTAGTCTAGATTGTTTTTGTTATCTTAAGATCTAAAGATCAAGGCTTTTTGCCTTAACAGTTTGTAAACCTAAACCTAAACTATATATTATCTATATGCTTCCGCCCTTCAAAAAAAACAAAAACGTTCTCTAAATTTTGCGGTGTTACATGAACTAATTAAAATATGTATAAACTTATTATATCTTTTAAAATTCAATTTTACTTAATAATAAAAAAAACGAAAATTTAAATACATATACATATTTATACATAATTAAATACACCTTGTTAATTTTAGAACTTAAAAATTAACACCTTCTTTATCAATTCCCTAAATTCATTAGATGAACCCTAATCTTGTTTTTGACCAATCAAAACTAGGGTTTTGACTTTCTTGATCAAAGACATTATTTTAATTAAAAGATTAATTTAAATCAATCCTTTTAAACAATAAACTTTGTTTAAATTCTAAGATAGATTATATCCTTAATAAATTTATTTAAACTTTTTAATTTAAACCTTATAGACAATAAAACTTTGTCTAAATTATTAGGTTTAAAATACTAGCTTTAATAAACTTATCAAAATAATAATTAAACCTATTAGACATAAACTTGTCTAATTAACTAGGTTTTAGATTATTATCCTAATTAATACTTTTAAATTATTAAACTTAAACTAGTTTAATCTTCTAGGGTTCTTTAGGGTTTTCGAAAACTTAAGACTAGGATACTTTTCCACCAATTAAACTAGGCTAGTTTAATAAACTTGGTGTCCAAGTAATCCTCTACATTTCGAAATCTCTAGGGTATTAGGAAAGAATCCTCTTGATCAATTAAACAAAACTTGTTTAATATACTTGATCCTAGGGTTTTCCTTGGTCACGAAAATTCTAGGGTTTATGGAAAGAATCCTTTTGATCAATTAAACATATCTTGTTTAATATACTTGATCCCAGGGTTCTTTCTAGGGTTTCGAAAATTTGCTAGGGTTTTCTAGAAACCTTCTTGACCAATTAAACTTAGACTAGTTTAATGTTCTTGGTCTTAGGGTTTCTTCCCTTATTTTCGAAAGACATGAAGAAGAAAGAAAGAAAAATACTTGAAACAAAAGAATAATTAAAGTAAACAAAAAAAAACTATGTTAATCTAGTCTAGATTTCTAAACCAACGCTCTGATACCACTATAGGGATTTACTACGCACCATGCGACTGATCAATCACTTGGATCGACCACCTAGTACACGAGTTCGAACCTTGCTGACCAAGAACATGAACTTGTTCTTGACCGGTTAAAACTAACTAGCTGATTTAATCCCTAAATGCGGAACTGGGATTAAACCTAATCCTTAAATCCTAAAGGATTGGGATGTTGGAAATTCTAGATTTGGTTAACAAGAAAGAAACCTTGTACGAAGAACTCGAACACACACATTGCTTGTGTGTATTCGTTGACCATCAACCAAAGAACCCTAGGGTTCTTTGGTCGAAATTCGTCTAAGAGGGAGAAGGGAGTAAAGGGTTTTCCCAAAACATACCTTGTTGTTTGCTTAAGATTGATCCACTGATGATGAACAAATCGAGCGATCTTCTAGTTGATCTAAGCAATGAACTTGTTCTTCAAAACTTGAAGAACACGAAGAACGAACGAAGAACACGAAGAACACAAGACTTGTGTTCTTCCCTTGATCTTGTTCGACCGAAATAGGGAGAGGAGGGGAAGTATTTTCATGGCTTGTGTATGTGTGTAACATCTTTAGGGTTTACCCTAAGCCTCTTATTTATATACAAATAAGTTACGCTTAGAACCCTTCTAGTTTAATTAATATTAGAACTTTAATTAAACTTCCTTTTAACACTTCCATCCCTTGTAGTTTAACTAGTTTATTATTGTTGCACTTAACTACTACATGTATAGTATTAATACACTAATAATTCGGTACCCTTATACACGAATTATATACTTGTATTTATACTTCTAATAGTTAATTATATAATAACCTTTATATAATTTATACAACAATATTATCCAATTACTATATGATTTAATAGCTTTAAATCATATCATGGATAATCTATAATTAACACATTGTATATTTACTCAACTAGTAAATGTACAACTACTTGTATTAATTAGTTAGTTAAACTAATCTAGTAATAAGTTAAACTTAACTTACTACTTAACTGATTCATAATGACTATTATGAATCATTCCTCTTCGTAGTATCATTGCTTATCTTGCTCGTTTTACATGCACTCACCGGTGTGACCCTTAAGTGTTTCGTAGGCATGGATGTATCATCATAGGTTGACTGACTGTGCACATAATTCCTTCAAGAATCTCTCCCCGAGATTCAACAGGATGAGTTCTATGATTGGTTGAATGACTTTGCTGATTTGTGTTGCCCAACTTGTGGAAGCAAGGATATTTGCAAGCACACGTCGGACGTGGGGCTGTTGGACGCTGACTTTGTCAGCGATTCAGGTATCTTTATGATTGATTGTCTCGTTACTTCTAGTGAATCCTGGGTATTGGATACCGGATGTGGTCATCACATTTGCAATCATTTGCGTGGATTTAAGAAGAACAGGAGGCTTGGACGAGGGGATGTTGAACTACGAGTAGGCGAAGGTTCCAAGGTTGGAGCTGAAGCCGTAGGGACATATCTTCTCAAGTTGCCTTCAGGAAGAGTTTTGGAACTTAAAGATTGTTATTAATATCCTAGACTTATTAAAAATGTTATTTCTTTTGATTTACTTATAGACAGTGGTTTTTATTATGAGTTTTATGGAAAAACAATTTCGTGTTTAAAAGATATCATTTTATATTTTAACGCAAATTCTCATAATGGTCTATACACGTTAAATCTAAATAACATAGAACGAAACATTTATCATATAAGTAAAAGATCCAAGAGTAACTTGAATCAAACTTATCTTTGGCATTGTCGTTTAGGTCATATAAACGAGAGTCGCATTAAGAAACTCCGCGATGATGGAATTCTAGAGCCATTTGATTTGGAATCATATGCAATATGCGAAGCTTGTTTATCTGGAAAGATGACAAAAGACCCTTTCAATCATTACAATGAAAGGGCAGGCGAGTTGTTAGGGATTATACACACAGATGTGTGTGGACCCTTCACTCCAGAAGCTAGAGGAGGATACCGCTACTTCATTACCTTTACTAACGACTTCAGTAGGTATGGTTATGTCTTTCTAATGAGACTAAAGTCTGAAAGCTTTGAAAAGTTCAAAGAATATCAGAGGGAAGTAGAAAACCAACTAGGCAAGAAAATTAAGTCACTTCGGTCTGACCGAGGAGGCGAATATTTGAGCCAAGAGTTTGACGATCATTTGAAGGAATGTGGGATTGTTTCACAACTCACACCTCCGTATACACCTCAGATGAATGGCGTATCAGAAAGGAGGAATCGCACCTTGTTAGACATGGTACGTTCAATGATGTGTCGCGCCCCACTACCACTATCATTTTGGGGACATGCACTCGAGACTGCATCATTCACACTGAATAGGGTTCCGACCAAGTCAGTAGAAAAGACTCCGTTCGAGCACTGGACGGGGAGAAAACCTAAGATATCTTTTCTCAAGATTTGGGGTTGTGAAGCATACGTTAGACGTAACTTCACAGACAAACTAAACCCCAAGTCAGACAAGTGTGTCTTCGTTGGATATCCAAGGGAAACCTTGGGATATTATTTCTATCATCAAGAAGACAACAAAGTCTTTGTTGCTCGGAAAGGTGTCTTCTTGGAGGAGAAGTTTCTAGGAACTGAAACTCCAAGAAAAGAAATAGAGCTTCAAGAAATTGAAGAGAACGAAGATCCACCGACGACTTCAGTCGAACCAGTAGTTCAACAAAGAATTGTTGATCCCCAACTAGACCCACCGGTTGAGGAAGAAGAGACACGCAATCCGCGTAGGTCTAGTATACCACGCCAAGAACCAGATAGGTATCTTGGATTCATGATCGATGAAGATGATGGAAGTCTACTAGAACCATTAACCTACAACGAAGCTGCTGACGGCATAGAGTCTGAAGGATGGCTCGAGGCTATGCAAGCAGAGATGCAATCCATGTATGACAAACAAGTTTGGGTGTTATCAGACTTGCCACCACAGTCTCGTGCTGTTGGATGCAAGTGGGTTTTCAAGAAGAAAACCGACATGGATGGAAAAGTGCATACTTACAAAGCACGACTCATCGCGAAGGGTTTCACGCAGACACATGGTGTTGATTATTCTGAAACCTACTCGCCAGTCGCCATGCTTAAGTCTATTAGAATTCTTATGGCCATATCAGCATATTACGACTATGAGATATGGCTGATGGATGTTAAAACTGTCTTCCTTAACGGGGAGTTGAATGAGGACGTATTCATGATACAACCGGATGGTTGTACTGATCCAAAGAATCCTAATAAAGTATGTAAATTGCTAAAATCCATTTATGGATTGAAGCAAGCATCTAGAAGTTGGAACTTACACTTTGACAAAAGAATCATAGAATTTGGTTTTGTCAAGAGTGAGTTCGAGGCGTGCGTCTATACAAAAATATAGTGGGAGCATAGTAATCTTCCTAGTCTTGTATGTTGATGACATACTGCTCATAGGAAACGATATACCAGCATTACAAAGAGTAAAATCCTGGTTAGGTAAATGTTTCCAGATGAAAGACTTGGGAGAAGCTGCATTTATACTGGGTATAAAGATCTATAGAGATAGATCTAGGCGGCTTATTGGACTTAGTCAAAGTACATACATTGACAAAGTACTGAAGAGATTCAGTATGAGTGATTCCAAGAGAGGAATCATTCTGATGTCACATGGCATTACACTGCGCAAAGCTCAGAGTCCCACATCTAGCAAGGAAATAGCTAGGATGAGTTTAATACCATATGCTTCGGCAATTGGATCAATCATGTATGCCATGTTATGTACTAGGCCCGATATTGCTTACTCCATAAGTCTCACGAGCAGATATCAAAAGAATCCTGGTGAACCCCATTGGATGGCTGTCAAGAACATTCTCAAGTATTTGAGAAGGACGAAAGAAATGTTCTTGGTCTTTGGAGGTTCGATGGAAGAACTGCGTGTAACTGGTTACACAGATGCAAGCTTCCAAACCGACAGAGACGATTACAAATCTCAATCGGGATTTGTATTCACACTAAACGGAGGAGCTATATCTTGGAAGAGTCAGAAACAAGATACGATAGCAGATTCGACTACAGAGGCTGAGTACATTGCCGCAAATGATGCTGGGAAAGAAGCCATTTGGCTTAAGAATCTTATCGAGGATCTTAGAGTTATTGCCAGTATCTCTAGACCCATCGAAATATTCTGTGATAATAGTGGGGCAATAGCGCAAGCTGTTGAACCAAGAGAGCATCAAAAGACCAGGCATGTACGCAGGAAATATCACCTCATACGCGAGTATGTTAGAGAGGGTGATATGATAATTAAGAAAATACCAACGGATGACAACGTCGCTGACCCGTTGACAAAACCACTAGTTGGACCAAAGCATGAGAAACATGCGCACGCTATAGGCATGCAGTACCTAAATATTGGTAGCTAGTATTTTTGATTGGATTCATAGACATGTTTGAAATCGATACATTATGTAATAACATTTCGTGGGATTGAAATAGAAAGTTTTACGTAATGTTTTCACACTGTCTATTCTTAACATGTTTTAAACCTATCCTTGATACACAAAGTTTTTGAGTATCTAAATTGTCTGTGGTTGCTTGAATTTAGTGGGAGCTAGATTCAAGAGTTAATACCATTTTGAATATTTATCTATTTCATAGTTATTGAATAGAGAAACAAGGGTTGTTAAAATAAATATTCATAGATGTTTACAGAGTTTGCTAAACATTAGACATGACCAAAGGATCGATATTACTTCATGGAGCCCAAGCATGAGTAATTTCGAGTAGATGTCCTCTGACCTGAGACATTTTGGTTTGAGACACGATGACTTCTGATCTTTAGCATTTATCTACCGTCACACCGTAAAAGGGTGATCATAAAGAACTTGACTAAGACAGCGGAAGTCGTGGGCAAGATAACGCAAATGTCAAGATGGAATTTGCACCTTCTTTAACTAGAAGAGATATTGCATGACCGCTCGACGATTAAGACTACTGAAACGCGTGGCCGCGCTCGGAGAATGATTAGATCATTTGGTAATCCGTTACTGCAGAAAGTCGAAATCAGAGTCGAGAAAATTCGAGTATATAGAACAAGATCCCTGCTCCATGTCTATTACTCAAATTAAGAAATATCGTGATGCGAAAGGAAAATCTGTTAGTGTTATTCATTTTATGAATATTATCTCTGGATGTAAGAGTTCTTATGACCTGGTTATCCTAAATGTCTGGCTAGGGACCGCTTTAGGCCAACGATGATCAGAAAGTGTCTCTTAACTTGCACAAGTGGGAGTCTGAAGGATTTATGTGCACAGCTAAGTACACGTGTCACCGTGTCCAATGTTATAAGACAATAAAGGGTCACACCACTACACACCCAATAATGGAGAACCGAATAAAGTAAGTTGTGTGGAATAATTAACTAGTTAAGTTAATTATAAAGAAGAGAATAAGTAATAATAAGTTAATTATCTATGAGGATGGTTAAATATTAGGTTAAGTATTTAACGGACAGTTAATTAATAGTTAATTAATTAACTTGTAAAAGTCCAAGGGTTTAAAGTGTTAATAGGAAGTTTAATTATGAGATTAATCATAATTCAACTCCAAGGACCTAAACGTAACATGTAACCTTATAAATAAGAGGCTTATGTTAAGGGTTTTAGGTTAATCACTTACAACACACTCAAAACCCTAAAGTCCTCTCCCTCTCCCTCTCCTTCGGCCGAAGTCGACCGAAAGAGCCCCTTGGGGTTTCGGTTTAGTGTTCGACGAAGAACACACACACACAAGCTCTTGTGTGATACTTTGTTGTTACAACGCGTCAACGCGGTCTTGCAGCGTGTTCAGGTGGTGCAGTAGAGGTGGATCACTTCTTTAGCAATCTAAAGGCCGGTAATGTTCATCTTCTTCTTTTCTCGTGATCTCATTGATTAGTAGAGATCCAGTAATGTGGTATTCAAGTTCCGCCATGTGAATACTACAAGGTTCTCCTACATAGGGATGGTTTGCTAAACATAACTCTTATCAATCGGTGTATTTTGGTTGTATATTTAATTTATTGTGCAACTATTGTTATGTATATATTTTCGATCATTTACCAAAGAAATTGTAAGACCTCAATTTTTAAAAACATATTTAAATATGTTTTCAATCCAAAATACGCATAAATATATCGGTGTCAAATACATGTTATGAACACCTTTTCTTTGTCAAAATGTTGTAGATCTAAGTTATATCACTTCTATTTCATCATCCATGACAAACCTCCAACTAGGGTTTGCATACTTCCCCATTTACCACCAAAAACACCACTTAGAATTATAAGGAGTAAGGATTTACCTTAAACTTCAGAAATGGAAGAAGAATCACGTGATTTGGAGTCCAAAATCAGTTCCAAATGCCCTTTTCCACTCAAAATAAGTATAAACACTTGTGGTAGAGAACTAGGGTTTCATTTGAGCAATAAATGCCCAAACCCCGTCTTTAAATGCCCATCAGACAGCAGTGACGCTCGCGCGGCTCGACAGTCGCTCGAGCCGCTCGAGGTCTCTCGCGTGCGCGACCAAGCCCTCTGCCCGATTTCGGTGCCGCTCGCGTGCTCGACGGCCTACAGCTCGCGTGCTCAATCCTGTCTGACCTAATACTCGATTTTTTTGGCTGTTTTGGTCAAGTCTTTGACCCGTAACTTTCTCATACGATCTCCAAATTACACGAAACCAATTTCTACGTGTTTTAAACGAATTATCCATAATTATCATATTTTTGTACAATTTATTTATTTACAAATTTCGGGTCGTTACAGAAATAGTGAAAGTTTATGTCAAGATCATTTAATTTATAGTTTTAACACGAATTCTGTTTCATGAAAAAGATTCCAACTTGACAAAAGTGCAAGAGCGATGGTAGTTGGAATTATTATTTTCTGTAATATTGTGCAACTATTGTTATGTATATATTTTCAATCATTTACCATAGAAATAGTGAAAACTTATGTCAAAATCATTTTTTGTACGTGTTATTGTGTTTAAAATAAGGAATAAATGAACAACGGAAACAGGTTAACCGGTTCCCTTAAAAATGTGTTGCCTTGTCGAATGAGTAGGGATGGTTTGCTAAACATAACTCTTATCAATCGGTGTATTTTGGTTGTATTTATCTAAATGGGTCAAATAAAAAAGCTTGTCTATAGTAAAACGGGCCAAACAGGTTGAAAGTCGCCCAATGTATATTTTAAATGCTTATAACCTACTTAATTGTTTTATTGAAAGATTTCATTATGATTTTAAAAAAGCAAAAATGTGTTAGCGGGTTAAGCTAACCTGGTCAAACCCGTTTTGACTCGTGTTAGAAAAGTCCTTTTTGAGATATTCGTTTTCAATTAATTATATATTTATTATTATACATAAGATTATACTTTAAATGTGGGGAAATTCAGTTTTACCAAAAATTAGTCAAACAAACAGTAATGCCTTTAGTTTACAGTGTAAAATTTTTATATGTACAAGAACAAATCAAAAGTAAACTACAAGAAAATTGCTACATTACATATGAGTTATGACTAACTTCTATATAGTGACTCATGTTATGTTGCTTAAGTAATTAATTTTTAACAGGTTGATCAGAGTTACCAATTAACCTACAATAGTACAATTTAAAGAATTGACTCTTAAATGCAATTTTTAATATACATATAAAAGTTTTTTAAAACATATGTAAGTTTGACACGTTTGTTGTTTTGTTTTGTTTTGTTGTTTTTTTTATATGTTTGTTATTTTGTTTACCATATGTGTAATCTGATCATATGAGCAAAAGAAAACGACATATGAAGGTGACTGATGAGGTCAAATTTAGTTTATTCATTTTAATTAAATTTTCTAACTTCCATATTTTTTTCTAAATTTCAGGACATTTTAAATAGGTGAATCTGCATGTTTCGTTCTCGGTCCATTCGGGTCATAGCCAAGCATTTAATCCACCCGATTTACCGATGTGTTTGAAATTAAATCGTTCTTTAGACAATGTAAGAAAAACAAGACATTTTCAATATTAAAGTTATTATTGCCAACACATGTTTCTTATATATTTTCAATTTATTCTTGTAAACAATTTTATAAGCCGGCCGTGATTTATCACGAATTAGGTTAATGTATAGAATAATCAAAAATCAACATTTATGTCATATTATGACTTGTAAGCCATTTAACTAAGAATTTGTGATGTTTGATAGACATATATGAAATATTTAAAATCCAAACATAACTCACTAACCAAGTTCTTTCATGGAAAAAAAAAGGTTGTAATAACGTCATTAAACACTTGATATGGCAATTTGATGTACGATATTGTTTTTTTCTTTTTGACCTGGTCCGGCTCGTTTTTACAAACGGACTAATCTCAAAACGACCTCTCACTTTGTGGGTGACCTAAAGTCGGCGTGAGTGAACCTCTGTAGCCATGACGAATCCACACTATATTAAGGGGGTGCATGACCCTCTCTTGGTGGGGCACCTATGTGGAAAAAACTGTTCAGATTAGAAGTTGATAAAAACTGTTCCATAAGTTCTAAACTTCTACAATCTTTGAATTGAGCAAATTCATGAAATTGATGTTGGAGTACTCTCGAATAGAAAAGACAGATGGAACTGGGATGGTGACCAGAGTGGAATTTTCACAGTAAAATCGTTAAAAGGTATTATAGATAATTTAACTCATGAATCACATAATGACACATGTTTTTGGAACAAATGGACACCGCCTCGAGTCAATTGTTTTGTTTAGAGATTATTGTTAAACAAGATTCCAACTAAATCAAATATGTGTTCGTTCGAGTGGTATTACCAACTCCTCCCGACTTGCCAGATTTGCAGCGCTGTAGTAGAAGACAGCGAGCATTTATTCTAGTCTTATCCTACCAGCTCAGAAATTTAGCTTAATTTGGTTTCATATAGGTTGACATTGGGCTCAAGCTTTGGAAACTATTGCGTGATAGTCAAATATATACAAAAGCATACTACAACTTGTTACCACGGCTACAGATGATTCAATAAACAATTACCACATTGTTTTGTTTTTGTATTTTTGTGATTTTTTGCGTCTAAAACAGTTTAAAAAATGTGGATGTTACATTATGATTAACTATTGGAACAATGCTTCGTAATAATCGTAACAGGGGATCAAAAATATTATTCATGCTTCTGAAAAGACAAATACAAAATGACACAGTCAATACTTTACAGAACAAAAAAACAAGGTTACAAACAAAAATTGCACGACGTACAACCAGCTACATTCCATTTCGTTCGAGTTATATACACACTGGGCCCCACGAGAGAGACCCATTCAAAAATCAAAACTCCTCTATTCACTGCCACGTGTCGCAATATTCCCATCCTCCCCGTGGTAGCCCGTCACTTTAACCTCGCCGTCCGTCACCCCTCTCATCTCTTCAATTATTTAACCCCTCTTTCTCTCTCTCTCAAAAACCTCTCTCGTTTCACTCTGTATTTGTCGATTGGAAAATTTAAATGGAACTACGGCGACTCTAAATTCGTCTTTCCAGTTGCTGTTTTATGGAATTTTGTTTTGATTTTTGAAATCAATTGGAGGATTTAGAGAACGAATTCTGATTTATCGAGCTTAATTTCATCGGAATCAATGGCGACACTTCAAAAATTTAAGCTGCTAGCGACACAATGTGCCGTTGCCGGAAGTCCTTCACGGAGTCCGTCCACAAGTCCAGTAATTCATCTCCGACGTCGGAAGACGTTACGGATGTTGCTGAGTCGCGGCAGTAGCCGGCGATTACCGACTCGTGATGAGTTTTCAGATCGGAGATCAAGTGATGTTAATTCGTCGGAAAATAGGAAAAATGCTGGTGTGAGACAGAAGTTGAAGGACTTGCTTGTATCATCGCCTCCGCAGCCACGGTTGCTTGAAGAGAACGGTCGTGACGGTGGAGATGAAACGAAGCGGTGGAGTGTTGGTGGTAGTTTGATTATCCGGCGCGGTGGTCCGAGAGGGCTGAGGCCTTTGTCGGGGACATTACGGCAGCGGTTACTTAGACGAGCATGGAGGCCAGTACTTGTAACCATTCCCGAGTAAAAATCATTATCTTTATTTTTGGAAACTGATTATCTCTGATGGTCAGTAATCAGTATCAATCTTTGGTACAAACTTCGCTCTAGAGGTTGTTATTCAATTTTTGTTTCATTTCGATATATCCAAAAGTTAGTACGAAGATAATGCATTGTATTTCAGACTACATTTATGTAGACCTCATTGCTCGTATTTTAATCTTTTTAGGGGGTGTGTAGATCCAAACCTAAACCTGTTTATCTTAATTCCTTGTGTAAACATGTAATCGAGGCAGTTTTGGTTGTACACTTTGTTTTGTTTCATATTTTTTGAAAGGTATTTATATTTACTCGTGATGTACATAATCTAATATCTAGTAAACGTTTGTATACCTAAAGAATGAACTCTAAAAGATAATTTCGTGGACTTTTGCGGTTAAACTATCACTAGATGGTTTGGTGTGTTGTTTTATACGAACCCATAAAAGATTCTGTGTTTGATAAAAACTTTTGACTGTTTCAATGAATATAGGATGAAATTTTTATTATTATTATTTATTTTTTTTGAACGGCAAGTTAGTAAGTTAGTGATTTGAGCCTAAATAGTGACATCCACAAGGGGCCCCTCGAACCCTCCACCTATGAGGAATAAACCCTACGTCCACGACGGGACTTGAACCCATGACCAATGTCATGGGTTACACCTTAATACTTTCTCCAATACCACTAGGTTAGAAGATTTGAATATTTATGAAATGATTTTACTTTGAAAAGCATCGGTTGAATATTTATGAAACCCATGGAACTGCTTTAATGCTTTTTCTTGATAACAAAAAAGTGTACTATTTCTTTTCTTAAGGAAGAAATAATTTAGGGTTGATCTAAGCCTACCAAAATATTTTACTTTTCCTACCAAAATTGTCATATCATCGTGTGATATGACAGTGAAATGATATAAAGCATTCAATTTGTGTGTATGTACCGTGTATCCTTACTTTTACTGTAGCACTTCTAGAGTTTTAACAATTGTATATAAAAAATACTTCATTCTTTGGTCCCTAACTTACTTATTATTCATTCTTAATTTTTTTTTTAAATAAACTTCTTATTTTTACAATTTATAAGACTATTTAATATAAGTAATATTTATTGCATAAAAATATGTACAAGGACCACCTCTTTTTTATTTTTTATTTAATTGATTATTTAATTAATAATTATATTATACTCCGTAGATCAAATATCCACCTTTAATCTCATCTTAATTTATAAAAACATAAAAGATAAATATACATACAATAATACCCCCAAAATAATAACTTGATAACATGTTTTGTATAACGGCTAGATCTATACATTACTTTATTACGAGTAAATTATAAAAATCTTTCTTTCAAAATTATATATCGAGACTATATGATATTTTTGTGTATAAATATATAAAACTAGCTACAAAACCCGCCCGATGGGCGGGTATGCTGTAAATTTTAGTATGTAGAAAAATGTCCAAAAACTTTATATATTTCTAAATGACATAATAATCGATAGATGTGATGATGATTTTGTACAAAAAACGGTAAATGAAGAAATGTTACACGGGCTTTTTATTAAATGAAGAATCCAGCTTTTTATGCCGTAATCCGTAATATCTGAAGTCTGGTTCCGTTGCACAATCCAGCTTTTTATGCCGTAATCATAGAATGCCGGTTTTATGGAAATTATACTGAGTCGTGTATCACTTCTGAATAAATACGATTGAGTTGCTGATTGATCTTTTAAATATTTATTTGTTTCCTTGTATGTAGGATCTTTTAAATAGTTATTTATTTGTTTCCTTGTATGTAGGAAGCCGTATATGGAGCATATGAATGTAGACCGTAAGCCGTACCAGATTCGTTTGCCGTATATGGAGCGTATGAATGTAGACCGTAAGCTGTACCAGATTCGTTTGTATTAGTGCAAATGACGTGGACCAATCAGGAAATTCCAAGTGGCATTATGGACGAATAGGAATGCTTGGAATTGACATGGTGTCAAACCCTCTTCAAATTTAGGCCTCATATATAGGGTAGGATACGTATGTGGAAAGTAGCAAAACAAAAAATATAAATAAAAGTTTATGCAATAGTTTCACCGTATAAATATATTTACTCTACTCAGATATTTTACTTTTTAGCCCTTTTATTATTTTTCAAGATATAATATAACAACTTAATAAATATAAGTTCCTTTTGTCCAACAAAAAATATTATTTTTTTTTATAAATATTTAGGTCTTTATTAATAATTTTGATTAAAATAAAAGACTAGTTTCGAAAAAATGTACATATATGTATATAAAAAGTAAACAAATACTAAAATATTTATTTAAATAAATTACAATAAAAACTCTGATACAAATGATGCATAATCTTAAATTTTTATAATCTTATAATTTTAAGGGTTTTGCTAAGTCACTAACATACATCAAAAACTTGTATATTGATTAAAAAAGTAATATTCCTAAAATTCAGGGGTTGTCTTTTGTGTATTTTGTCTTCTTAATGACAGCCCTAAAGACTATCATTAGCATTTTCCTAATTTTAAATAGCCAAATGTTTTTACAGTCAATAAGTTTTTCTTGATTCAGAACACCCAGAGAAAAAAAAATTTAATATATTATTAAAATCAAAATACGGTATAGTGTTTTGTTTGAAAAGGGAAAATAGAAAAAAGAAAAACAAAAGAAAGAGTGTTGTATGAAATAGAACAGGAATGGTAGACTAGTGTATTTCGTGCACTTTTTTTTTTTAATTCTAATAATATTTTGTTGGTAAGCTTAGTATGACCCATAATTTATAGTCAAAACCAACTTTGCAAGTTTCTAAAATTGCCGTTCAAAAAAAAAAAAACTTTGCAAGTTTCTATTCGAATATTTATAAACCACAGTTGAATTTCTGAAACATATGTTGTTCGTTAGCTTATTAAGCAGCACACAAATGTAAGGTTTGATAGCTTTATGATATCGCTTTGCACATAATAACTTGATGGACTGAATCTTGTTTTCAACCTAAAAACATGATATGTATAATTTGCAGGAGCATAAAAGACATTTAATTTGTTCATTGGTGAAATATCATGTATTAACATATTTACATGTGAATACAAAACAACAATATGCAATTAAACCGATTAGTTATGTATTTTCACACGTGAATACAATGTATTCATATGTAAATAACGTGCTTACATGTGAACACAATATATCCATATATACGAAAACTGAGAGCATATTTAGAAAAGCTTATTTAAGATGTCTTTAGCTTATTATCTTAATAAGCCTAAATAAAATTAAAAATTTAAATTTATTTAAGCTAATAAAAAACCCTCCTTAAATAAGGTTATCTAAACATATCATGAATACTCATTTGGGTATACACTACACTCATTTATGAAAGAGAATAATAACAATAATATGTCATATGCAAAATAATAACTTTCCAAATACCATTTATTTATATATTTTAACTACATATTTATGTTCAAATGTATATTTTCACTTAAAAGATCTCAATCACCCGGCAGAGAAAAACTGATAACCTTTAAATCGTTAAACTATACATGATAAGATAGAATGTCCGTTAATAGAGTAAGAAATATATGGATACATCCAAATGATCCAATAGAGTTTAATAGGAGTAAAAAAGATACTGGTACAATTTTCTTTCGATTAATCCAATCATACTATTGATTTGATGATATTATAATTTCTCTAAATTCACTATGACAAAGTATTCTTTATTAACAAGGAAACACTGGAGCTACCAAATTTAAATTTAAATAGAGACTAAAGTGCCAAACATTTGTAATGAAAACGAGCACGCCATAAAGGGACCATAGAGTGCTTCCTTTTGGCCTGAAAAGATTTCATAATTTGAGTTTATCAATGATCTTCTTTTTCAAAAAATATGTCACAAGGTTCCATAACCGTTCAAAATTTTCTCATCAGGATGTAACGATCTTCTCAACGTTACCGATATAACTTTTGTCAACAGACATCTCAATTAGTAGCGTGTAATTCAATTCTACAAAGGATCATGAGTATTGATAAATAATAAATATATATACCTTCTCCATTTCAAATTAAGTAGTATACGATTTTTAAAACAAAAAATTATAATAAGTGCTACATTAGATTAGACCAGTGTTTTAAAAACCAGGTCGAACCGGTTCAACCGAGTGTTTGAACAACCGGGATTTAGTTCAAACACCGGTTCAACTATAGCGGTCAGACTAGGGGTGTTAACGATCCGAGTCGAGTCGAATATCAGGACATTTGGGCTCGGCTCGTTTACTAATTACTCGGCTCGAGCTCGAGTCGAGCTCGAATAAGTTTTAAAAATTGTGCTCTAGCTCGAGCTCGAATATTTATATAGTGTTCGAGCTCGAGCTCGATAATCGTTTATGATTTCATATTTTTAAATGAACTAATTTACAAACTCGAAAAGCTCGTTAATTACTCGATTCGTTAACACAGTATATGTATATTCGATTCGTTAACACAATATATGTATATTCTTATACTTATTGCATCAAAACTTGTACTTATTATATACAACACCTGTTCGGCGCGTTAGGATCGGCTCGTTAAGATCATTTGGCTCGAGACTAAACGTGCTATTGAACGAGCCGAGTATTAATTATTAGACTCCGCTCGTGAAATTAATCGAGTATTTTTTATGTTCGCGTATTTTTTATGTTCGAGCTCAACTTGAGATCAAATTAGTTTAGGCTAGAGCTCGATATAAACGATCTCAAACAATCGAGTATTTTTTATGTTCGAGCTCAACTTGAGATCAAATTAGTATAGGCTCGAGCTCGATATAAACGATCTCGATATAAACAAACTCGAACTCAAGGAACTCATTAAAAGCACAAGTGAACACCCCTAGGCGGTGTGGTCACCAAGGCAGTTCTAACGAGATTGCTCATTATCTAGCTTTATAGAGGAGCTAAATGAACCATGAAAGATCCCTGGACCAATGTGGGATGTTAGTTTTAGGAAAAAATTGATAGTTGATACTTAGTCTCTTATAGTGGGAGGAATTTAGTAAGAATAGGTAATCTGGACGATGTGGGAACTGAGAAGTGAGAACTTCTTGCAAGTAATTTTTACAACCCCATGAACTGGAACTTCGGAGTTGAAGACTTGTGACAACCTCTTATTGGTCAAAGTTATATTTTTCCGCCAAAGCATCTTTAAAATTACCAGCCTATGATTTCGTATAATATTAGGTAATAGCTCTAAATTAGGATGGATTTAATACGCAATTTAATAGATAAAATTTTCTATTGTGGAAGCCCTTATTTAAAAATTTGCAAATAAGGTAAAAAAAACAAGAAAATAATTATGTTTACTCGATTCAGTGCCTGACTTCTCCAATAAATATCACAAAAGAAAAAAAAGAAAAAAAAACATTTATTTATTTTTTTCTTTTATTTTATATATCTTCTCTAGCCAATAATGTAAAAATTATATGGACGCAAAAAAAGCATTCGAAAAATCATAATAAGAAGTAGTTAAGTCGTGTCATTGTTTCATGTTTTTGTGTAACACGACACAAATTCGTTCAAAACGAAAACAACACGACATGAAGTCGTGTTTTATTTTGCTAACACGAACAAGAACCAATTAAAAAATGATAAACACGACAACACAAAATAAATAAATAAAAAACAATTTTTTTACCTATTACATGCTAAAAACTCGACAAAGATATAACATTAATTTTTAAATGTTCCCAAAATCAAAACTATCATATCAATTTCGTGTTAATCTCTGAACACGAACACGAATTCAAATTTCAATTTCGTCCCAATTTCGTTTCGTTTCGTTTCGTGTATTTTTGTCTTGTCGTGTCGTGTCAGGTTTTGACAGGCCTAATAAGAAGACTTTTTTTTTGAACAGCAAAAAAAGAAGGCAACGGGTTGAGCTTCGCATTGCCATCACCACCCCACCCCCCCCCCCCCCCCCCCCGAGGACCTCCAAAATAAATAAAACTCGAGTCTAGCAAAAAGCTAGACTAAAAAATCAATACAAAGTGTAACGACCCGAAATTTGTAAATAAATAAATTGTACAAAAATATGATAAACAAGGATAAATCGTTTAAAGAACGTAGGAATTGGTTTCGTGTCGTTTGGACACCGTACGAGAAAGTTATGGGCGAAACCGGATCGAGACAAAGATGAAAAAGTGCAGCCCTGCTGCCTAAGGGAGTTCGCGACGCGAACCTTGGATCACGATCGGGAAGTCGGGCCAGGGAGTTTGGCATTTGGTCGCGAAGTAGTTCGCGACAACTTAGCGATCGCGATTTATGGAAATCGCATAGTTAGCGACGCGAACTATTGTTCGCGTCGTGATCTTTTGTCTGGTAGCATTAAAGTCGGGTTTGAGCTCATTTAATGCATTTCAAAACCCTAGTTTTCTTCCTCTCGAGTTTGTGGACGATTTTGGGTGCAAACCATCATTTGGAGCTGATTTCTTCATCAAATCTTGTGATTATTCACTCCTAGTTGAAGATTTAAGGTATATCTTCAATCCTTTGTAGTTGTAGCTTTAGATCTTGTTAAGGCAAAAAGTCTTACCTCTTTGTGAATCTTAGGATAACAAAACAATATAGAATAGCTTAGATTAAATATAGATTAAAATAGCTAAGTTAGTAGTGATACTGAGTTTGGCCAATACTGGCCACTCAGTATCAGCACTCAGTATTGGAAAACCAATACCGAGTAGAAGGACTGAGTCATGGTCAGTATACTAACTGACTAAGATCAAATCCCTTGATCTTAGTCATTACATTTACTTAGTCCTTCGGTTACTCCTTTGCCCATAATGTAAGATCTCTATAGCATTATAAATAGAGATCATCTTGCAAAGGAGTAAGTAACCAATTTACATATTCATAGTATTCATCTTTGTAATTGTTCAAGTGGTCTTGTATTTCCGCTACAAGCCACACTTAGTGGAATAATATACGTTTGACTAAATTACTGTGTTTATCACCTTAAGTGTCTTAAGTAAATTATAAATCTAACAATTATCAAGTTAACCAAGGTTGTTGTGACCTAACAACTGGTATCAGAGCGGGCTAAATTAAATCTTATTTAGTCGATCTTTTAACCCTGGCAGCCATTCCTTATACTTATCCTTCCAATACTCAAAAATCAAAAATGTCTACAGTTGTTGCCCCAGTCATGTCTGGTAAGGGAGTGCCCATCTTTGATGGAAAAGATTTCCATCAATGGAAGCTTAAGGCTCAGTGGTATCTTGAATCAATTCATCATGAGATGCTTACTGTGCTAAATGATGGCCCCATCATCCCACAAACTGTGGAACCTGTTGCTGCTACTGATGATGCTCCTGAGAGCACAAGAACAGTTCCTAAACTGAAACACACCTGGACTGATACTGACCGTCAGTTATTCAGCCTAGACTCAAGAGCTAAGGGAGTGATTGGTAATGCTGTTACCAAAGAAATACTGAATGCAATTATGAAATTGCCAACAGCAAAGGCTATGTGGGATAGTCTATCAATCACTTATGAAGGCACACCCAAGGTAAAGTTGCAGAGGAAAAGCAATATGAGAAGAAAGTATGAAAACTTTTTCTCTACCCCAAATGAAGACATTACTACTCTCTACAACAGGTTTAATACTGTTGTCCATGATTTAATCAGTGTAGGCATTGTAAAGGAAGAAGGAGAACTTGTCCAAAAGTTCTTGGATAGTCTCCCTCAACAGTTCCTTGATATGACAAATTCTGTCAATGCTGCCAACAACATTGAGTCATACACTCTTCAAACCTTGTATGGATTAATGTTAAATCATGAGGAGAATAATGCTGCAAGACTGATCAACTGGAAGAAAACTGACAAGTCTTCCACTGGTATGGCTCTAGTTGTACAACAGGCATATACTGTCACTGAGCCTGATGAAACAGAAGTTGATCTTGCTGATGCTGAGGCAGAAGAGCTTGAGACACAAAGGGCTCTTATGTCCATGAAGCTGGATCAGTTGAAAAAGAAGAGGCTGGGTGTTAGCTCTTCCAATACTGACCCAAGATCAGGTCTGTGCTATAGGTGTGGAAAGCCTGGACATATTGCAGCAAATTGTCATACCAAGTCCACTGAAACTGATCAGAATGACAAAATTGCATACCGAGCTAAAAGGTATCGTGACAAGTATGTTAAGTTAAAGAACTGGAGCAAGGGGAAGAATGTAGCTGGGAATGGTGCACCTCATCAAGCTCTTTACTCAGAGGCTTGGATGGATGAGGAAATAAGTGATGATGAGGAAGAGGTTGAGAACAAAGCCTTTATGGCTTTTACTGAAGAAGATTTGAAGAGCTCCTTTGAGAGAGATATCAAAGAAGCGGAGAGAATGAGTGTTCATACTGATTGGGATTCCACACAGTTGTACAAGGTGAGTTCCTTTCAAACTTATTCAGATAATGAAAAAGAAAAGATTTTTGAGTATATGATTGTTGATCTTAAAACTTTAGTACAGAGAGAAAAGGCATTAAAATTAACAATTCATGAACTTGAAAGGGTAAATAATGAACATTTAGATAAATTAGCAAAATTTAAAGATTTAGAATTAGATTTTTTAAACTTACAAGACATTAACCAAAGATTAGCTGATAAAGCTCATTTACACAAACTGGAAAAAGAAAAATTTGAAAATCAGTGTAAATCTTGGGGAAATGCATCTATTAAACTAAATAAATGTCTAAATCAACAATTTCCAGAAAATGTAAGGGCTGCACTTGGTGTTGACCCTCAATTAAAAAATAGTAAAAATTTTGCTGATTTATTTGAAGAATTTTCGGATATGAACCCTATTCAGTTTGTAAAAGCAAAAACATTTTGTGAAGTAGGATGTCAAACTGAACCAGATGATGAGGATAAAATCATTTTTGAAGGATGTCAAACTGAATCAGATGATGAGGATAAAATCATTTTTGAAAACTCAATTGGTCCTTCCATCTGTTCTAAGTGCTATACTGAACTACAAGAGCTCAGTATTGAATTTCCTGAAAAAGAAATTTTTGATACTGATCTCGAAATAGTACAGTATGACACTTCTGCTGTTCCTCCATTTGAATTATTATTTAACACAACTACGTTTGAGATATATAAAGAACCTGATAATACAGAAAAGAAACTTACTACTACTCAAACTGTTTTAACTAATACTGAATCCACAGGAACAGCAAAGTCAACTACTCAAGAATCTAAAGAACCTGTTCAAGTTGTGATTCTAAAACATGATAAAAAGAAAACAACTTCAACAGGATCTTCAAGTGTCAAAAACAAGAAGTCAACTGATAAAAAGACTTCTATGCAAAATAAAATCAAAACACCAGAATCATCTCCTTCAAAAACAGTCAAAAATAAAATTAAAACTCCATTAAAAAATGACAAAAATAACATTTTAAAATCAATTGGTGATCAGATTAGAATTCTGAGTCAAAAGTTTGCAAAATTCACTAATACTGATCAACCAAAAATTAAACAATTTTCAAAAATTCCTTATGAAAATATGTTTCGAAACAGACCTAGAAAATGTTATAGATGTCATCATACTGGACACAAAGGAGATGAATGCTGGACTGATCTCTCAAGTCCTAGGTACTCAGTACCAAAGAAAAGGAGAGAAACTCAGTCTGTATCACCAAAGAAAACCTCAAAGGTTATTTCTGAAGTGATACTGACCTCTCCTCCAAAAGAGTTCAAACCAAACCCTGTTTCTCCTACCAAAGGTCCCATTCAAAAATGGGTTCCTAAAATGAACTAATTTATTATTTGTGTCTTGTGCAGGGTGACAGAAAATGGTATCTAGATAGTGGCTGCTCAAGACACATGACTGGCAGTATGGAGTACCTTCTAAATTATACTCCAGAGAAGGGTCCTTCTGTCAAGTTTGGAGATGATTCAATAGGGAAAACAAGAGGGTATGGAGTTATAAAAGCAGGCAACATAACTTTCAAAAGAGTTGCCTATGTGGAGGGTCTTAAACACAATCTGCTCAGTATCAGCCAGATGTGTGATGATGATAATGAAGCTCGATTCAGAAAGATTGCAGGGATCATCTACAATGATAAAGGGCAACCTGTACTAGTTGCTAGAAGAGAAAAAGATGTTTATGTGGTCAATCTGTCTGAAGTAGACCCCACCATTCGAGTTTGCCTGCTGTCTAAAGTCAAACCAGAATTACATTGGTTATGGCACAAGAAGCCCTCTCACATAAATTTTCGTAATATTAATGAGCTCAGTATCAAGAAACTGGTGAGAGGGTTGCCCACTATTACTTATTCAAAAGATAAGTTATGCTCAGCATGTGAAATGGGCAAGCAGAAGAAGAGTTCATTCAAGTCAAAAGTTAATCACTCCATAAATGAACCTCTTACAATGATTCATATGGATCTTTTTGGTCCCATCAGCACACCATCTTTGGCCAAAAAGATCTATACATTAGTCTTAGTTGATGAATTCTCAAGGTACACTTGGGTCATTTTTCTCAAGACTAAAGCTGATGCAACAACAGAAATCATTGCCTTCATTAAGAGAGAAGAACTTCAAAAAGGCAACAAGGTCAAACAACTTAGAAGTGACCATGGTACTGAGTTCAAGAACTCGGTATTGGCTGATTTCTGTGAAGAAAAAGGAATTATACAAAACTTCTCTGCAGCCTACACACCACAACAGAATGGTGTTGTAGAACGGAAAAATAGAACTCTTATTGAAGCTGCGAGAACCTTGTTATGCCATGCTGGACTGGCACTGAGCTTCTGGGCTGAAGCTGTTAATTGTGCAAATTTTACTCAAAACAGAGCTACTATAGTCCAGCGTCATCAAAAGACTCCATATGAGTTATATAATGGCAAGATTCCTAACGTGGAATATTTTCACATCTTTGGGAGTAAATGCTTTGTACTCAGTACTAAGCAAAATCTCAACAAATTTGCTCCCAAAGCAAATGAAGGCGTGTTCATGGGCTATTCTCCACACTCTAAAGCCTTCAGAGTGTATGTCATCTCCACTAAGATGATTGTAGAATCTATTCATGTTACATTTGATGAAAATCAGAATGAGCATTCTACCTCAGCAAGTGAAGACATCAGTGGCATAGAAATTCTGTGCAATCCAGAAAACTCCATTGCTGAACAGCCCAAGTCTCACCCATACTATGTTGATCACAGTATGCGTGATACTGATCAAGAGACAGATCAGTCTAACGTCAATATAACAAATTCTGAGGTTCCCATTACTGAGAACCCCAATACTGAGGTCCCAATTCTTGATTTGAACAACTCCACATATGAGGAAGGAGAATCCTCCAATACTGTTCAAGAATCCACACCACATCTGCAAAATTCAGAAGAACAGCAACCAGTATTGTCTGATACTGATCAGGATTCATCACAGTATCAGGCAGACAACCCATCACCACAACAGGATATTGTTGATCTTACTTCAAATGTTTCCTTAGGAAATAATCTAAGGGAACACAGAGATCATCCTCATGCCAACATTATTGGTCCCATTGAACAAGGTGTTCAAACAAGAAGAAGGTTAGAGTTTGAACCCCAAGCAACTGCAAACTTCTGTTTCTTTTCAAGTTTCTTATCTACCATGGAACCCAAGAAAGCTGATGAAGCTTTATTAGATGAAGACTGGGTAGAAGCTATGCAAGAAGAATTGACAGAGTTTGAAAGAAATAAAGTTTGGAACTTAGTACCACCTCCTGCTGGTAAAACTATTATTGGTACTAAGTGGGTGTTCAGAAACAAAATGGACAAAGATGGTGTTGTCATCAGAAACAAAGCAAGACTGGTTGCTCAGGGTTACAGGCAAGAAGAAGGTATTGACTATGATGAAACTTTTGCACCAGTTGCAAGAATTGAAGCTATTAGGCTGTATCTTGCATATGCAGCTTTCAAGAATTTCAAAGTTTATCAGATGGATGTCAAAAGTGCCTTTCTTAATGGAAAACTACAGGAGGAAGTCTATGTCAAACAACCACCAGGTTTTATTGATCCTAAATTTCCTAATTACGTTTTCAAGCTTGATAAAGCTTTATATGGGCTCAAACAAGCTCCCAGAGCCTGGTATGATACCCTGTCTGAGTACTTAATTGAAAATAAGTTTATAAGAGGTAAAATTGATAAAACATTATTTTCAAAGAGAAATGGTTCTGACATTTTACTCATTCAAATATATGTGGATGATATTATCTTTGGCTCCACTGACAAGTCAATGTGTGACTGGTTTGCAAAGATAATGTCATCTCAGTATCAGATGAGTATGATGGGAGAACTTACTTACTTTCTTGGTTTACAAGTTGAACAAAAGCCTGATGGCACTTTCATAAATCAAAGTAAGTATGTGCATGACATGCTTAAGAAATATAAATTTGAAAATCTATCATCCATGCATACTCCTATGGGTACTCAGGATAAAATAAGTAAAGATGAAACTGGTAAACCAGTATGTCAATCCACATACCGAGGTATGATTGGTTCTTTACTTTACTTAACAGCTAGCAGGCCTGATATCATGTTTGCAACCTGTTTGTGTGCTCGTATTATCAGGCTGATCCTAAAGAATCACATATGAAAGCTGTTAAGCGAATTTTTAGATATCTTTCAGGTACTCCTAACATGGGTCTTTGGTATCCCAAAGACTCAAACTTTGATCTTGAAGGGTATACAGATGCCGATTTTGCAGGTTGTCGGTTAGACAGGAAAAGTACAAGTGGAGGATGTCAGTTCCTCGGTGGCAGATTAGTTGGCTGGTCATCCAAGAAGCAAAATTCAGTTGCAACTTCTACTGCAGAAGCAGAATATGTTACTGCAGGAAGTTGCTGTGCTCAACTTTTGTGGATGCAGTACCAACTAATGGACTATGGGTTTAACTTCCAGAAGACACCTATACATTGTGATAACAAGAGTGCTATTGCTATCACTGAAAACCCAGTCCATCACTCCAGAACCAAGCACATTGATATCAGACACCACTTTATTCGAGATAATGTGGAAAAGGGTAAGGTTGAGGTAGATTTCGTTCCTACAGATGACCAATTGACCGATGTCTTTACTAAACCTCTCTCTGAGGAAAGGTTTATGTACTTACTAGGACAATTGGGTATGCTGAATCCTTAAATTTACTTAAATTTTCTGATACCGACTAATCGGTATTGCTTTCAATACCGACCAAGTCAGTATCACTAGTCTGATTTATCAAATTTTGTAAATTTTTTTTAATTTATAGATTAAATTAAATGTTTTTCTAATTTTTAATATTTTTTTATTTTATTTAATTTTTTTTTAAACTCGGTATTGGAATCCTGGAGTAACACAACTGACTTTTAACCTCAATACTCCCTAACGGTAACCTTTCTTAATAGGAAAGTTACCGTTAATACAGGATAAGGTTGTCAAATCAGCCGGTTTAACTTCCCAATACCGTAAATATCTTTCAATTAAGTATAAATAACCGTTTTTTCTTTCATTATCATTTTTCTTACAACAGTTATTTCTTAACTTAATTTTCGATTCTCTCTGCGATTAACGATTTCAATTTCTCTTTGCAAGCAAATATTTTTTTTAAATCCAAATCACAGATGGCAAACTACCAATTCTTTGCACCGGAGGCTGCACCGGCAACGCAATTCCGAAACGATGAATTACCAAAGTTTGCGAGGAACAACATCACAGCAAATTTTGATATTCCTCAAGCTTGGGCGTGCCCTGAATTCACACAAATGATAACATTTTTGAAGCACTGCCCAATCACTCAAGCACTGATTCGATCTCCCAGAGCAATTTACCCAGAAATGCTCTGTGAATTCTGGTACTCTGCCAAAATCGACTCACCAGATATGATTACCGGTTGGGTGATTCGTGACCAAAGAAGAACCTTCGTCTCAACAGCAATCATTCGGGAAGCTTTGGGTCTTCCTGCTCATGCTCAATATGAGCCCTTTGTTGACAGAGTCGAGGCTCGATCAGTATTACCACTTATTGGAAGAAGAGGAACCACAGGCATAATTAAAAGAAACGAATTTGGTCCAATGTGGGCTATACTGATCTCTACAATCATTCGGTGTATGACTCACAAAACTGGTGCCTTGGACCAGATCAACGATTTTGGTATGCAGATGGTTCATGCCATGTACCATGGAAGGGATATCGATTATGCTCGATTAATTTTTGAAGAATTAGCATCTCTGATTCGAGCCAAAGTCAGAGAATTAAACGTTCCTTTCTGCAGATTCCTTTCTCTCATCTTTCAGAATGAGATGCCTGCACATATATATGATGAATTCAACAGTCCAAGAGTGGATCTTCCCCCTCTTCATGAGAAGATTTTCTTCTACAGGCCAAGAGAAGGAGAGCCTGTAATGAGTCACTCAATGTGGGCTATAGTCCAGGCACACATCAATGATGCAGAATCTTTTGATACTGCATCAGAAAATAATGATACTGATGATGACAGTGGTGATGATGGAAATGATGATCCAGATACTGAGATGGTGGAAGCTCAACAAGCACTAGTTTCTTCTCCACCAGCACAGGATCCGGATGCTCCTATTATTGAAGAAGCTTCTGATACTGAGCTCTCAGAAGACACCCCACTAGTTCTTCGAAGAAGAAGAAGAAATCTTTCCCCTGTTCCTATGGGAAATATGTCATCAGAAGAGATGCAAACTGAACACATTCCATCTTTAACTGCATCTCTTCAAGTCCAAAGTGCGGTTGCCGTCAATGCTGACCTTCCAGGTCCAGAACCAGAACAAATTGCTCACCATCTTGAGGCCCCTCATGACCCTCTTGATGTCGAACTTCAGTTTGCCCAGCAAACACTGGAAGGTCCAGCTAGCAGAAGAGAAGAAGCTCTTGAAGGTGCTGGTGCTTCAGATCATAATCAAATTGATCCAGCACCGACCTCTCATGATGCCAGAAGAGAATCAGATAAAGTCTCAGGTATGAATTTCTAATATCCTTCAACTTATATATATATATTTTTTTCCCCCATAGAGACTATGTATTGGCCAGTACCAACTCAATACTGACCACAGTCTCAAACGAACTTTCAAATATATATACTCTTATGGCCAACATAGTAAGCCCACTGCTGCTATGCAAAATTCATATACCGAGCTTTTCACATGATCATTGTCAGTCTACAGTTGTTTCACTCTTTAAAGGAACAATAGTGGTTGATATCACACTGACACCCACTGGTGCTGCTTGAATGATGTCCAACTTATTTTGAGTTGGATAACATTGTTCAAGAAATGATCCAAAACCCCTTAAGCCACACTTGCCAAAAATTTCCATGGGTCAAAGCCACATTACTGTTATCACTCTAATACCGAGTGATAAACATTGAAAATACCAAGAAGTATATCCCAGACTTCGAATTCCCAAACCAAACCTTTTAGTAAATGTGACCTATCCTATACTGAGCTACTTCAATTATCACACTCACTTTTACTAAAATACTTCTAACACATGCTTTGCACTAGTCCACAATATTTCATCATGAACCAGATGAAATACAGACTTCCAACTTCTGTTTATATGATTATAGAATTAATCAACACCACAATTCTATTTGATAAACCTTTCTTACTAACCAGTTTTATGTTTTTGGTTTCTTTAGCACCATCTGTGCAGGGTCAACGAGCTCAAGCTACTCAGTCTCAGGAAGTACATGGAGCTCTACAAACTATTCTCAACCAAATCCTGGCTATGCAGACCACTCAGAATAACATTCTGGCCAGGATGGATGAAATGAGTACTGAGATTGAATCATTGAAGCAATCAGTGGCACTACTACAGCAACAACAGCCTCCACCACCTCCACAAACTCCAATTGGAGGAGGTAATGATGAAGAAGGTACTGCCACTGACCCTAGAAGATCACCATCTCCTGCACATACTGAACCTATGCTTTCCCCAACTCCTGAAGAACAACAGGGAGACATGGGTGGTGATACTGAACCCATTCCCTCCCCATCCAATGATAACAATAAGGGGGAGAAAAGACAGAGAGATCAAGAGGTTGATCAACCTGAGCCATCTGCTCAGGGGGAGAAAAGGAGAAAGCTGAATGAAGATCAACCTCCACAGCAACAACAACAACAACATCAGCAAACACCTCATACTGAACCTCTTCGGTTTAGATATGAGAGGAGCAGACAGAGAGGAAGATCAGTCTTGGAACAACTTGAAGAAGAACCATCTGAGCCATCTGCTCAGGGGGAGATTGATACTGATCAACCTCAGCAAGTTGTGTCTGAGCAAAACAACTTGCAGATAATTGTGTACAGGCCTTTTGTGTGGCCTATTGCTGATGATGAAGATGAAGAACATCCAGTGGCATCAGAAGATTTTTTAAACTTTGCACTGGATGAAGCAAACAAAGAAACCTCATCATCATCATTCTCTGATGATGAAGAGCATACAGAAAAACCTATCTCTCCTCAAGCAGAAGGACCTTCTAGAATTCCTAGAAGACCAATAACCAGACGAATGACAAATGTGGTTATGTCTTCAGATTCTAGTGAAGAAACAGATCCAGCTCCACTGATCTCTAGACCTAGAAGATCTGTTCAATACACTGAGGATGAGATTGAAGCCCAAAGATTCTTTCCTGTTAAAGAAGAAGATCCTGAAACTGATACTGAGGCAGATGACTCTTGGAAGCCTCATACTGTCAGAAGAAAAGGTGATGATGTTCTTCAACAATACTGGAACATCATTGCTCAAAGATTCAGATATAGAGAAACCAGGATGAACATGTTGAGGAACAGAATCTTTCTGGATGTGAAGAACATTCACTGGCTAAATGAATTTGTCAACAAAATCAAAGTCAAAATTGTTGACAGATGCATTACTGCAACATGCACTGGGCCAGTCAGTCCTCCATTGAAGTTCTTTCTTCATGATATCCAGAATATGGGTGTACAAGACTGGATTAAGATTGCTAGACTGATTAAGGAACTAAAATCCAGATCTTCTGAAGCTCAAGTGATGATGGATGAAGTATGGGCTGTAGCTGCAGTTTGTTATGAACAAGGCATTTTATATGCAGCAGATTATAGGGCACTCAGTGTTATGACTGAGGCTGTCAAAAACAACAAGCCTGAGTGCCTGAACACCTTCAGAATGTTCCCTAAGTACACTGTCCCTTCTAACCTTATATTTCAGGATCAGAAGAGTACCATATATCCAACATCTGGATATATGTACACTGACTCAGAGGACAGGGAGTGCTTCATCACTGAAGCAGAACTGCAAACAGCTCCTATCAGCCATTTGGTGGGCTTGAAATGGATGAAAGAAGATGCTTGGTTCAGAAAGAAGATTGTTGCTGTGCTAAACAACAGGCAAGATGAACTGAAGAAAAGAGAAGAGTTCATCCATGTAAAGAAAGAAGTCTTCTATGAGTTTGAATCAATCAAGAAAGAATAAAGAAGAAGACTTTGCAGCCTGCGGTTTATTTTGTTTTTATATCTCTGTATAATTGTTTTGTTATCATTAGATAGGGGGAGATTGTTAAGGCAAAAAGCCTTACCTCTTTGTGAATCTTAGGATAACAAAACAATATAGAATAGCTTAGATTAAATATAGATTAAAATAGCTAAGTTAGTAGTGATACTGAGTTTGGCCAATACTGGCCACTCAGTATCAGCACTCAGTATTGGAAAACCAATACCGAGTAGAAGGACTGAGTCATGGTCAGTATAGTAACTGACTAAGATCAAATCCCTTGATCTTAGTCATTACATTTACTTAGTCCTTCGGTTACTCCTTTGCCCATAATGTAAGATCTCTATAGCATTATAAATAGAGATCATCTTGCAAAGGAGTAAGTAACCAATTTACATATTCATAGTATTCATCTTTGTAATTGTTCAAGTGGTCTTGTATTTCCGCTACAAGCCACACTTAGTGGAATAATATACGTTTGACTAAATTACTGTGTTTATCACCTTAATTGTCTTAAGTAAATTATAAATCTAACAATTATCAAGTTAACCAGGGTTGTTGTGACCTAACAGATCTATGGGTTTAGAAGCTTGGGTTTGAAACCCTAGTTCTTGGGGTTAGGGTTTATGGTGATATAAATGGTGTATACACTTAATAGATGGTATATTAACAAAGGAAACAAGTGTATGATTATGATTTGTAAGAATCTTACGGGTTGGTTAAACCTAGGGTTTGGTAAATCACCATATTTGGGGAAATGGATTGATGGGTGTTATCTAGAGGTAGATGAACACATTGGTAGTAGTTTGTGATGATAATCTTGTTGTGATAATTGTTTTAGACATTCGGTGAAGTATTGAAGTGGACGAATTGTGAGCAAGGGACCGGCGGAAGGAATACGGTTAAAGCATCTTTATTGCTAAGGTGAGTACGTGTGGAAATTTACTGAGTACATAGCCTATGAAATACATTTTATTACTTGTGTTATGGTCTATCTGCTTATTTGTGTACACTAGTAGTTAGTAGTTAGTCATACCGATAGTTGTATTGAACTAACTTGTTTGATGATAGACGTGATAGCCGAGAGCTAGATTGACATAACCATCGAGTTATGATATGTTGAGATGATGTGATGATGCGGGGGACCCCCGGTCATGAGGTGTGGTGTGAGGGGCAGTTGGGTGGATTCCCATCGACTCCACCACGATAGTAGTCTTGCTAACTGGAGGTAGTCCGGCGAGTAAGGCAGGTATTGGTAGATTGGGCGAATCCCTCTTGCTAGTATCTTGAGGCTTATTAATGGCGATGGATTTCGGTTAATAAGTCAAGGTGGTTCTAGTTAGTTCGGGGGCAACCCGATAACTAGATATGATTGCTAGGAAAGCAAGTATTAGAGTCACAATAGGGTGACTAGTTAAATGGATGATTGCTTACATGTTTGTCTGTTTGTCATTCGGTTATTATTATTATCATTGGGTCTAAACCCATGTAGCTCACGAGACGTTTTGTCTCACGTACTCCTTGTTTTGTTTTGCTATGTACTCAGGTTCGGGATCGAAGGCTTAGGTACGCATGGATAGAGATGCGGGACCTAGATTAGAAGAACACTAGATTGGATTTAGTCTTAGCTTGGTTATGATCTATTTTGTAACACCTACTTTTATACTCTGATTTCATACCAAGGTTTTTGTAAATCCAAATTTGAGGATGTTCTTCTATTTATAAAATGTTTTATTTTGGCCAATATTTTGTATTAAAATTTGAGGTGTTACACAAAGGTTTCTCAACCAATCTACCCATGAAATCTTAATCTTATGATTCCGATGGGAGATCTAAGAGTACGAAAATAAACAGATACTATCAAACAACTCAGCTCTACGCATCTTACTACTATCAAATAAGACAAAATTTCTAAACCTCCACAACACCCAACACGTAATAAAACCAATAATATGAAACTTCAACCGGCGATTGTTTGAATTAGGCATGCTTTCACAAAAATCCCACCACTGCCGAGCCGAATTGCTTCTAACAACACCAATATCGCACCATTTGAAGACCAGCTCCCAAACTTGGGCCGCAACAAAGCAGCTAAAAATCAGATGAGAGGAAGATTCAACCGCATCGTTACAAACCGAACACAAAATGGAACCAATTTCACAGCCCCTTCTCGATAGATTAAACCGCGTAGGTAAACGATCCAAAAACAACCTCCACATAAAAATGTTAATTTTAATCGGGAGAGTAGTAATCCACGTGAATACCGTCGGCGACCCAGGATACAAAATATCGTTTATATGTCTTCTAATCTCACCAACCGTAAAATGACATAAATCGCCCAAGTTCCATGTAACTTTGTCTCTTCCTTCACTAATCGAGGTGTCACCAATAAGAGCCATAAGATCATCTAATTGTTCTTTCTCCACACCACCTCTAATAGCTCTTCTCCAATTAAAATTCCAATTACCATTACTGCATCTATCACATACCTTACAAAAAGAATTAATCTCTAATCTGAAAAGTCAATTAAACAAGGTGGCGAACGGGATAGAACCTTTCCATGGGTCAAGCCAGAACCTAATAGAATCACCACTAACAAGTTGCTTTCTACTAACATTTAAATCAACAATATTTTTATCATGTAAATAATTGATCGACCCGATAATTTGAAACCAAATACCTTTATTATGCCGAGGACGAACCGGATTCACAAAGCGCCCTTCTTCCCCATACAGCGCCTGAATCACCCAACACCAAAGGGCGGTTTTTTCATTTAGCAAAACGCCACCTCCATTTATATAAAAGAGCCAAGTTTAACGCATCAAGGCTAGCAATTCCTAAACCTCCTTTCTCTTTATCCGCCAAACACAAATCCCATTTAACCCAACTCATCTTCTTCACTTTCCCATTACTCCCCCTAAAAAATTGAGCACGTAATTGCTCCAACATTTTAATAATAGAAGAGGGCATCCGGAAAATAGACATCCAATAAATAGCCAAACTACCGAGCACCGATTTAATTAACGTAAGCCGACCCCCAATCGAAAACATGTTAGCTTTCCACCGAGATAATCTGCTTCGAAATCTATCACAAATAACATCCCAAATCCGGTTATTTCTTTTGGCACCTAACCGAATACCAAGATAAGAAAAAGGAAAATCGCCTTTACTACAACCATTTAAGTTGCAAAACCTGACCTGCTCCTCATCCTCCACATTAATACCGTACATATTCGATTTAAGAATATTAATCTTCAAACCCGAATGAGAATAAAAATCAGCCAACACGTATAGAATACCTTCCACATTAGCTTGACTCCAATCCGAAAAAAACATAACGTCATCCGCATAGAAAAGATGCGACACCGACATATTACCATCCCCAAACGTGGCACCACCGAACCGTTTTTCTTGAATCGCCTTCTCAATCAAAACGTGGAGGTCCTCAATTGTAACGACCCGAATTTGGTAAATAAATAAATTTTATAAAAATATGATAAATATGGATAAATCATTTAAAATACGTGGAAATTCGTTTCGTGTCATTTGGACATCGTTTGCTATGTGTAATCCATTGTTAAACTCGAAAATGGGTCAAGATTGGGTAAAACACCAAGTTGGAAAAGTGCATTTTGTTCCAGCAAGGTTTAGAGATCTCTAATCCGAGGATTAGCATCGCGAGTATTGATGGCCAAAAGTGCAATTTCAAGCAGAAAAATTTAGAGATCTCTAATCCAGATTTTAGCTTTGGCGAGTTCGGGCACCCGTGATTTTTAACAACGCGAATTTTAAGATTAGCAATGCTAATTCGTGCAGGAAGTATAAAAAGAGGGTTTTAGCTAGGGTTTTCTCATTTCAAAACCCACTTGAGCTTGGAGCCATTTTTCGGAGGAGAAAGAGGAGTTTTTGGTGATTTCTTGCTCAAATCTTCACCATATTGAAGGATCTAAACATCAAAGGTAAGGATTTATGATTCTTGTTATCTCCTAATAGTTTGTGAGCTTGATTTGAGGAAAATGATGGAGAAGAAGACCCACCATGGATGGTGTCTTGAGAATTGGGTCTTGAGAGTGTAGAACACTCATAGTTATTATGTATACCATGAATCCATGGTTAATTTATGTTTGGAAACCCGAATTTAAGATCTAGGGTTTTGAGATTTCCACCAAGTTTGATGAACTTGGTGGTTAGGGATGATTATGTTGTGTTTATGGTGTCTAGTTATAGATGGTAACTAGATATGCTATATGTTGTGTTGATAGGTCAACAAGACCTACGATTGAAGGTTCTCCTTTGGTTAAGGAGTAAGGATTTGTGTTTGCTAACACAATTTTGGATAACATTGCTAAGGTGAGTACGTGTGGAAATTTACAGAGTACATAGCCTATGAAATACATTTTTATTACTCGTTTGTGGTCTATTTGCTTAATTGTGTAGACTAGTAGTCGATAGTTAGTTATACCGATGATAGTATTAAGCTAACTTGTTTGATGATAGACGTGATAGCCGAGAGCTAGATTCACATAACCATTGAGTTATGATACGTTGAGATGATGTGATGATGTGGGGGACCCCCGGTCATGAGGTGTGGTGTGAGGGGCAGTTGGGTGGATTCCCATCGACTCAACCACGGTAGTAGTCTTGCTAACTGCAGGTAGTCCGACGAGTAAGGCAGGTATCGGTAGATTGGGCGAATCCCTCTTGCCGGTATCTTGAGGCTTCTTAACGGCGATGGATTTCGGTTAATAAGTCAATGTGGTTCTAGTTAGTTCGGGGGCAACCCGATAACTAGATATGATCGCTAGGAAAGCAAGGTATTATAGTCACAATAGGGTGACTAGATAGATGGACGATTTACTTACATATTTGTTTATATGTCTTACGATTATTATTATTATTGGGTCTAAACCCATGTAGCTTACGAGACGTTTTTGTCTCACGTACTCCTTGTTTGTTTTTCTATGTACTCAGGTTCGGGATCGAAGGTTTAGGTACGCATGGATAGAGATGCGGGGCCTAGAGTAGAAGAACATTAGATTGGATTTATGCTTAGCTTTGGTTTTCATCTATTTTGTAACACCAAACTTTATACTCTAATTTTCATACCAAAGGTTTTTGTAAATCCATATTTTGGAACAGTTCTTCTATTTATGAAAAATGATATATTTTGGGCAAATGTTTTGTATTAAAAGTTGAGGTGTTACAACTTGGTATCAGAGCTACTGTTTAAGTGAATTAGGTTGGATGACCATCCTAGTCTTAGACTGTAGCATTAGGAATGTAAGATTCCTTGAGATTATAGGTTGACCTTGAGACTTTATGTTAAGTTTAGGGTTGAACCTAGGGGACCTATGAAAGTTGATGTGAATATGGGTATTGAGTCTTATGCGACTAATGGTTTGTACATAAGGTACTAAATGTTTAATGTCTTTCGTATAGTCTTGATCGAAAGAAATGGTGACCACGCATAGAAGTGGTAAAGCCGTGGAGGGCCGGGAGGAGGAGATACCTCATGTCGAGAGGTGGTTGAACAATAAAGTCAACCGTCGATGCATCGAGTTGATGAGTCGGAGGTTGGAGCTAATAAGACTCCGGTAACCATGGCAGATCTCCAAACTATTATTGATCAAATCAAATGAACGGTGGCCGAGGAAGTGCACCGAATCATTGGGGACCGTGAGAGGTCGGGTGGAGACCGTGAGTCCGAGGCTAGATCGGATGAGAGAACCGGAGGCAGTGGTACCGGTGAAGGGAAATCCTCCAGGGGTGGCCAAAGTGATGCTAGGGCAAAGCCCGATGTGAAAGAAGGTTGTTCGTTTAAATCCTTCATGGCTTGTAAGCCAAATGTGTATACGGGTAGTTCGGACCCGAAAGTAACCATGAGGTGGATCCGAGAGACTGGGCGGGTCATCGGTAGTAGTAAGTGCAAGAAGGCCGATATGGTGACGTATGCGTCACAATTGTTAAAAGAAGATGCTATGGTTTGGTGGATATCGTGTATGAAACCCTCGGGAGGGAGGTGATTGAGGTGATGTCGTGGGATGAGTTTACCACGAGGTTGAAAAAGAAGTTTTGTCCCGAAAGGGATTTGGAAAAAATGCACGAGAAATGCGTGACCCTTAAGAAGGGTGATATGTCGATCGAGGAATACTCGAGGGAGTTCACGGGATTGCTCCCGTTTGTTGCTAAAACCTACTCGGATGAGTGGTTAAGGGTGGTCCGGTATGCTAGTGGGTTACCGTGGGACTACCAATTGGAGGTTAAGAGGGCGGTCACACTTGATGAGGCCATTAGTGCCGCCCGGGGTGTTGAGGAGGTTAATGAGGAAAGGGTTGCCGAGAGGGCCCATGTGGGCGAGAAGAGGAAGGCCGAGAGCGGCTCTAGTTCGTTTAAGAAAGGGAAGTTCACTTCGAGCTTCTCTTAACAAGGAAGTGTTGCCTCGTGCAAGAAGTGCGGGAAGAATCATACTGGCGTATGCCGAGGAGAGTCAAAAGCTTGCTATAGTTGTGGCAAGATGGGGCATCTAGCCCGGGATTGTAACGCCAAGTTGTCGGCCGATGTGGAGTGCTACTCATGCCACGAAAAAGGGCATTATAGCAATGTGTGCCCGAAGAAGGGGACCGAGTCAATGGTATCCATGCTCAAAAGAAAGTGGAGCCGGCTAAGGTGAAGGGGCGATCCTTCCAACTCACTCGGAAGGAGGCGAAGGAGGCACACGATGTGGTGTCAGGTACTCTATTCATTAACTCCTTGCCAACTCATATTTTATTTGATTCGGGTTCCAATTATTCGTTTGTGTCTTATGAGTTCGGTTGTAAGTTGAATGTGTCGTCCGAGATGTTAGATGAAATTTATGAGATAGAGGTAGCCGACGGGAAAACTTCTATGGTTGAAAGTATTTATAGAAATTGTGAAATAGAAATAGACGGTAGAAAGTTTAAGGTAGATTTGTTGCCCATGGGAATAAAAGCGTTTGATGTGGTTATCGGTATGGATTGGTTGGGTATGCAGCAAGCCAAGATTTTGTGTGGAAAGAAAATAGTGTCGATTAAGACACCCGAGAACGAGAAGGTGTATGTGTATGGGGAGAAACGACATCACATGCCTAATGTGATTACCGCCATTAAGGCGAGGAAAAGTATATCGAAAGGTTGTGCATCGTTTATTGCATATGTATTAGATGGCCGAAAAGAAAAGAAGACGATGGATAACGTCAAGATTATTCGGGAGTTCCCCGAAGTATTTCCCGATGACTTGCCCGGTTTGCCACCGGAGAGACAAGTCGAGTTTAAGATTGATTTAGTTCCGGGGGCGACGCCGATTGCTCGTGCTCCGTATCGTTTAGCTCCCACCGAGATGCGGGAATTGATGACTCAATTGCAAGATCTGTTAGATAAGGGTTTTATTCGTCCGAGTTCGTCACCGTGGGGTGCACCGGTGTTATTTGTCAAGAAGAAAGACGGTTCGATGAGAATGTGTATCGACTACCGAGAGTTGAATAAGGTAACAATTAAGAACCGTTACCCGTTGCCGAGAATTGACGACTTATTCGACCAATTAGAAGGTGCTAGTTATTTCTCGAAGATTGATTTGAGGTCGGGTTATCACCAAGTTCGGTTGAAAGAAGGCGACACCGAGAAGACGGCTTTTCGTACGCGATATGGTCATTATGAATTTCTAGTTATGCCATTTAGTCTTACAAACGCGCCAGCTATTTTTATGGATTTGATGAATCGGGTTTGTAAACCATTTCTTGATAAGTTTTTGATCGTGTTCATTGACGACATTTTGATTTATTCGAAAACCGAGGAAGAACACGTAGGTCATTTGAGGCTTGTGTTAGATGTGTTAAAACGGGAGAAGTTGTATGCCAAATTCTCGCAGTGTGAATTTTGGTTCCGGGAAGTACAATTCTTAGGTCACGTGGTAACATGTGATGGTATTAAAGTTGACCCGTACAAGATTGAAGTGGTGTCAAATTTGGGAGCCCCCGAGGACTCCTACCGAGGTTAGAAGTTTCCTTGGATTAGCCGGTTATTACCGAAGAATTATACAAGACTTCTCGAGAATTGCGGTTCCACTCACGAAGTTAACAAGAAAAAGTGAGAAGTTTGTGTGGGAAAAGAAGGAAGAAGAGGCGTTTAATTTGTTGAAGGAAAAGTTATGTAATGTGCCGATTCTTACATTACCGGATGGTATAGAAGATTTTGTAGTGTATACCGATGCTTCGAATCAAGGGCTCGGTTGTGTGTTGATGCAAAGGGGAAAGGTGATAGCGTATGCTTCGCGACAATTGAAAAATGCGGAATTGAGGTACACATCACACGACTTGGAGTTGGCGGCGATTATATTTGCTTTGAAGTTGTGGAGGCATTATTTATATGGTACTCGGTGTACATTGTATACGGATCATAAAAGTTTACAATACATGTTTACTCAAAAGGATCTTAATATGCGACAAAGAAGATGGATCGAGTTGATCGCCGACTATGATTGTGAGATTGTGTATCATGCGGGAAAGGCTAATGTAGTAGCCGACGCCTTGAGTCGAAAAGTTTATGAGAACCCGAACCGAGGAATTTTAACACGTGTAGAAGTCGTCTTGAGCATTATCGAAAGAATCAAGAATGCCCAACGAGAGGTTATGGGAAAAGACGAGTTAAGACAAGAACGGTTAGGAAAGAACCAACATTTTGTCGAAAATGCACAAGGGTTGAAGACCGTAGGCGGTCGTATTTGGGTTCCTAAGTTCGGTGGAATCCGAAAAGAATTGTTGAATGACGTGCACAAGTCAAAGTATTCGATTCACCCGGGAAGTACAAAGACGTACCAAGATATGAAACGGGTTTATTGGTGGCCCGGAATGAAGGCGAGGGTAGCCAAGTACATCTCGAAGTGTGCCACGTGTGCACAAGTGAAAGCCGAGCATCAAGTACCGTATGGGTAGCTCAATCATTGTTAGTACCGGCCGGAAAGTGGGAAGATATAACTATGGATTTCATAGTAGGTTTACCGAAGACGAGTAAGGGTCACGATGCCATTTGGGTCATAGTTGAGCGGTTGACCAAGAGTGCGTTATTTTTAGCCATTCGGGAAACGTTGCCACTCGAAAAATTGGCTAAGCTATATGTTAATGAGGTGGTTCTACTCCACGGGGTTCCATTGTCCATTGTATCCGATAGAGACGCGAGGTTTACCTCGAGATTTTGGAGATCGATACAAGAAGAGTTGGGTACAAAATTGCGGTTGAGCACGGCTTATCATCCGCAAACCGACGGTCAAAGTGAAAGAACAATTCAAACGGTTGAAGACATGTTGAGATCGTGTGTTCTAGATTTCGGTGGTAAATGGGATGAACATTTACCGTTAGTCGAGTTCTCGTATAATAATAGTTATCACTCGACTATTAAGATGCCGCCTTATGAGGCGTTGTATGGGAGAAAGTGTAGAACTCCATCGTGTTGGCTAGAGGCGGGAGAGACAAAGCTCACGGGTCCCGAGATTGTAAAAGTGACGAACGAGAAGATTGGTATTATACAAGCCAACATGAAAACCGCCCAAGATAGACAACGAAGTTATTCGGGTTTAAAGAAAAGGCCATACGACTTGGATGTCGGTGATATGGTAATGTTGAAAGTGTCACCTTGGAAAGGTGTGATGCGGTTTGGGAAGAAGGGAAAGTTAAGCCCAAGATATGTTGGATCGTTTAAGATATTGAAACGGGTCAGGCTTCAAGCATTTAAGTTGGAACTTCCACCTGAGCTTTAAGGTGTGCATGACACCTTTCACGTAAGTTACTTGAAGAAGTTCATCGGGGAAGTTAATATTATTCCATTACAAGAGTTGCGGGTTGATGCCCCGAACCGGTTGATTGAGGAGCCCGAGGCTATATTAGAAACGAAAACGAAGAAGCTTCGGAATAAAGAGATCGAGTTGGTATTGGTCAAGTGGAAGCACTCACTTGGGCTAAATTTGACTTGGGAAGTCAAAGACGAGATTCAGAAAAGATACCCGGATTTCGTGAACTATGATGAGATTCCGAGGAAGGAATCTTCTTAAGGGGTAGATAGTTGTAACGACCCGAATTTGGTAATAAATAAATTTTATAAAAATATGATAAATATGGATAAATCATTTAAAATACGTGGAAATTCGTTTCGTGTCATTTGGACATCGTTTGCTATGTGTAATCCATTGTTAAACTCGAAAACGGGTCAAGATTGGGTAAAACACCAAGTTGGAAAAGTGCATTTTGTTCCAGCAAGTTTTAGAGATCTCTAATCCGAGGATTAGCATCGCGAGTATTGATGGCCAAAAGTGCAATTTCAAGCAGAAAAATTTAGAGATCTCTAATCCAGATTTTAGCTTTGGCGAGTTCGGGCACCCGTGATTTTTAGCAACGCGAATTTTAAGATTAGCAATGCTAATTCGTGCAGGATGTATAAAAAGAGGGTTTTAGCTAGGGTTTTCTCATTTCAAAACCCACTTGAGCTTGGAGCCATTTTTCGGAGGAGAAAGAGGAGTTTTTGGTGATTTCTTGCTCAAATCTTCACCATATTGAAGGATCTAAACATCAAAGGTAAGGATTTATGATTCTTGTTATCTCCTAATAGTTTGTGAGCTTGATTTGAGGAAAATGATGGAGAAGAAGACCCACCATGGATGGTGTCTTGAGAATTGGGTCTTGAGAGTGTAGAACACTCATAGTTATTATGTATACCATGAATCCATGGTTAATTTATGTTTGGAAACCCGAATTTAAGATCTAGGGTTTTGAGATTTCCACCAAGTTTGATGAACTTGGTGGTTGGGGATGATTATGTTGTGTTTATGGTGTCTAGTTATAGATGGTAACTAGATATGCTATATGTTGTGTTGATAGGTCAACAAGACCTACGATTGAAGGTTCTCCTTTGGTTAAGGAGTAAGGATTTGTGTTTGCTAACACAATTTTGGATAACATTGCTAAGGTGAGTACGTGTGGAAATTTACAGAGTACATAGCCTATGAAATACATTTTTATTACTCGTTTGTGGTCTATTTGCTTAATTGTGTAGACTAGTAGTCGATAGTTAGTTATACCGATTATAGTATTAAGCTAACTTGTTTGATGATAGACGTGATAGCCGAGAGCTAGATTCACATAACCATTGAGTTATGATACGTTGAGATGATGTGATGATGTGGGGGACCCCCGGTCATGAGGTGTGGTGTGAGGGGCAGTTGGGTGGATTCCCATCGACTCAACCACGGTAGTAGTCTTGCTAACTGCAGGTAGTCCGACGAGTAAGGCAGGTATCGGTAGATTGGGCGAATCCCTCTTGCCGGTATCTTGAGGCTTATTAATGGCGATGAATTTCGGTTAATAAGTCAATGTGGTTCTAGTTAGTTCGGGGGCAACCCGATAACTAGATATGATCGCTAGGAAAGCAAGGTATTAGAGTCACAATAGGGTGACTAGATAGATGGACGATTTACTTACATATTTGTTTATATGTCTTACGATTATTATTATTATTGGGTCTAAACCCATGTAGCTCACGAGACGTTTTTGTCTCACGTACTCCTTGTTTGTTTTGCTATGTACTCAGGTTCAGAATCGAAGGTTTAGGTACGCATGGATAGAGATGCGGGGCCTAGAGTAGAAGAACATTAGATTGGAGTTATGCTTAGCTTTGGTTTTGACCTGTTTTGTAACACCAAACTTTATACTCTGATTTTCATACCAAAGGTTTTTGTAAATCCATATTTTGGAACAGTTCTTCTATTTATGAAAAATGATATATTTTGGGTAAATGTTTTGTATTAAAATTGAGGTGTTACAATAATAAATAAGAAAGGAGATAACGGGTCGCCTTGACGAAGACCTCTATTGTAACACCTCAATGTTTCATACAAAACATTTGCCCAAAAATATCATTTTCATTAATAGAAGACCAGTTCCAAAATACGGATTTACAAAAACCTTTGGTATGAAAATCAGAGTATGAGGTTTGGTGTTACAAAATATATCAAAACCAAAGCTAAGCATAAATCCGCTCTAATGATCTTCTACTCTAGGCCCCGCATATCTCAATCCATGCGCACCTAAATCCTCGAACCAGAACCTGAGTACATAGTAAAACGAACAAGGAGTACGTGAGACACAAAAATGTCCCGTGAGCTACATGGGTTTAGACCCCAATAATACCAAGTATCACATTGTATATAAACACATATTTATATTTCACCAACACAGTCTTGTCACCCTATTGTGACTCTATCA
Organism: Calendula officinalis; assembly: GCA_963853835.1. Classification (NCBI taxonomy): domain Eukaryota; kingdom Viridiplantae; phylum Streptophyta; class Magnoliopsida; order Asterales; family Asteraceae; genus Calendula; species Calendula officinalis. The sequence goes on along the minus strand of OY970823.1, from coordinate 25,244,798 downwards.
ATCATGTTTCCCTAGCATACATACCTAGTACATAAACATATATGTACCATAACAGAATCATATCCAATACATAAACATATATGTATTAGAACACAAGCGAACCTAATACATAAACATATATGCATTAGATCCCTAGATTACCTAGTACGTAAACATATGCGTACTAGAATCACCTGTGTGCTTAGTGTACAAACATATGTACGCTCGTCTCAGTAATCGGGGTCACCCCCGCATCACCACCATCTATCTCTAATCATAACCTATCAGTTATGCCAGTCAAAGCCTTCGGCTATCACATAAATCATCAAACAAGTTAGTTAAATATTATCACTAATATATATACTAACTCAACACATAATAAGTCTAGACAAACATTAAATAGACCGATCATAAGTAGTCAAAATACTTCATATAGCTATGTACCCAGTAAAGTCCACACGTACTCACCTTAGCAATATAATGCGCCAACCGTAATCTTTCCGCCAATTTCCTTGCTCCAACAACCAATCAACTTTCCAAGACTTCACCGAAAGCCTAATACAATAATCACAAGATGTTCAACATCACATATCACTAATAATGTATCCATTTATCTCTAGATACCTTCAACTAACACTTTCCCCTAATTATGGTGATTTACCAAACCCTAGGTTTAACCAACCCTTAAGATTCTTACAATTCATAATCATACACCTGTTCCCTTTTTTAAAATACCATCTATTAAGTGTATACATCACTTATATCACCATAACCCAAGACCCCAAGAACTAGTGTTTCAAACACATACATCAAGATACATAGATCTTAAGCTACAAATATCAAGGAGTGAAGATATACCTTTAATCTTCACTTAGGAGTGAAATCTACCAAGGATCTGTGAAGGAATCATCCACAATCAGTTCTCAAGCTCGAAAATCGCCAAAGGGAGAAACTAGGGTTTGCACATGCCATTAATGAGCCAAAACCCGACTTTAATGCTGCTTGAAGGAGTTCACGATCGCGAAGAAGTTCGCGCCGTGAACTTCCCCGGTCGTGAACTCTTCCCGATCGGTAACTAGACGTGAAATTCGATCGGCCAAAAACTACCAATCCCTGAAAGGAGTTCACGATTGTGAACTAAAGTTCACGCCGTGAACTTCTCTTGGCAGCAGGGCTGCACTTTTCGGTCTTCGCCTCGACCCGGTTTCGTCCATAACTTTCTCGTACGGTGTCCAAACGACACGAAACCAATTCCTACGTTCTTTAAATGATTTATCCGCATTTATCATATTTTTATACAATTTATTTATTTACACAAATTCGGGTTGTTACACTATACATAACAAATTCACCCGTCGGGCTACCATTAACTAAAACCGAAAGGTTCGATGAGGAGAGGCAACCCCGGATCCAACTTCTCCATTTATTACCGAAGCCTTGTTTACTCATGATAAAATGAAGGTAATCCCAACTTAAAGAATCATACGCCTTTTCGAAATCGACTTTAAAAAGGAGCAATTTCTTCCGTTTGTACCGATACCACTCCATAATTTTACTAATCATCAACGGACCATCAAGAATTTGACGACCTTTAATAAAAGTCGATTGCTCGCTACTAATCAACTTACCAACCACTTTTGCTAAACGAATAGCTAGTAATTTAGCAACTATTTTATATTGAATACCACTGAGCGAAATAGGTCTAAAATCCTTGACAAAAGTAGGATTTGGCACTTTGGAATAAGAGAAATAAACGAGGCATTACAACCAATAGGCAAGATCCCGGTCAAAAGGAATTCCTCAACCGATTTCAACAAGTCTTCTTTCAATAAATCCCAAAACTTTTTAATAAATCTAAAAGAAATACCATCGGGATCCGGCGACATATCACTACCACAACTCCACACGGCTACTTTCAACTCCTCCAACGAACACATCTTTTCAAGCTCCCCAACCTCCCCCTTATCAAGATGGGAAAACCGATCCCCCTCTACATTAGGCAAAATGATGTCAACACTTTTAAATTTCTCTTTATAGAAATAAAAAAAAAGCCTTTTTAATACTATTCGGTTCATCAAGCCACTCACCATCTACCATAATACCTTGAATCATCTGACATCTTCTTCTTTGGTTCAACAAGCCATGATAAAACGAGGAATTTTCGTCACCTTGAACATCCCATTTCAATTTTAATTTTTGCATAAGATCAATATTATTGTTTTTTTCAATCATCTTTAGTTCTTTTAACCACTCTAACCGATTGGCCTTCTCATCCGGAAAAGCACTTCCGTCATCGATCTTTTTATCAACCTCCTCAATCTGCACCTTTAGCCAACTAATCTGAATACAAGAAGCCTCCTTTCTATCCGAATTCCACTTCTTACAACTATGTTTAATCAACTTGAATTTATTTTTTAAATTCACGATACAAGATTTAACAACCTTAACATGTTCGCTGCATGAATCCACAATCATAGACGAAAAGTCGTCCACCTCTAACCAAGAATGATGAATTCGGAAAGGAATTGGACCAAAATCCACTTTTTTATAGTGGAGCAAAATCAGGATATGATCCGAAAGATTACGTTCCAAAGCAAAAATAATTAAATGCGGACGTTGAATCAATAAATTCTCTGAAATGAGGATTCTATCAAGCTTGCTCATCTTAGTAGCAAACTTATTTATCCAAGTGAATCTCCTTCCACCAATAGGTAAATCAATTAACTCATTTTGATCAATGAAGTTATTGAAATACCGCGCCCCTTGAGCATAGAATAAAGAACCGAACCTCTCCTCTTCACACCGAACCTCATTAAAGTCACCGAAATAATAAAATTACCAGATTTATCATTCATATACAACGAAATTTCCTCCCATAAACCTCGTCTATCCTCCACATCTTGAGGAGCATATATATTAATCATATAAACGAGACCTTGAATACCCATCCATCTACCTTCAACAATCACATAATTAACCCCACAATGGATACTAACTTTCTCAAAAGCCGCCGGGTCCCAAATAGAAACTATGCCACCGGAGTGACCACGAGCCGAACTACAAGCAAACTCGAACTGATAATTACCCCCATAAAGCTTTAAATTTAAATAAATCAACTTTTGTCACCAATGTCTCTTGCACTCCTAAAAAAGTAACTCCGTTCTGGAAACAAAGCTTCTTAATCCACCGCCTTTTCTCTATATCTCCGATACCTCTAACATTAATTGACATCACATTCATTATAACCAAATAACTCACCATTACCTTGTTTGTTAACTCCAGAAGACTTTTTATTTTTCTTAATACCAAAGAAAGTGTCACACGAGGAGGAGGCCTTACTACCTGAACTGTCTTGATGAACCCAACGACGACAATTCTCAAAACCCGGCGGGCAACTAATCGGGCTAGGAAGCTTCTCCGGGGGCGGACCATTCTGATCAGGCCCATCCCTATTCAAACTTGAGCTACTTATATTCAAAACCGTGTCATCACCATTCGGATCACCATCTAATTCAATAACCTGATCCACACTCGCATTTACTTGAGCCTCGAATTTACTACTTATTTCACTACCTCCGTCTCCGCCTTCTACATTGTTCAACTCGATATTGACATCATCAACATCCAAATTCTGAGAAAATTCATGCAGAAAGTTGTCTTCCTCCCCTTCTTCTTCACTGACAATTGACTTTGAAACACTCTTAGGCTTAATAATATTTAACTTCCAAAGTTCTGTTTCTCTCACTCGAACCTCGTAAACCACCTCCTCCACTTCAACACTGATATTTTCATTAATAATCAATTTCTCCTCCGTGCTAATACACATTTTACCCCTGCTCGGATTACCATCATGATCATCAAATGACAAAAACTTTCCCCATAAGCCACCCACCTTTTTGTACACGTCGGATTCCCATGCACATAAAGGTAATCCGTCCACCTCAATCCAAGTAATTCTGTCGTCCACCACAAAATTACTTGTAACATGTTGGATTTGCAAAAGATAGCTCTTCAAGTTCGCGTTCTTAAAACGAACACAAGCCTTGACCGATCTAAATTCAATCCACACCCAATAACCGCCAACATGGTGTATATCGACATCATTGAAACCCTCATTTTCAAGGATAACATAAAGTTGTGGCATATACCCAACATCTCGAACCTTTGCAATGACCACCAACTCAGAATCTTCAAGAGAAACTAAGTCAGTATCTTTCAACACCAGGGATTTCTTTTCGATCACTGATTGTTTCTTTTGAATCTTACTACCTTCACAATTCCCCGCAACCACACTATCATATGATGATTGAACCTGAGGCTTCGGATTAACATTGATATTATTATCCCGAACAACCCTTCCAGTTTTGTTTCTATTAAATCTAGCCACAGACACGTAAATATGGTATGAACCCATCCACTGTTCGGCCAGTTTTCTAGCAAAATTCTCAGTGTTCTGAATCCCTAGAAACCTAATAAAGCCAAATCTTTTGCCAAAACTTCGTACGTTTTTTAGCAATATAAACATCAGCGACCTTACCAAATGGCGAGCACCACTTCCACAGCGAATTTGTATCTACGTCGTTAGGGAAATTCGTAATGAAGAAGGACGACGCTACCTTCTCCATTAATTTCTGACCATCAATAAGACTCAAGATCAATCATTGTCAAATTTTGGTTTTTATTTGAGAGAGCCATTTTTTTTATACAAATAATTACATGTTGCTTTACCTAGAGCAAGAGCATACAAGGTTTGAAAATATTGATTTTAGATAAGGATAATTGTCCAACAGTATAAAACATTAAATATCCTATACAAGAAAGTATTTAAAAATTTAGGTTAAGTTACATTATATTTTAAAAACAACTTTTTTTATGTAAAATTATGTTTTATTTGAATATTTGATTATTCACATAACCTCATTTATATACTTCCACCAATTCAAAATAAGTGATTCATTGTTGATTTTACGTTTTTTTATGCAAAAAATTATAATGATGGTTAAATTAGGGTTAATGATTTTAAAAGTAAAAATAAGTGTAAAGATGTCATTTCACTTTATTCAAGTAGGTAGTTTGTGGGTTGTCTCACTACTTTTTACCAAATAAGGTAAATTTTCAAAGTGTATCACTTATTTTGATACACCCAAATATGAAATGCGTATCACTTTTTTTGAATCGGAGGAAGTATCATTTTTCACAATTTCTTTGCATAATTTACGCTTACAGAAGAATTTTATTATTTAATATTCTACATAATCGCTAATCATAATTACGTTCAGCAAAATTACCGACAGCCCGTGATTTTTCACGGGTTATAACCCAGTATTCGTCATATGTGCAGCAGTGCAGACTTAGTATTTCTAATAATGTCATTGTTTTGGAACGTTGATTATTTAAAGTTGTAAATTTTCATATTAAAACTACAATTATCATAAATTGTAACAAGAGTTTGATAGAGTGTTGAATTTCAAATTTATCATAATTGTTCTGTTATTTATATACATTTTACCTTGTTTGTTAACTTAGTATAAATACATAATAATATTATACTCCGGTTCAACCGGCCAGTTCAACCGGTCCGACCGGTTTGACCATTTTTAAGGCATTGGTCGGTCCGGTTCAAAATCCGGGTTTTATAACATTGGATTAAACTGAATAGTTAGTGACAATGAATTTCATACATTTTGAATAAAGTGATATTAATGATTTTTCTAAAACTAAAAATGAAGTTAAATGTGTAATTTCACTAGATTAAAAAAGAAATTGGATGTAGGCCCACAACTTTTTACCAAATAAAGTAAATATAGACATGTTTAAAGAAGTCTATGATTTTTATAAAATATTGAGAAACAAATCTAAGCCCTTAGATCAATCATGTAACATCCCAAAACCCGGCCTAGTAGTTTATTGACCTTAAGGTATTTTATTAAATGATTTCCTGATTAAATGCTATGTGGAATTAATTAGCCTTTCGTCCTTTGCGGTACTTTAGCCAAGGGGTTAAAATACCCTATTTGTGATACAATTGAAATGAAAATGTGATTTTTATATCTTAAGATTCCTTGTTGAATTTCGTTTCCGGAAATGCTTTCATTTTTAAAATTGGGGTCCGTTTGCTATTTTAAATAAATTAACTATGAAAGGGACCTTTTAGACATATACTGTAAAAAGGACAAAAAGCCAACAAGGGGGTCCCACCACCCTTGTTTGGCCGGCCAAGAGAGAGAGGAGGGTAACTCCCTATTCACTCTTCTCTTTTGAAAACCTTATCCTCACTATTCCATTGCTTTTCTCTCTAAAACCTCCATACTTGTTCTTGAGCTTGATCTTGGTGATTCTTGGTGCTAGGACCCGAATTTCATACTAAAGTTTGTGTGGAAGAATCCTAGAAGTAAGCTACACCTTCTCCTTTACTTGTTCTTGTTGTTCTTGAGCTTTACTATGAACTAGGGTTTATGATTTCTAGTGTTTTGTGGTTGAATCTTGTTATAGATGTTGTAGGATGTGTTTATGCAAGCTTTTACATGAAATGTATGGTTGTTTGTGGTAAGAAGACAAGGTTTGGTGAATGTCACCTTGAACCTCCATTAATGGTGGATGTTGAAGGTGGGTTTTGACAAACCTTGGATTTCTTGATGTTTGAATGGTTGAAACTGTTTATTAGGTTGAGAAAACATGTTTGTTAAGTTATGGATGGTGAAAACCTAGTATAGATGGTTGTGTGGCTTGAACTAGATAATGTTGGGTCAAATTTGGTGAACTAGTGATTATGCAAGTATAATACTTGGAATTATGATAGTTATGAACTTGATGGAATTCCTAAATGATTGTGAATTGCTAGTATAGAGGATATGTGCTAGTTGATGAAAATGTGGAAGTGTTTTAGCCATGTTCGGGTTTTTGGCCCGTTTAGGTCAACTAGTCGTAGAATGGACTAAATGGTTATAAATGACTATTTGATGAGTTGTGGTTGTTAGACTAGTTGGTAGTGTCATAAAATGTGTATTTTATGAGCCTTGAGTTGTGATTTGTTAAATTCACGATTTTGACATTTCGATGGGTTGATCACTAACTCGGTATACTTGTTACAGGAAGGAGACTTAGTGATACTAGCTCACTGAGTTAAGGAAATCGAGGATTGAAAGGTGAGTGGATTTAACCTACATCTCTGGTTTCTGTTTATTCCGTTTGGAATATACATACTTGTGAAAGTGCAGGAATCGCCTGAACTGGGGAGTTCGAGACACGTACTATAGTTCGCGGTCGCGAGCCATCGACAGAGATTTTGGGGTGTTTTCGTGAACTGCTTTGCGGAAGGTTCCCGGACGCGAACCTAAGATCGCGACGCAAACTCTTAGTTCGCGATGGGAACTTTTCTGCGACAGTACACGTGTTGTTTTTCGTAGCGAGACTACTTGATATGTATTTCTAGTGTTAGAGGAATACCATACATGACTATTTGCACATTCGGGACGAGGTCATTGTCGGATGGATAACGGCTGAGCATAGTGTATCGACTAACTGGGTATCTGAACCTTACCTGTATACGTTGCCTGGCTAAGGGGGTTTACCGGGGTGTTGGATACAGCGCTATCGGTTACCGTGGTTTTGGCCGACCATGGTTTAGGGCTCGGCAGAGCCGCCGATCCTCTCAATAGTGGTTACCCCAATCGGAGATGTTACTTGCTTATGTGCTTAGAGCTTAACATAGTTTTAGTCATTTCATTCACTTAGCTTTTGTGCTAATCCCTCCCTCATTGACACATTTCAGGTTGGAAGGCTTGAAACGGGTCGGGCTTGGACGGAGCGTTTGACCATGCGTTTTTATAATGTTTTGTTAAAGAGCCTAGTTTTTGTAATACCGTCTTTTAACTAACATGTTGGTTTGTAATATTTTGTGGGACCATGGTTCGTAACTTGGCGTAATTAGGAACTAAAGTAAATGCTTCCGTAACTTAGTAAGTAATATTAATGATTATTTAAAAAAATGGTTTTAAAAATGCGGTGTTACAAATCAACCCCCAAATCACTACCACCACTAGAATCACATGTGATTCAACACATCGACACCGCCACCACCCCATGTGTATTAAATCACATGTGATTGCACACGGCCGACCACCACCACCCCATGTGTATTAAATCACATGTGATTAAACACGGCCGACCACCACCACCACTACAACCAACCTCTACCGACCACCGTCTCCATCACCGACAACCCCTCGTAATCTTCGGCTGATATAACCATTTTATTTTTCCACGGTATCTTATTGAGGTTCAGTTAAGATTTTATTTGTCGGGTTTAATTATTTTTTCAGTAATGTCTTATTGGCGTTCGATTATAATTTTATTTGCTGAGTTTAACCATTTTAGAAACGAGTTCTTTTAGCTAAAAGTTACATGAAATATTAAATTACCATAAATGGTTACCTTATCATTTTTCACATTTGTTTACTTTAAACCATCTTCTCATGTCAGTTATTGACACATAGTGTGAGCATCATACTATTATTAGAAAAGATATTTAATCAAATGACTTTTTCTTGCCGCAAAATATAATTATATAGGTTACTCTTCATCGTATTGCACAGATACACTACTAGTCGTTAAATAACTTTCCTATACATTATCCATTAGAGTATATAATGTGGGTGCGTTGTAGTCGTTTTATAGAGTTCTTGGCACGCCAAATGCGTTCTCTTTAAACTGAATTGGCTATAACCCTCGAAAGGAAAAAGTGTTAATATATGTCAAAAGCCAAAAAGATTTAACATGCTTTTAATATAGGCGCTGTCAGCTTGAAGTAGTAACGTTTTTTTTCTTTCTTCCAAGTTCCAACCGGTACTCTTTTAACTAATTTGTGAATCTTTTAAACAAAAGAAAACACTTCATTATATTTATACTTCAAACGTGTTACAAATTTACAATCAAGTAGCGAAATTTAACGACTAGATCAGACATGGGGCTTTAGATGAACAAAAGTAGTTACTAATAAAGTATTTGGGAATATACTATCATAAATGTTTCAGGGCATCTCAATATCTTCATTTTGTTCAACCCAACTTTACTCTAATTCTCCCAATAACGGTAACCGGAAACAGAATAATCCGGCCGAATCGCCGCCGCCAACCACTTGTTCCATAACTCAGCCAGCCATCACAATATCCACGCGCCAATCATCCAAACCCACGCGCCGCCTGAAAACAACACTTCCCCACCACCAAAAACATCAGTGACACATCGCAGCTCCCCACAACCTTTTGTCGACTTGCAATTATCATCACTGTTGTCCACCCAAAATTCCCCGGAAAGAAAAAGGAGATCTGATAGATTCAGTTACCCGATTTTAAACAAAAATTTGTTAAAAATTGGAGACTTTATTATTTATGAATCAAAGAACCATAGATGGGAGGAGTAACGTCATCGATCGCTGCTAAGTTTGCTTTCTTCCCACCAACTCCGCCGTCTTACACGGTGGAAGACGACGGCAGCGGTCAACTGTTTATTCCGGAGGTTCCCCGGAGGGAAGGTGTTGACGTGTTGAAGCTTAGAACTAAAAAAGGGAATGAAATCGTGACCGTACATATTAAACACCCAAAAGCTTCTGCTACACTTTTATATTCTCATGGTAATGCGGCCGATTTGGGTCAGATGTTCGAGCTTTTTGTGGAATTGAGCCTTCGTCTTCGTGTTAATCTTGTTGGGTAATTTATTCATCTTAATCTTTATTTTGTTGATAAATTTATGTTGTCATATTTTGTGGGCGTTGCTTAAATTTTGCTAAAAAAATGGTTATTTCGGGTGTAAAAGTAATTTAGGATTAAATTGGATGTGTCTGATGGCATTAAATTGAAAGTTTATTTAAATCTTTGTTGTGCTTTTAGTCTAGTTTAAGATTATGCCCTGAACTCATTTTCAACACTTGTATTTTAGCCCAAAATTAGATATCTTATGGTGCCTAATGTCATGGCTTACAAGTTATGATTCTAGTTCTAGCTTGCACTTGTAGGGTAACATATATAATATAATTTACCTATATAAGCATCCTCAATTAAAGATATCGAATTCCGTACATATTTGCAGGTGGTTCTAGAAACATCTAGGCAATATAACAATGCTTCTGAAAGCTTAATCTTTTGTTTTTAGAAAAAATAGTCTTCTTTAGTCAAAAAGCTTGGTTCGGATGCTTTTATTTTGTAAAAACAAACTCCAACAAATAAGTTTCTTGAAGTGGCATTCAAAACAAGCTTAACAGAAATAATAATACGAAGTATAAGATCTGAAGAAGAACGTAGCTAGTTGCTATAACGGAATTATTATTTACATAAATGTGAAATTACCTTGTTATCCCTAGCTTTAATAAACGGATTCCCTAATTCTCTTATGTAAATGCAGGTACGACTACTCTGGCTATGGGCAATCAACCGGAAAGGTTTCCAATCAAACTTTACATTAAACATCTACGATTATCATTTAATAAACCTATAATTCATAATAATACAAAAATTATCTTTTAACAGGCATCTGAGTGTAATACATACGCAGACGTTGATGCAGTATATAAATGTCTGAAAGAGAAATACGGTGTTAAAGATGATCAATTAATTGTATACGGTCAATCTGTTGGTAGTGGGCCCACCATTGATCTTGCATCACGTGTTCCCAATTTAAGAGGAGTGGTTTTACACAGCCCAATTCTCTCGGGTCTCAGAGTACTCTATCCTGTTAAACGAACCTATTGGTTCGATATTTATAAGGTCATATCAATAAAACACATATTATTATTATTACAATTTTCATAAGTATGTTATTTATAACTCTAAATATAAAAATTAACCCGTTCATTGGTTTCAGAATATTGAGAAGATCAGTTTGGTGAATTGCCCTGTTCTTGTCATCCACGTAAGATCAATCAATAATTTCTTTTAATCCCAATATAAAATTAAGATGGAATTCATGTCCGATGGTTAAGTGGTTTATATTTATCTGTATATACAGGGAACATCAGATGAAGTTGTTGATCATTCTCATGGAAAACAGTTATGGGAGCTTTCTAAGAATAAATATGACCCGTTGTGGCTAACGGGTGGCGGCCACTGCAACCTTGAGTTTTATCCTGAATTCATTCGACATTTGAAAAAATTCGTTTTGGCTCTTGGAAAGTCAAAAGGGGTTGCAAATGGGTCAAAAAACCCGACTGTAGTGGAAGATGTTGAGAATCAGAAGAAAGTACCAGAAAGTGGGACCACGGGTGCGGGAGACATGTTTGAGTTGGGGCCTGAGCTTCCGGAAGTTTCTAGAAATAGTTTAGATAGTAGGCTTGAAAAGTCAAAGAAGTCAAACAAGCCTGAGAAGTCTCGAATGAGCGTTGACATGTTTAGAAGACGGAAGGGGTTGGCGTGGTGATTACTTGTGGAACAAGATTCGTGTGGGGATTGAGAGGAAATGTTACACGTATGTATTAAAGAAAGGTAACTTGTTACTCAAGCTTTTCGCCTTTTTATTGGCGTCTGGTACAGATTTGTAATGAGAGTGAGTGGTGTTCTTATTTATTAGTAGTAATACGTTGTTCAAAAGTATTTGTATGTTATTTGACATAGATCACATGTTATTCGCTTCTTGATTTTTATTTGCCTTTTTTTCTTTGTAAAATGAAGCATTATATCGGAATATGAATTGGTGTTGAAGTTTCTTCAGTTTTCTTCTCAGATTTCACGTAATATAAAATGCTGTAAAAAAAAAAAAGATTTCATGTAATATATATGTATAATAAAATAATTTAATAAAACACAATACATGAAAAATAAATTATAATATCAAATGGTAACTTACTATATGAGATGAAGGTAAATGTTTAAGGTAGTTCAAGAATTTTAGCTAGTCTCAAGAGATAATTAATATCCCTTGGATCAAGAAAAGTCAAAGGTCAAGATCAAGATTTAAACCATACAAACATGTGCTTCAATACATCAATACCCCACCCACCTCCGGCGGTAGACGGCGGCGATGGGCGGCGGGAGGTGGCTGCCGGCGGTGGTGGTCGTGACTTGAAACACATGTGTTTGAAACACATGTGTTTCACCTTTTGAAACACACGTGTTTTGAAAATAAAAGAGTGTATATGTACATCCAAACACATGTGTTTCATGACTTGAAAGACATGTGTTTCGTTACTAGAAGCACATGTGTTTTACTAATAACAGTTGTTTTGAAAAATAAAGGAGTGTATATGTACAGTCAAGCACATGTGTTTCAAGTAATGAAGCACATGTGTTTGTAAGCTAGAAGCACATGTGCTTCACTAATAACAGTTCTTTTGAAAATAAAGGTGTGTATATGTACAGCCAAGCACATGTGTTTCGTGACTTGAAACACATGTGCTTCGTATGCTCCCCCTGTTTTAGAAACTCATGTTTTTAGTGACTTGAAACATATGTGTTTCGTGACTTGAAACACATGTGCTTCGAAGTAATATATGCTCGTTTGTATTTTGGAACACTTGTGTTTTAGTGAAGCACATGTGTTTCAATACATCAATACCACCACCACCCCCATTACCACCAGCAACTTCACTGTCAGCCACCACCACCGGCCGGCGGGCGGCGGCGGGCGGCGGCGGGCGGTGGCTGGAGGCGGCAGCCGGCGGTGGTGACTGTTGGTGGTGGTCGTGACTGGAAGGACATCTGTTTGAAACACATGTGCTTGAAATACTGTGATTTGATCTTAACCATTTTAATCCAATAACTAGGATTTGTCTCTTGGAACTATGCAAAATCCTTAGACTTTCTTGCTGACAACTCATGAGATGAAATGTAAACAGAATATGGGAGAAGAGGAGTTAGTTGAGTCTTATGATAAACATTTAAAACATTTTGGCGTCTGTTTCTTGTAGTACAGAAGCCAGAGGATTTTGTACTGCTAAATATGATCAAAAACTTGAATACTCGATGAAAATTGTGCTTTCGTTGAAAGAGAATATATGTTGTGGGCGTTTCAAGTTGTATCTACAGATGATTGCTAATTATTCTTAAGTATTCTAACTAATCCTCTATTTTTATATAGATGTAGAGTGGTGTCAGTGGGAATACTAACTGTATTAGTGTCAAGAATTCACCTCTATTCTCAAGAATTGTATCCACAAGGCCATTAAACCTATATCTTTCATGTCAAATCTAGGTTAACACACAACTTTTGTATATTGAGTCATCTTATCGATGATAAGCATATCATCTACATAAAGACATAGGATATGTACCCATAAGTTGTGTTTTTCACATAAACACATTTGTCAAATTCGTTAATTTTGAAACTACTATCTAGATTCTAGCATAACATCATCAAACTTTTAGTGTCACTATTTAGAAACTTGAATTAATCCATACAATATACACAAGCTTGTTGTCTAGCTCTCATAAAAAAAAACACACAAAACTACAAACCATATACATATCATAGAAAATTTCTATCTTCAACATTTTTTCCGAAACAGTATATATGTCAAATAATTCTCACACATGGTGACTTAAACCTACAGCTTTGCTTAATAGGACAAAAAATCAGAAGAATATAATAGTTCTGTTTATATCAAACTGTTACCGCCGAATCAAAATTCAACAACCATCATCATCCCCTCAGATCACTATCTTAACAATAAAATAAAATTAATTGAACCCAAATCAGCCACCACGTAACCATTTACACAAATTCGATACAATCCAAAAACAAGGCCTTAAACTACCAATTAAAATCAAATCTTTTTGGTCTCTTCTTCTTCAGGATCACGAAGAGTACCAAACATCCAGTCCATCCACACCGTATAATGCCCATAGTTATGACGATACGTTGTGTGATGAATCGTGTGGTATCCCGCTCCCATAACCGGCCAAATCTTCCCGTGCACACAATCATGAATATTTGCAGTCCAAAACGCTTCAATAAACAACAACATTATGTGCGTAGAGAAATGTGTCGGTATTAGAAATAGTGCAATTACATGAGGTATCGCTTGCAATATCCCGTCTATAGGATGGAACGCCAATCCTGATACAAATTATTAAGTGTTAGATGTAACGTTTTAATAAATCGATCAAATTGGTTATATTAAACGAGATTGAAGTGGAATCAGGTGGTAACTCAAATTCTAGTGAGGACTGTAAGGAAAATTTTCAACTAATCATGGAAAAATTTGGATCATTATCAGAAATTTTAGATTATTATCAAAAAATATTTCCTCCTAAAAATCCAAAATTATCCATATTTTATAAAATGATTGCTTGAAAATTTTCCTCGCATTCCTCACCAAAATTTAAGTCCGAGACTTACCCGCAAAAGGTGAAAGTGTGTTTTGCTTATTGTAGATATGGTGAGTTGCATGAAGGTATTTGTATAACGGTTTAATGTCGTGCAACTCTCGGTGCATCCAGTAAATGCCAAATTCAACGAATACGAGATAAAGACCCAAATTAAAAGTATATGAGAACCAACCAACGTCACTTATTCGTGAAAAACATCTTGTCCAGCCGTTTTCAACCATGTACTCCGAGACTGTGGGAAGAGCGGTGTAGATTGGCATAGCCTTCATCGCCACGTATATCTGTAAAAGCATTGCTTTTCTTGAAGGTATAGCATCTGTAACCCAATAAAGATTGCATTATTAATATCAATTCTTAGCTAACAACAGGATCAACAATCTTTTTTAATAAGTATGCATTTTAAAAACAAGCTTTATAATCCTAATTTGGAGTTAGTCGGCCCAAGCCCGTTTGTGGTGTTTCAAATAATTCTATTAAATTTTTATAATTCAGAGGTTAGTCGGCCCAAGCCCATTTGTGGGCTTTGGGTCTATTCTATAGAGAAGGTGCCAATGATACGATATCTTTGCAAATATGATTTGTATGTTAGTTTATAAAAGAATCGTTTAAGATAGTCTATATTTTTGTGAATTTTTGAGGGATTAATCTTAGCCACCTCTCGTCACCGTCGGCTGTTTTCAATCACATATAATTGTGTATCCAATCACATATGATATTGCGGCGGTTGGTGGTGGCTGTCGGTGGCGGCGGCAGCGGTCGGTGGCGGCTGTCGGCGGCGGGCGCCGGCGGCAGTAGTGCCCGACGATGGTGGTGGTGGCCGGCGGTGGTGGTGGTGGCCGGCGGTGGTGGTTGTGTGTTCAATCACATATGATTTGATGATGATGGTTGTCAATAGATTTTTTGATCTAATGACGGGAATTTATCCCTTGAGATTTTGTTTTAAAGTTGAATTACCTAGAACACAAGTCTAGTTTATAAATAAGCTTTATATCTTTGTAAACTATCACGGAGTATGGGCACATACTCTTTAATATTCATTACTAAAAATAGAATTACGGTTACCGATATTTGAATGTATACTATTTGGACACATGTGATCATAAAGAACCGATGTATCTGCCTAATTGTTGTTTTTACTAAGTATGTGCCTAATTATGTTGTATGTACATATTTTGGTGGATTATTAGTTTTAGAGGGGCAAAGAAGGTGTTGTGTCCGAATCTAAACTAACAATTACTCTACTTCAATTTATATCATTATTTGTCCATGCCATTGATGTGATCTTATACCTATTTGCATTGTTATTGTCCTCAAACGGTTAATGCACCTTATGTCGTTTCAACTAATAAAAATATTTAATTTAATGTGTTACTAATGACATACAATTTGTCATTAAATAGATATTAAGATGTGCATTTGTGGGACGGAGAGAGTATATAACAAATGCGTTTAGGCTAACGGGTATGGGACCACGCTCGTCCCGGCGTGGTGTCCACCTCACCCCCGACGGGCGTGGTGCAACATTTGAACACCCCCCCCCCCCCCCCCCCCCGGCGTTGGGGTTCGGCGTGGTGAAAGCTTTGAGCGGACGACGCTCTTCCACGGGCGTGGATGGTTCGATTTTGAACGAGAAAGAGCCGTTGAATGGCTCTTTTAGTCGTTGGGGTTTTTTTTTTAAAAAAAAATTTAATTTATTTTATTTATTTATTTCCTATATAAACACACTCACACCACAATCAAAACACAACCAAAACACTACCAAAACACACCACAACTCTACCAAAATACCCCAACTCACAAATAATGAATTATCTTGGTTCATCATCTGACGAGGAGGATGCGTTTATGCTAACAATATACGAAGAACTCCTCGATGATTTATCCGACGATGATGAAAGTGAAGTCTTTGACACTAGAACCGCGAAGCAAAACAGAAATCGAAAAGCTGGACACGAACGGCTATAACGGGATTATTTTGTGGATGATTCTGTTTATGACGACAACGATTTCCAACGAAGGTTTCGCCTGACCAGAAATTTATTTATGCGCATATGTAGCGCATTAGAAAACAGGTATCCTTTTTTTCAATTGAGATATGATGCTAGAGGTAGGCGGGGATTCACTGCTTTGCAAAAATGTACTACAGCAATTCGAGTCATGGCTTACGGGTCATCCCATGATTCTCTTGACGAGTACCTACGCATGTCTGAAAGAACTACTAGGGAAAGTATGTATAATTTTTCACAAGGTGTTTTGGAAATATTCGGACCTATTTATTTGCGAAAACCAACAGGAACCGATGTTCAAAAATTATATGAGGCACACGAAGAGAGACATGGTTTTCCTGGAATGCTTGGAAGCATTGATTGTATGCACTGGGATTGGAGGAGTTGTCCACAATCGTGGAGAGGTGAGTACACTGGAGGGCATCATGGAGTACCGTCGTTGATATTAGAAGTTGTTGCTTCCCAAGATTTATGGTTTTGGCATGCTTACTTTGGGGTTGCGGGTTCTAATAATGATATTAACGTGCTTGATCAATCACCAATATTCAACGACTTGTTATCACGAAAGGCACCCGATGTTCCTTATACGGTGAATGGCACTCCATATAGATTCGGTTATTTCCTTACCGATGGTATATATCCTCGTCATGCAACATTTGTCAAAGCCTATCGACATCCAGTTGATCCAAAAGAGGTCTTGTTTACCAAAAAAAACAAGAATCCGCACGTAAGGATGTGGAACGAGCTTTTAGAGTTTTAAAGTCGAAGTGGCACATTGCCAAAAACACGGCTCGTCCATATGACATTGAAAGATTAAGATATATATTGTATGCATATGTTGTAATGCATAATATGGTTATCGAAGAAAAACATCGGATGATTTCTCCATATGTGTCGGACGGTCCCCGACATGCTTTGTATATACCGGGAACGCCAGAATATTTGCACAGGGTTGTCGACATTCGAGACGAAACAAAACACGAACGACTTCGACGGGACTTGGCGGACCATCTCTACAACAACGCACATGCCGACGATGAAGAGTAATAATTTATTTTAATTATTGTAATTTTTAATTTTAATTTCAAGTATTGTAATTTTAATTTAAAGTATTGTCATTTTAATTTTATTTAATGTAATGTAATTTTAAATTATATAAAATATTAGTTGTGTGTAAAATAAATGGAAATGAAATGATGAGATGGAAAATAAAATGGTACGGTGTGGTGTGATGGGTATTTCCTAGAGATGATGTGATGTGGTGGTGGTGTGGTTGCTGAGGTGGAGATGATGTGGCGGAAAAATTAGGTACCACATGTGGTACCCATACCCCATAACCTTAACTTAAGCAACTTAAGATTAAACTTTACGTTAATTATTCCATGTCTTTTAATAAATTATAATTATTAAAACTCTTTTTACAATAGTTTGAACATATCAAACACCTAACTATTAAAAAGAAAAAATAAACATATCTTATTTCAGATAAATAGGTAAACTCATTAATGAATTATTTTTCCATATACAACCTAAAATATTTATATTAGCTTAATATTTAATGTTCATTTATTTATCTTCGTCTATATCCCCAACTGTAAAATCATTGAATTTCTATGCTTTCAGAAAGTTAATACTTTTTCCGTTTCAAAATAATTGATACAAGTTAGTGTTCATGGTTTTTGAGGTAAAATATGATAAATAAAGGTTAATTAGATTAAATTTGATAATTAGTAGAGGATAGATCTCATATATATTGATTAAAATGAATTTAATGATGTTTAAAAGTAAAAGTAACGGTATATGTGTCGTTTCACTTTATTAAAAGAGATAGTTAGTGGGTGTGGTCCCCACTACCTTTTACCAAATATTGTAAGTTTTCAAAGTATATCACTTATTTTGAAACACATCAAAATGGAAAGGATATTACTTATTTTGAAACGAGGAAGTAATAAAAATATCTTGTATGCCTATATGAGTATATGCTAAAAAAATGACTAACACATGCTTTTTAAGTTGATGCCGACATATGTCACACACTCACACTCACACTCACACTCAAGCCTGCATCCCCAAGTTAGTTTGAGACTTGTCCCGGTGATCACTAATCAGTGTTTTAAGTTAGTCAATGTTGTATTATATTTTTTTCCTTATAGAAAAATAAATTATGTTCACAAAAAAAGAAAAGAAAAAGGAAAAAAAAAGAAGATAATTGCCGACAAACTGGTGGTTGTAACTTGAAATCGAAGGAGCCACTTCAAGATAGCGTTACATTCTAATAATCAAACTTTTAAATTTTAGTAGATATGTGCTAGTCGTAAAAAAAAACTTATTATTTTTTGCACGATAAAATGTCATCGTCAGAGCATACCGTATGCTCTGGTTAAATCCACGTAGAAGGCAATTTGGTGACGTCAATAGTCGCCAAACACACCGGCGGTGACGTCAATACCCGGCGCCAAAATTATAACCCGTGTTAAAGTCAGTTTTCCCTTTTTCTTTTTGTTTTTAGAATTATGATTGTTTTAAGGTAATTTTTGTAATATGCTATAGAAATATTAAATAATGAAGGGTAATTTTGATGTATGAGTTAAACTACGTTTAAAGAAATAAAAATGATGTTAACACAAATTTAACAGCCGTTTACACCTTATTGTCATATTCTACAATTATTAAAATTATATTTTATTCTTTTTGGATTTTTTTTTTAATCTTAGCACGTGCTGTCTTTTATTTTTCTTTTCCAAAAGTAAGTACCTTAACGTTCAAATCATTTCCAGCCTGATTTCCATTGTAGTGCACATGCAATTAAACATTTTCGTTTGTCTTATTTTCCATTTTCCCACTTTTTAATTAAAAATACTAAATTAAATCAATTTCGAACCCACCATGTTACTGGCATTTGAGCGTTAAATTAAGAACACCATGTGAAGAATCATTTTTTCACATTGTTCCTTTGTTATATACTAATTATGACTAAACAAATATTAGTTGGCACATGTATGTTCAATCAAGCAATTATAGTGCATTAACTCTTATTCAATTATAAGTTCATAATACGGAGTAATTCACTAATCACATATTCTGATGCCTGATATGCATATCTTAATTATTTATTATAAGGATTGAATATGAATTAATAATGTGACATTGTGACCATATTGTAGAAAAGAAGGAAAGATGAGAGGCTTAAAAGCTCTTTTCGATTGACCAAAGGCTACAAAGGAAATAAATTAGTCAATTAATTTTTTTAATATTTATATTTACTCGATTTAAAAAATTCAGGTATATAAACTTCGGGAACATATAATTCAAGTATTGTAATTACGAAATTAAAAGAATACAAAAATTAAACAGATGGAATGACGAGATGAACATACCTTTGGGAACATAAACGTTGTACTTGTAGTAATAAACATAGAAGCTCAAAAGGAAACCTGAGATGAAATAAACTAGGGTTCCGGCGGTGTAATTCCGGAGCCATGACTGAAGAAAGTGTGGTAACGGCTCCCATATCTTCGCCGGCAGCAGCGTCCCGAGCACCAATCGGTTGGTCAGCGAGTTCTCGTCAACAAATAATTGCAAATACTTTTCATCCATTGGATAAAAGGCGCGGTGGATGTGAGTGTTTCCGGTCAAATGTTGCCGGAGATTATCTGAGTTTGTCGGAACAGTGGAGGAGAAAATGAGGGCAGATGCAGTTGTATCTCCATAGATATATTTATTATATAGCCGCCGGCTGTATATTTGTTTAATTTTTCTTGAAATTTAATGTTTGTTTGGTCCATTATATTAAGGAAAATGTTAATCATTAAGAAGGTAAAATACACAAAAGATAATCCCCTGAATTTTAGGAATATTATTTTTTTAATCAATGTACAAACTTTTTATGCATGTTAGTTAAGGGCTGTCATTAGCAAAACCGTTATATTAATTACTTTATTTTATTTTTAGCCATTTATATATGAGGAAAAATTAATACTTTGGAAAAGTGAAATAGTGAAAGACTTTTACTTTTTTGGAAACACCAAAATATATTAAGGCAACTGATTTAGCAAATAGGAAACTTCTCAATCAACCTTATTACATGACAATTTACTCTTATATTTCAACCACATATAAGATGTTGATATAATATCACCGGCTATAATTGAGAACGATTTGTGAGTATTGTTGAAGACCACCTCAAGTTTTGCCTTCTAAATATATCATAAAGAATATTGAATAATTATTGTTATTACCTTCTTTTACTAGTTTTTGTTTTTGGTTAATTTTGTGATTGTTATGATGTAGGTGAGTCACTGAGTCGTAGTATCTATCTATATCATAATATTATGTACTACATGGTTTAATTTATTACTTTTAAATACTAAAAGTTAGATACATATATATATCTCTACTTAATAGCTACATATTTACTCTATATACAATCATCATACATGATATACTGTTCATTAAAATGAGCAAACGGAGTTGTAATAGAAAAGGGGTTCCGTAATGCAGTATCACATATTCACATGATGATACATGAGTTTCTTTTTTAGCTTACGTGTAATTTGTCCAATGTGTCTATTTTTTACTTTTTTTACTTTGTCACTTCATTTTGCTTTCTTCATATTCGAATTTCAGATTTTTAACTATACATGAATAATAAGCAAGTAAATTAGTGTTAAAAGTCCGTTGATTTTTTATAAGTTTTAAAATTAGAATAAAATATGATATAAGACTTATAACTCCGCGGCAACGCGCGGTCGATATACACTTGTTCTATAAACAAAACTTTATCTAAAAATACAAGTTTGAATCAAATAAACTCTGACCTATATAATATTTAATATAAAGTTAAACTAAAATAAATCTATTTAACAAGATATCTAACCAATCGGTCTACATCAATTGGCCACCAAAGATAGTTTTGAAGTTTTTTTCATTCAAGAGGTTTTGTGTTCAAGTCTTGTTGAAGGCAAAACTTGAAGATTAAAATGTGGTGCAGTTTATTCCTCATATGTGGAGGGTTCGAGGAAAAGCATACTGCCTCTTGTGGATGACACTGTCTAGACTCGAACTAGTAACTTACTAATTTGTCATTCAAAAAAAAAACAAAACATCTTATATATACAACCATGTAATCAATCTTTTAATTATATTTAGTGTACAACATTAAAAGAGATCTATTTAACAAGACATCTTCTATATACAACATTGAGATGACTAGGATTCAATCTCTATTATTTTATAAAGCACAATAGGGAATTCAAAGAATAAAGATATAACTTTGACTAATATAAAATTGATGAGAATTCATTTATATATCATAATTTTACTTCTTATATCATAATATACAACTTTTACAGCTTAGTGTACAAGCATGTCAAGCAACAATTGTGGTAAATAGGTTAAAAGATGTGGTATGAAAATCATCCCCTATAATTTATTTAGTGTACTTTTTTTAATTAATAATATTTTGGATTGAATTAACATAAATTTTATTTTATTTTATTAATGTAAATTTTATTTTGTTTTAAATTTAATTTTTGTATAAACTAAAAAAGGTAGGGAGGCCTTTAATTTGGTACGACGAGGATGTGCCATATTATATTTAAAAAAAATGTTTCAATGTAATGTTGATATGATTGTATGATGAGCAATATAATGATATTAGATAATAAAAACAAAACATATCACTACTTTATGTTTTGGCCAAGACATATTACTAAACCACAGGGGCCAAAAACAAAGCCAATAAAAATCCAACAGCAAGACTCAGCACACCCTGCCAGTCTACCACAAACCATTGATGTTAAACATACACGTGAAAGAAAAAATCTTTTTGAAAAATATTGATAATAAATGGGCGTTGGCATGCCGTAATCTTCGGTAATTTAATTCAATTATGAAGAAATTGATTTATTCAAAATTCAATTCATTCGTAATTGAATTCCATTATGTGTTTGGTTATAAATTTTTTAGTTGTAATTCATATCTATATTTATGTAATTTTTTTAACTTTTTTAGATTTTTATTTAAATTTTATCATTTGTTATTTTGTTATTTATTATTATTTTTCTAAATTTAAATTTTTTTAAATTAAATTTTTTTATTTTATATACTCCCTCCGTCGCACAAAAAAGTTTACATTTCTCCTTAAAATTTTGTCCCACAAAAAAAGTTTACATTTCTCAAATTTGGGAGGTCCACCAAATAAAATAATATTATTATCAATCATTCCACCAATAAAACACTTTTTCTCTCCAATCCAACCTTATATTTTAATCAAAAGTATTACAAAGAACCCCACCACTAACTATCTCCTAAAGGATTGTGCCCAAATGAAATGTAAACATTTTTAAGGGACGGAGGGAGTGTTTCTTTATTTGTTAAAAAAATTACTTTTTTTTTTAATTCTGTAGTTTTTCTTTTAATTTTTTTAAATTTGTTTTGAATGATTTTAAAATCTGAATCATACAATATCTTAATCATATTTTTTAAAGGACCGTAATTGAATTTATAGGGTGAAGGAACTAATTTCAATTACAACGAATATCGAATTGTGAAATTACGTCGTAATTGAATTACGAAAAAAAAGTTCATCCAAATCTCCCTCCGTAATGTAATTGAATTACAATTAAAGAGGATTATGGAGGATTACGTCAAAATAAACGGAGCCTAAATGTTTAATTGTGTCCATCAAATTTGACTTTAATTTATAAAGTTATTATGAACTTTAAATGAAAATAGGTTGCAATTAAGGTAATTAGGTAATGGCTTATACCAAAGGGCCTTTGGCCTAGCGGTATGGAGTTTCCCTCTTAAGTGTGAGGTCAGGAGTTCGAGTCCCGTCGTGGACATAGGTGGTAATTAGGAGTAAATTAGATTTGCCGTTTCAAAAAAAAAAAAGTAATGCCTTATGCTTTTCTTTTAGATGTTAACCTTCGTTTTACATTATCTCTTAAAAACTATTTAACGATAATTATAACTGTTGGGATATAAAACAATGATATCATTTTATTACTGATACTGCAGTTGGTACTGATCAATGAAGAATGAAGTTAGTACTGATGGGGCAGAAATGCTATATACTACTGATGCTAAGCTTGGACGTTACTACTGATGATGAATACTACTGACGATCAACAAATACTACTGATTCTATTTATGGTGTTGATCGAGTCCGAGATTCTAGCTTAGTTTGTTATAGGATGTATATCTTTATGTAATTCAATTGTAATCGATTCCTAGAATAACTAGGTTATTAATTTAGGTTTCAAGGACTATTATATATAGTTCCTTATGAATTGTAAACATACGTGTATTGATCGAACGAATTAATACATTGAAGCTTTTTGTGATAAACTGTGTTCTTCGTTTAATTCTTATTCAATTGCAGTTTACATTGTTCTTAATATAATAACATAAGTGTTAATCCGCTGTAACTTCTTGTGTTAGTAGATCTGGGTTTCTAATAACTCGATTAAGTTATTCGATCATGACAAGTGGTATCAGAGCTTTACGGTTCTAGATCTACGAATTAAGAACAGCAAAAAGTTTCATACTTTCGATCTCAAAATTGTTAATCATGTCTAATAACAATGAAAGTACTCAAGCAAACAAGATTCCAATTCTCACTCCCAATAACTTTGGGATGTGGAAAAACAGAATCAAGCAATACATGCTGGTTACTGATTATTCCATGTGGGAAGTGGTTCTTGAAGGCAACAAAACCATTCAAACTCAAATAGCCACCACTTCAACAGAAGCTGACAAACTCAAGAGTGAGAAAGAGAATAAGGACAGAGGGATCAAGCTCAAAGCCTTAAGCACTCTGTTGCTTGCCATTCCCAATGATTATCAACATCTCTTTGTTGAATATGATGATGCAAAGAAGTTATGGCAGGCTCTGGAAAAGAGGTTTGTTGGTACAAAGAGCACAAAGAGAAACATGAAGTCTGTTCTGAAACAAGACTTTGAAAACTTCAAAGGACAGAAGAATGAATCATTGTCTCAAGTATTTGATAGGTTCAACAAACTCATTGGTGAACTAAATCAAGTTGGTTATCAACCAAACAAAGATGATGTCAACAGGAAGTTTCTCAGATCTCTAGGTGAAGAATGGTCTATGTATACTGTGATATATAGACAAGGTGATGCACTAGAAGAAAAGGAGCTTGATGAACTCTACAATGAGTTAAGAGTGTTTGAATCAGAGGTAAGTAATAAATCTCCCAATTTACCTTCAAACAATGCTGCTTTTGTGTCAAGTACAGGAACAGGGAAGGACAATACAAAGAATGCAAGTATTGAAGATGTAGCAAGAGAATCATTTTTCACTAGTCATGTGCACACTGCATTGATTAGTGAGGATTTAGAACAACTTAATCCTGATGATTTGGAAGAGATGGACATCAAGTGGCAGATGGCTATGCTAAGCTTAAGAACCAAAAGGTTTCTTAAAAGAACTGGAAGACAAAATCTCTCTTACAACAAAGGTGATCGTGCTGGATTTGACAAAACCAAGTTCAAGTGCTACAACTGTAGCAATCTAGGTCACTTTGCCAGAGAATGCCCAAACAAAGACCAAAGATCAAACTACAACAAAAAACAGTACCTCAAATTCAACTGCTTTAGTATCTCAAGAAGGACAAGGGTATGACTGGAGCTTTCAAGCTGAAGAACATGCACAGAATCAAGCTCTCATGGCCTTTACTACTGATCCTTCTACTACTGAGGTAAATTCTAAATCTTGTACTCCTGAATGTATTAAAGCATATAAAGAATTAGAAAAACTTAATAAAGAAACTCTTGAAGAAATGATACTAAACAGAAATAGAAGAATTGAATATAATGGATGTATAGCTGATTTAGAAAATCAAATTAAAATTTATAAAATAACTGATCAAAAAATAAAAGATGAATTGTTACAAACTACTTATGAAAAAGAACATATTGAATTGAAACTAAAAGAAACTTTGATCAAATTAGAAGAATGTAAAATGGAATTAGAACAGAACAAACTAACTATTAAGAAATTTGAAAGAAGTTCTAAAATTGTTAATGAATTAACTAATAATCAAACCACAGAAAAGGTTGTTCATGGAGTGGGATATCATGCAGTCCCACCTCAAACAAATTTTATTCCTCCACTTAAATCAAGTACAGAAAGAGTTTTAAATGATTTAAAAATTGAAAGTCAAACTGAAACTGAAACCAGTAATGAATCAAATGAATCTTCTGATGATGATCAAACAACTGAATCAAATGATACAAGTTTTCATACAACCCAAAGTCAAACTGAATCTCCCAAATACAATTCAGAAAATATACCTACAATTCTAAGAAGAGGAAATCAAAGAAACCTAAATCAGTTAAAAGAACAAAGAAAACCTGAAAGTGCTAAAACAACAAAATTATCATGTTTAATTTGTAACAAGGTTAACCACATAGCTAAAAATTGTCACTTCAATCCTATTAACAATCAAGAATTTAAAGAATTCAAAATCAACAAAGAAAAGGAAAACGCCTTAAAACTAAAACAAACTAAAGAAACAAAAGGAAAGGAATCTAAAAAACCAAACCAAAAGGGATTCAATAAACCATGTGCTGACACTCATAAATTTGGAAGAACTGCACCACGATTTGTTCAACATACCAGGTATAAAAGTCCAAACAGAAGCAATTATTTCAAAAACAATGGAAAACAAAATCGTTTTCCTCAATTTTCAAAACTTTCAAACATCAGTAGAAACTATTCCAGGTTTACTACTGGTAAAAACCCTAATTACAATGTTGTCTTGTATAACTACAAAAACACTACTGATTATGCTCAAAACTCATATTAGCCAAACACTACTGGTCCATCAGTAGTAAAATTTTCAAAAACCAAAAACTACGGGTATAAACCTAAACCTAGATCAGTAGTAATTAATAACATCAGTACTAAGTACAAAACTGCATATAAGACTCATTCAGTTAAAAAGACTTACTTTTCAAAGGATAAACCCAAGACAAAGCAAGCTTGGGTTCCCAAAATTAACTAATCCATTTACTTTATGTGCAGAGTCTCCAGATCCCTGAAGAAGGTAGAACATGGCATATTGATAGTGGATGCTCTAGACACATGACTGGAAATCTTCAAATACTTAGAGATTTCAAGTCCTTTGAAGGAGGGTATGTTGCTTTTGGAGAAAATCCTAGAGGAGGTAAGATTACAGGTAAAGGTACAGTATCTAATGGTAATATCACTTTTGATGATGTCTTTTATGTTGCTGAGCTTAAAAACAATCTGGTTAGTGTCTCACAAGTCTGTGATAAGAAGAACACAATTCTTTTTACAGATGTTGAGTGCATCATTCTTTCTCCTGATTTTATTTTAGATGAAAAATTTTTTGTTTTAAGAACACCAAGGAGAAACAATGTGTATTGCCTGGATATATGGGGAGAACTCATTTCATCAAATGAGATCAACTGTTTTATATCTAAGGCAAACACAAATGAATCAGAACTTTGGCATAGAAGGATGTGTCACACAAATTTTAAAAATATGAACAATTTAGTTAAAAAGAATTTGGTAGTTGGTCTACCACAAAAAGAATTTATGTGTGATCATCATTGTGTTGCCTGCCTAAAAGGTAAACAACACAAGACTTCTCATAAGACCAAAGCAATTAACTCTATTTCTAAACCTTTGCGGCTCTTACATATGGACCTTTTTGGACCTACAAATGTAATGAGCAATGGAAAGAAACAATACTGCCTTGTTATTACTGATGATTTTTCCAGATATACTTGGGTCTTCTTTCTTAGGACCAAAGATGAAACAAGTGAAATGATCAAAAATCTGATTATAAAGCTGGAAAATACAAGAGATCTCAAAGTGAAAGCAATTAGATGTGATAATGGAACTGAGTTCAAAAATACTAACCTAATTGACTTTTGTGATCTTAAAGGGATTGACAGGCAGTACAGCTCACCAAGAACTCCACAACAAAATGGTGTAGCTGAAAAAAGAAATAGAACCATCATTGAAGCAGCCAGATCTATGCTTGCAGATTCAAAATTACCAATAGCTTTTTGGGCTGAAGCTGTTAATACTGCTTGTTATGTTTAGAACAGAGTATTAATAGTTAAGCCTCACTTCAAAACACCATATGAACTTTTCAATAAAAGAAAACCATCAATAAGTTTCTTAAAATCATTTGGTTGTCCTTGTACTATCTTAATTACAAGAGAACAAATTGGTAAATTTGACTGCAAAGCAGATGATGGAATATTTGTAGGATACTCAACTCAAAGCAAATCTTACAGAGTGTTCAACAAAAGGCTAAGGATCATTGAAGAAATTGTAAATGTATCCTTTAATGAAAACCAGATGAATGAACAAGGAAATGGTCCAGATTGGTTGTTTAATATTGATAATCTAACCAAATCTTTTGATATCAATTATGAGCTTAATACAGGAAATTCAAACAATCAAAGCAAACAAGTAGGACCATCATCAAGTGGAAGTAATAACACAAATTCTGAAGATACTACTGATCCCAGTAGTAACTCTGAACCTCAAAGTTGTAATGATGATTTACTCAATACTGATGCCAGTAACAACAATGATCCTTCTGAAGTCAATGAAGAGAACGTTACTACTGACACCAGTAGTAATGATGAAACCCCACAAAATGCAAACAATCAAGAAGAAACATGGACAGATGCACAAATTCCTGAATCAAATGAATCAAATCTAGATTCTAAAATCTCTGTTGACAAAATCCCTGGAACCAGAACTGAAAAGAATCATCCTTTGGACCTAGTCCTAAGTGATGTTAATTCAAACATGCAGACAAGAAGCAAATTTAATTCTTCATTAAATTCAAATGTTTGTAACATAAGTTTAATATCTAATGAATGCATGTATGAATGTTTTCTATCCCAGGAAGAACCTAAGAAGATTCAAGAAGCTATGAAAGATTCAAACTGGATCATAGCAATGCAAGAAGAACTTCTTCAATTCAAACTGCAAGCTGTATGGACTCTTGTTCCTCTTCCAAAAGGAAAAAGACCTATTGGCACAAGATGGATCTTCAGAAACAAGAAAGATGAAAGGGGTATAGTGATTAAAAACAAAGCAAGACTTGTAGCTCAAGGATACACACAAGAAGAAGGAATTGATTATGATGAAGTATATGCTCCTATTGCCAGAATTGAAGCCATAAGAATATTTTCGGCATATGCTTCACATAAGAAATTCAAGGTATACCAAATGGATGTAAAAAGTGCATTCCTATATGGGAAAATTGAAGAAGAAGTGTATGTATGCCAACCCCCAGGTTTTGAAGATCCAGAACATGATGACTATGTGTACAAGCTTGACAAAGCTCTATATGGCCTCCATCAGGCACCAAGAGCTTGGTATGACACATTGTCCTCATATTTACTGAAGAACAACTTTAAGAGAGGTGCCATTGACAAAACTCTGCTCACAAGAAAGGTTAAAGATGATATACTACTGGTCCAAATATATGTAGATGATATCATCTTTGGATCAACAAATGATCAACTATGCAAAGAATTTGAAGAACTAATGCAGATCAAGTTTAAAATGAGCTCAATGGGTCCAATGAACTTCTTCCTTGGACTCCAAATCAGTCAAAGATCAGATGGTATCTTAATCAATCAATCTAAATATGTTAGAGACATTCTAGAGAAATTTGCAATGAAAGACAGCAAAAGTGCAAGCACTCCAATGGAAACTCACAAACACCTACATCCTGATGTTGAGGGGGAGGATGTAGATGAACACCTATACAGATCTATGATAGGTTCATTAATGTACTTAACTGCATCAAGACCTGACATTATGTATAGTGTTTGTGTCTGTGCAAGGTATCAAGCAAGACCTAAAGAACTACACTTGCAAGCAGTCAAAAGAATCTTCAGATACTTGAAAGGAAAACCTTCACTTGGTCTCTGGTACCCACATGCATCACCATTTGAACTCATAGCCTACACAGATAGTGACTATGGTGGTGAATGTCAAGATAGTAAATCTACTACTGGTGGATGTCAATTCTTTGGATCAAGGTTGGTGTCATGGCAATGCAAGAAACAAACCAATGTTTCAACTTCAACTGCCGAAGCAGAGTATGTAGCTGCATCTGCCTGTTGTGCTCAAGTTCTATGGATTCAAAATCAACTACTAGACTTTGGTATCTCTATCCTTAAAACTCCAATTTTTATAGATAATCAAAGTGCTATCAGTATTGTAAATAATCCAGTAAAACACTCTAAAACAAAACACATTGAAATTAGATTTCACTTTATAAGGGATTGCAATGAAAAGAAATTAATTAAAGTAGAGAAAATTCATACTGATAATCAATTAGCAGATCTTTTTACAAAAGCATTTGATGTAGGAAGATTCAGCTTTTTGGTTAGCAGTATTGGAATGATTTTAATAAGTTAAGTCTAAAAGGAAAAAATGTGTAAAGTGGTGTGTACAATTTCAAATTTCTTTTTACTACTGGTTATTTATTACTACTGATTGTATGCTTCTACTATACTTTAGTACTGATAGGGTTTATCAGTAGAATTAGGTCAAGTATGAAAACAATGGTTACTACTGATGTTTCTACTACTGATACTTAGTTACTACTGATAGACCGTTATCTGGAAAATACTTAAATTACATTACTGACCCTCATGAAAATAGCCGTTGTGTTATTATTCGAAGGACATTCTGGTCTTATTGCAGGATAAATCAAAAAATATAAATAGCATACTGCGATTAGTTTAGCATTATCTTTTCCTCGATTCGATAAATCCTACGCTAAACCCTAAACCTCTGCAAAATCCGATCAAAACCCTGCATCAGTAACAACTCAATACCTTTCACCAAAGTGAAATTCGTGCCAAAACGAACACTCTCTCTGAAAGATTCATAACAACAGATCAAAATCAAGTAGAATGGCAACCCTAAAATCACTCGAAGTCACAACTTGATCTCAAATTTTCTGAATTCCACAATATGTGTGCTTTCTTGAGAAATCCAGATGGTACAAAGGACTTTCGTCCTATTGTGATGTTCCTAAAGAACTCATATATAAAGTTTGCTCTCACCATCAATCCTAAAGCATATCAACAACACCTAGTTGATTTCCGGACAAATGCTGAAAGAGTTGAAGACTCCAATATGTCCAAAATCAAGTCTACTGTAGATGGAAAGGAGATCATTATCACTGAACAATCAATCCGAAATCATCTTCAACTCAATGATGAGTCAGGTATGTTCTCTCTTCCAAAAGAAGATCTTGTTGAAACTTTACAGAAAATGGGGTATGAAGGAAGACCAGATATAGTTACTTTTCAAAAGGGTCTTCTTTCACCTCAATGGAAGTTTTTGGTACATACTATTCAACATTGTATCTCTCCAAAAAGAAGTACTTGGAATGAGTTCAACAAATAAATAGCATCTGCTGTTGTTTGTCTGAGCACAGGACAAGTATTTAATTTTTCAAATATGATCTTTGAAGGAATGCTAGGAAACTTATCATCCTCAAAATTTCTAATGTATCCAAGATTTCTAACTCATATAATAAACTGTGAACTACAAAATCTTTCAATTCCTAAAAACAGATTTGTTACACCAGAATTAAATAAAAAGGCGTTTGCAAACATGAGAAAACAATTTAAATTTTCTGGTAAAGATACTCCACTATTCTCGAACATGATCTATGATCATCCCCCAACTGGAGAAGGTTCAAGTCACCCCATTGAACCCCAACCAACTCCACCACCAAATACAGCCCAAACAGAACCCATTCAGTCCACTCAATTAAATGAACCAACAAATGTCCTGCAAGTGTCCCAGGTACATGAAATTAATCCCCAGAGTGCTACTCTTCACTCTGAGGAAGACCAGACCAGAACCAAACACATTTCTAAAACTTATAAAAGGAAGAGAACTTCCTTAAAGGACACCAGGGGACCAATTGAGTCACACCCCAGGCTCCAAGAGTTGTCCTCCAAGGAGGAGAGAGGGCATGAGGAAAGGGCTCTCACTACTGATGCCCCAAAGGTGGGTGCACAGGCTAGTGAGAACATCAATAGGACCCAGACCTCGGCAACTCTTAGTGATGACTCAGAATTTGAGGAGTTACTAAGAGGACCCCGGTGCCAAGACACCACAAGGGGGGGCACTACTGCTTCTTCTAGGAGGAAAAAGAGAGTGTCCAAACAACCCAATTTATCACCAAGAAGTGATAAGGGTAGAACTGAACAAACTGAATTGACGGATAGGATGGAAAACCTCAAAGCCAATGTACCAAATGAGCCCAATGATCCACCCAAATGGGCTGAGGGCAGTATTAAACAAACAAAATTGACGGATAGGAAGGAAAACCTTAAAACCACTGTGTAACGACCCGAAATTTGTAAATAAATAAATTGTACAAAAATATGATAAATAAGGATAAATCGTTTAAAGAACGTAGGAATTGGTTTCGTGTCGTTTGGACACCATATGAGAAAGTTATGGGCGAAACCGGGTCGAGACAACAACCGAAAAGTGCAGCCCTGCTGCACTAGAAGTTCACGCTGCGAAGTGAAGATCGCGATCGGGAACTCCGATCAGGGATCTGGGCCATTGGTCGTGATGTAGTTCACGACGACTTAGCGATCGCGAACCATGAAGAACGCAAACTTAGCGACGCGAACTATTGTTCGCGTCGTGAACTCGTGTCGTGCAGCATTAAAATCGGGTTGGAGCTCATTTGATGAAATAGAAAACCCTAGTTCTTCCCTTTGGCGATTTTGGAGCTCAAGTGCAGATTTTGGTTGATTTCTTCTCAAATCTTTGATAGATTTCACTCCTAGTTGAAGATTAAAGGTATATCTTCACTCCGTGATCTTCGTAGCTTAAGATCTATGTATTTTGATGTATGGGTTTGAAACCCTAGTCCTTGGGGTTATGGGTTATGGTGATATAAGTGATGTATACACCTAATAGATGGTATATTATCAAAGGAAACAAGTGTATGATTATGATTTGTAAGAATCTTAAGGGTTGGTTAAACCTAGGGTTTGGTAAATCACCATAATTGGGGGAAATGAGTTAATAAGTGTTCTCTACAGATAGATGGACACTTTGGTAGAAGAATGTTATGTTGATAATCTTGTGATTATTGTATTAGGCATTTGGTGAGGTCTTGGAAGGTTGACCGAATTGTGAAGCAAGGAAACTGACGTAAAGAATACGGTTGGAGCACTTTATTGCTAAGGTGAGTACGTGTGGACTTTACTGAGTACATAGCTATATGAAGTATTTGATTACTTATGATCGGTCTATATAATGTTTGTCTAGACTTATTATGTGTTGAGTTAGTATATATTATTGATAATATCTAACTAACTTGTTTGATGATTGATGTGATAGCCAAAGGCTTTGACTGGCATAACTGATAGAGTTATGATTAGAGGTAGATGGTGGTGACGCGGGGGAGACCCCGGTCACTGAGACGAGTGTACATATGTTTGTACACTAAGCACACGGGTGCTTCTAGTTCGCATATGTTTGCGTACTAGGTGATCTAGGAATCTAATGCATATATGTTTATGTGTTAGGTTCGCTTGTGTTCTAATACATATATGTTTATGTATTAGATATGACTGTGTTCTAGTGCATATATGTTTATGTACTAGATATGTATGCTAGGGAAGCAGGACTGATAGAGTCACCATAGAGTGACTGAGATGTGTTGGTAAAATATAAATATGTATTTATATACGATGTGATACTTGATATTATTGGGGTCTAAACCCATGTAGCTCATGAGACATTTTTGTGTCTCACGTACTCCTTGTTTGTTTGCTATGTACTCAGGTTCTGGACCGAGGATTTAGGTGCGCATGGATTGAGATATGCGGGGCCTAGAGTAGAAGATCATTAGAGCGGATTTGTGCTTAACCTTGGTTTTGATATATTTTGTAACACCAAACCTCATACTCTGATTTTCATATCAAAGGTTTTTGTAAATCCGTGTTTTGGAACTAGTCTTCTATTTATGAAAATGTTTTTATTTGGGCAAATGTTTTGTATTAAAATTGAGGTGTTACAACTTGGTATCAGAGCTACTGTTTAAGTGAATTAGGTTGGATGTCCATCCTAGTCTTAGACTGTAGCATTAGGAATGTAAGATTCCTTGAGATCGATAGGTTGACCTTGAGACTTTATGTTAAGTTTAGGGTTGAACCTAGGGGACCTATGAAAGTTGATGTGATTATGGATGTCGAGTCTTATGCGACTATTGGATTGTACAAGAAGTACTAAATGTTTAATGTCTTTTGTATAGTCCTGGTAGAAAGAAATGGTGAACACTCGTCGAAGTGGGAAAGCCCCGGAAAACCGGGAGGAAGAGATGCATCATGTCGAAAGGGTTGAACAAGAAAGTCAACCGTCGATGCATCGAGTGGATGAGTCGGAGGTTGGAGCTAATAGGACTCTGGTAACCATGGCGGATCTCCAAACTTTTATTGATCAAATCAAAGGGACGGTGGCCAATGAGGTGCACCGCATTATTGGAAACCGTGAGAGGTCAGGAGAGGATCGTGAATCCGAGGCCAAGTCGGACGAGAGAACCGGTGGTGGTGGCACCCGAGTGGAGAAATCCTCCACGGGTGGTTGTAGTGATGCTAGGGCACGGCCCGATGGAAAAGATGGTTGTTCTTATAAGACTTTCATGGCTTGTAAGCCAAATGTATATACGGGTAGTTCGGACCCGAAGGTGACTATGAGGTGGATCCGAGAGACCGAGCGGGTCATCGGAAGTAGCAAGTGCAAGAAAGCCGATATGGTGACGTACGCGTCACAATTGCTAAAAGAGGATGCTATGGTTTGGTGGGACATAGTCTATGAGACCCTCGGAAAAGAGGTGATAGAGAGAATGTCGTGGGAGGAGTTTACCACAAGATTGAGAAAGAAGTTTTGCCCCGAAAGGGATTTGGAGAAGATGCATGAGAAGTTTGTGACCCTGAAGAAGGGCGATATGACGGTCGAGGAGTACTCGAGGGAATTCACGGGATTACTCCCATTTGTTGCTAGGACCCACTCCGAGGAGAGGTCGAGAGTGGTTAGGTATGCTAGTGGGCTACCTTGGGATTATCAATTGGAGGTGAAGAGGGCGGTCACGCTAGATGAGGCCATTAGTGCCGCCCGAGGTGTGGAAGAGGTGAACGAGGCAAGGGTTGCCGAGAGGGCCTATGTGGGCGAGAAGAAGAAAGCCGAGAGTGGCTCGAGTAGTTTCAAGAAAGGGAAGTTCACGTCGAACTTCTCTAGGCAAGGAAGTGTGGCCTCGTGCAAGAGGTGTGGTAAGAATCATACCGGTGAATGCCATGGGGAACCGAAGATTTGCCATGATTGTGGCAAGACGGGGCATTTAGCCCGGGATTGTAGATCCAAACCGGCGGCCGAGGTTGAGTGTTACTCATGCCACGAAAAAGGGCATTATAGTCACGTGTGCCCGAAGAAGAAAACCGAATCACTTTTGTCCACATCGCAAAAGAAGGTGGAACCGGCGAAAGTGAAGGGACGATCCTTCCAACTCGCCCGAGAGGAAGCCAAGGAGGCGCACGATGGGGTGTCAGGTACTTTATCCGTTAACTTCTTGTCAACTTAAATATATTGTAGAATCGAGTCCTACTTAATTGTTTGTGTCTCATGAGTTTGGTAGAAAGATAGATTGGGTCGATCGAATGGTTAGATGAAAAACGTGAAAACGAAGGTAAATGGGAAAACCTAAATGGTAGAACGTGTTATTAGAATTGGGAGTTTGAAATAAATGGGGAAAAGTTTAAAGGCAATTTATTACCCGTGGGAATAAAGGAAACTTGACGTGGTTATCGGTGGGGATTGGTTAGGTATGCACCGAGCCAAGATATTATGTGATCATAGCTTAACGGTTGGATTGCCGCGTGAATCAGTGATCATAGAAATTTAAGATAAGTTGTATGATGTGAATATTCATTGGAGAATAATCTTTCCGATTGTTTATGTATATGAAAATTTAGATTTTTGGAAAGAATTTTGGACCGTAGTGTCGTATGTGGTAAGAAAATAGAGGTCGATGTTAATAAGTAGTATAAAAGGGCGGACCACGAGGTCGGTGAATATCGGTATCAAGCGAATGATAATATAATGAAGTACTAAGTCTCGGTATGAAATTGTTGTTTGGGTGAGAATTATGGAAATAGAAACCTTGAAAATGGAACTTGGATATTCGGCGAGAACCCGGATG
Source organism: Calendula officinalis (assembly GCA_963853835.1). Taxonomy (NCBI): domain Eukaryota; kingdom Viridiplantae; phylum Streptophyta; class Magnoliopsida; order Asterales; family Asteraceae; genus Calendula; species Calendula officinalis. The sequence continues at coordinate 25,209,224 of OY970823.1, read as the reverse complement.
AGTAATGTAATATTACTATACGTGAATGGTAAAAGAAAGAATGACTAAGGTAGGATGATACCTTAGAATTTATAAATGGAAAATATGTGGAAAAGAATAAGTGCCGGGAATGACGAATTTTGATCGTTGAAAACCGTTAAGTAAAGGTTGGCACATAGCCATAGCAAGTCTCGTGACGGGGTTGATGGATTCAACATTAAGGGTAAAAAGGACGATTATTGCTAAAGTGTCATGATAATGGTATGAAAATATGTGACATAGTGTAGTGTAAGACTACGATTGGGAAAAGAATATTCCTAAGTCCCACGATGTGAAAAGGTAGAACATCGAGTCTTGGGCCATTGGTTGCTACGTCATGGGTTGCAAGTGTGGTCCGGAGTCGAATGTTCGACTCAAGGATGATTGATTTGGCCGGCGAATTATGACTAATGGAATGTAGTGGTAACTACTCCGGCGGTGTCAAAAGACTCGAAAATTGTTAAGGAAACAAACCGGTTAAGGGCGGTTAACGTGTAAGTGGAACGGTAGATAACAATTAGAGAATGTTATTAGTTACCCGCGGGGTAAAATGCATGTGCACTAAGTGATGGCCTTGGAGGGCATATAATAATGGAAGGATAATATTATATGAAATGTGCTAAGTAGTATGTCCAACGGGAGACATATAAATAGGAAAGAAAACAATAATGCGATTTTGTGGGAGAGATGCTAGAATGCATGATGAATGATGTGATGATCGAATGGGAAAGATAGTAGCAAGGCTACACGATGCGAAAAGATGGATGTCATATGACATTGGTGTGACATACACATATGTTTGTATATGTACATAATGATGATTATTATATGTTATTGGGGTGACATATACATATGTTTGTATATATGCATAATGATGATGATTATATGTTATTGGTGTGACATATACATATGTTTGTATGTGTGCATGATGATGATGTTTAGATGGTATTGGTGTGGCATAAGCATATGTTTGTATATGTGCACGATTGAGATGAATGGACGACATATGTGTGCACGGTAGAGATGCTTAGATGGAACTAGCAGGATAAATGTATACTCATGTATATAGGTGCTCTTGAACGAGTATAGCGAATGTAGAACCATGTGGTTAATGATGTATTACTATTATGACCGGTAAATGAGGACCTGGTTTGAAATGCGGGTTGCATTTAGGTCATGTAAGTGTAGGGGATGCCTACGATTTATAGAATAGGAGGAAAGAGAAACTCCTAGTGAGCAAATTATCATTCGATAACCAAAGTATGGTAAACTTGTATGAAGTGGTGGAATTTGTTGCAATAGGAGAACTAATTCCAGTAACTGAGAATAAGAGTTGTGAAATTGATTGATGTGACGCAAAGATGGTTGAAAGAAAACTAAGTGATGGTTTGAGTGACCAAATGTTGGTCAAGAATCGGTAAAGGTCGATGTGACCATATGTGAATGCACGACTCTCGGATAATTGGGGAGAAAATGAAAGTGTGGAAAAACGGGGACAATTGTTAAGGGAACGATAACGAGTAGAACCGGAAGTGATAAATTAGTGATGGTACCCCGTGAGTATGAAATTGGTTAGTTGAAAGAGTGTGGTTGACTTCACGTAAAAGTCAAGGGTGACCAACTGGTGATTGGTTGACTTAGCCAAGGATGGGCTTTGACTCTCGTTATGAACGGATTGTATGTATGTGAAAGGATTAATGGAATAGTTGAAATAGTTGTAGTCAGGTTATACGACTTTGACCCGTTTGGGTGTGGTCAAGATGGAATTTGGGAATCGAGTATATGATTGTAGATGGATCATAAATTAAAGGTCAATTGTAAAGGAAAGGAGGATTTATGGGATCCTTAACGAGAAGGGAAAATGTTAAAGTATAGTTGACTTTGTGCTTAAGTCAAAGGGTAGATGATGTGGGGATATACCAATGTCGGGATATATCGGTTGGCTCAAAGCTAGAGTTTGACATTCGTTTAAATCAACTAGTTAATGGTATGATTGTGTCATACCATTGTTATGAGAATGAAAAGATCGGTCGAGAGAATGTCGGTGTTTTGGTCAAATTGTGAAATTTTGACCCGTTTGAGTATTATGAGTTTAAAAATTTGGGTCTTGAACGTTCGGACTTAACGGAGTTAAGTGAACGTTTGGACATGTAATGTTAACGGAATGCGAATGAGGAAAGTCTGATGGTAATGACCACAAGGGAATGAGAGCGGAATGCTCGGTTGTATGTGGGTTGAAATTCTTAGCGATTCCGAGGACGGAATCCTTTTAAGGGAAAGATAGTTGTAACGACCCGAAATTTGTAAATAAATAAATTGTACAAAAATATGATAAATAAGGATAAATCGTTTAAAGAACGTAGGAATTGGTTTCGTGTCGTTTGGACACCGTATGAGAAAGTTATGGGCGAAACCGGGTCGAGACAACAACCGAAAAGTGCAGCCCTGCTGCACTAGAAGTTCACGCTGCGAAGTGAAGATCGCGATCGGGAACTCCGATCAGGGATCTGGGCCATTGGTCGTGATGTAGTTCACGACGACTTAGCGATCGCGAACCATGAAGAACGCAAACTTAGCGACGTGAACTATTGTTCGCGTCGTGAACTCGTGTCGTGCAACATTAAAATCGGGTTGGAGATCATTTGATGAAATAGAAAACCCTGGTTCTTCCCTTTGGCGATTTTGGAGCTCAAGTGCAGATTTTGGTTGATTTCTTCTCAAATCTTTGATAGATTTCACTCCTAGTTGAAGATTAAAGGTATATCTTCACTCCGTGATCTTCGTAGCTTAAGATCTATGTATTTTGATGTATGGGTTTGAAATCCTAGTCCTTGGGGTTATGGGTTATGGTGATATAAGTGATGTATACACCTAATAGATGGTATATTATCAAAGGAAACAAGTGTATGATTATGATTTGTAAGAATCTTAAGGGTTGGTTAAACCTAGGGTTTGGTAAATCACCATAATTGGGGGAAATGAGTTAATAAGTGTTATCTGGAGATAGATGGACACATTAGTAGTAGAATGTGATGTTGATAATCTTGTGATTATTGTATTAGGCATTTGGTGAGGTCTTGGAAGGTTGACCGAATTGTGAAGCAAGGAAACTGACGTAAAGAATACGGTTGGAGCACTTTATTGCTAAGGTGAGTACGTGTGGACTTTACTGAGTACATAGCTATATGAAGTATTTGATTACTTATGATCGGTCTATATAATGTTTGTCTAGACTTATTATGTGTTGAGTTAGTATATATTATTGATAATATCTAACTAACTTGTTTGATGATTGATGTGATAGCGAAAGGCTTTGACTGGCATAACTGATAGAGTTATGATTAGAGATAGATGGTGGTGACGCGGGGGAGACCCCGGTCACTGAGATGAGTGTACATATGTTTGTACACTAAGCACATGGGTGCTTCTAGTTCGCATATGTTTGCGTACTAGGTGATCTAGGAACTAATGCATATATGTTTATGTGTTAGGTTCGCTTGTGTTCTAATACATATATGTTTATGTATTAGATATGACTGTATTCTAGTGCATATATGTTTATGTACTAGATATGTATGCTAGGGAAGCAGGACTGATAGAGTCACCATAGAGTGACTGAGATGTGTTGGTAAAATATAAATATGTATTTATATACGATGTGATACTTGATATTATTGGGGTCTAAACCCATGTAGCTCACGAGACATTTTTGTGTCTCACGTACTCCTTGTTTGTTTGCTATGTACTCAGGTTCTGGACCGAGGATTTAGGTGCGCATGGATTGAGATATGCGGGGCCTAGAGTAGAAGATCATTAGAGCGGATTTGTGCTTAACCTTGGTTTTGATATATTTTGTAACACCAAACCTCATACTCTGATTTTCATATCAAAGGTTTTTGTAAATCCGTGTTTTGGAACTGGTCTTCTATTTATGAAAATGTTTTTATTTGGGTAAATGTTTTGTATTAAAATTGAGGTGTTACACACTGTACAACATTGTCTGACTTTATTAAACAATCAAGGGAAAACCATGACCTACATGAAGCATTATATAAACACCTTGAACAAAAGACAGAAGAGGTTTGAACACAGGCTTCAAAGGCAATCAAAGTTGATCAGGAACTTACAAAGAAAGATTGCAAGTAGTGAGGCTCAACAAGTTGAGATCACTAAGGGGGAGAAAGATCAAATTCAAGGGATGATTGATCAATCAATTGCAGCAGCAGCCCTTCTAAACTTAAAAGAGGTCCATGGTGAAACAGGTTATAGTATTGGTGAGAACCTGTATAAAGAAATGGAAAATCTGGATGATGATGTATTTGTGTCTGCAAACCAATCACAAACTACAGAACAAATAAACTCACCAGTTACTACTGAAGTCATTGAAACTACTGATCCAATGGAAATTGAAGAAACAAGGATCAAGAGGTTGTTACTACTGACCCTATTAAAGAGAAAGAAAGTTCAGTAGTAAATGCACCAGAAGAAGAGTTTATGGATACTACTGATGCCCTAGCAGTAGTAACTCCAATAACAACCTCACCAGTAGTAAATGAAGAACAACAAGTTGTGGTGTATAAACCTGAATGTACACCAGTAGCAATCACAACAGCAATCACACCAGTAGCAACCACCTTGGTTACTACTGAAGAAGAAGATGAAGAGATTCCTGAGCTTCTTGAGAAAGAACAGATTATCATTGTTACAAAACCTAAAACACCACAACAGCCACTTGTCATACCTGATATTGATGACAATGTGAACTGGTATGAAGTAGATGAATGTGAACTTCCTCCACACCCCAAGATACTTCCTCAAAATGAAATTCATCTATTCTCTCCATCAATAATATTACCAGAAGTCCCTGATATGAAATATATTCCACCTAAACTTTCAATCTGTATTTGAAAAGGAAAAGAAATCTTTAATGATGACTATCCAAACAGAGCTCTAGGTCATTATATGGTAAACAAAATGAATCTGGTAACCAAAGACAGGTTAGACAAATTAAAAGTGAAGAAGATCAGATATGCAAGAAAAGTTGCTAAAACTCAAGCTCTTGAAGACAAGAGAAAGGCTGAAGAGGAAAGATTAAAAAATTATGAAAGTCAAGAAACTGAGGTACAAGTTCCTCAAATAGAAGGTGTCCTGGTAGAAGGTCAAAAAGCAGAATTTGAAAGACATAGAAAGATAGAAGAAGAACATTTAAATTGTCTTGAAGACCTTGTAGCCGAATGTAAAAGGGAAAAGGCTGACCTACCAGATGACATATTTGAACAGAAAAAGAATATGATTGACTTTTTGAAGTCAAAGGGGCATAGTGCAAAATCTTTTGGTAGAATGAAGATGATTACAATAGTGGATAAATATTGTACTGCCAAAAAGAAAGAATTAGTTGAATTAGAAGTTGAAGCTGAAAAAGAAAAAGTTTTGATTGAAATAGATCCCATGACAGTACTCACCAGAGTTCCAACAACTGGAGAATCTTCAATACCTCCTAAGAAAAGAAAAAGAGATGAATTTGAAAAAGAGCAAAGGAAGAAAAAGAAACAGGAAATACAGGTATATGACACTCCTGTTGCTCCCATTGAAGATAATCCAATCATAAATTGGAGAATGGTTGGTAATGCTATTGAGATTATTAGACAAGACAAATCAGTTCAAAGATTCACTGGTTGGAAACCATTAGTTATGTCTTGTAGCAGAGCTGATATTATTAAAGTCCTGATTATAAGCAAACCAAGAATGACTAAGAAGTCATGGAAGAACTCAGGTGCTGGATACTTAACCAAAATGATAGATGCTGCATTTTATCCAGATCAATATCCTGAAATATTTTCAAACACAGAAAATGTGTATGCCTGGAATGTGTTACCCACAATTAATATGTATTTCTTTGAAAGATCAAGCAAAAACTGTGAACTATATTTGTATGAAAAAGAATATCCACATTCTGAGGAAACAATGTATCAGCTTTACACAAACTCAATGATGAAACCCCATGATGATGTAATGTTCCATAACAAACTTAACTATTTTATCAAAAGAAACAGCAAGTATATTATTGCTCAGAGAAAGCTGCAAAATCAAAGAACAATTGAAGGCAGACAAAGAAGAGCTAAACAATTAGAAGAACAAGCTAAGAAGAATGAAGAGCAAAAAGAAACTTGATTAATTCAAAGCGAATTAATAAGTTTAGGGGGAGATTGTTGGGATATAAAACAATGATATCATTTATTACTGATACTGCAGTTGGTACTGATCAATGAAGAATGAAGTTAGTACTGATGGGGCAGAAATGCTATATACTACTGATGCTAAGCTTGGACGTTACTACTGATGATGAATACTACTAACGATCAACAAATACTACTGATTCTATTTATGGTGCTGATCGAGTCCGAGATTCTAGCTTAGTTTGTTATATGATGTATATCTTTATGTAATTCAATTGTAATCGATTCCTAAAATAACTAGGTTATTAATTTAGGCTTCAAGGACTATTATATATAGTTCCTTATGAATTGTAAACATACGCGTATTGATCGAACGAATTAATACATTGAAGCTTTTTGTGATAAACTGTGTTCTTCGTTTAATTCTTATTCAATTGCAGTTTACATTGTTCTTAATCTAATAACATAAGTGTTAATCCGCTGTAACTTCTTGTGTTAGTAGATCTGGGTTTCTAATAACTCGATTAAGTTAATTATTCGATCCTGACAATAACATATACCAAAATATCAATTTAGTATACATAGTACGCCATTTAATATACTTATTTAAAGTATATATATTAAACCCATCCCAAACTTCGGTCTTGTCGCCCAACTAACACTGTTGGCATGACGTAGTCAATGGAATTCATTCGTGAGATTTTTCGGTATAGCGAATAAGAAGAGACAAATGGAAAGGGGGGAGAGAAGAAGCATATGAAAAAGTGAAATTAGGGTTTTGTTTATCTTCAAAAATCATTTTTTTTTTTAATTTATTCTGTTTTTTTATAATGATATTAGAAAAAAAAAAATCTTTTTTATTTTGTTTTATAAGTTTTAATATTGTGTTTAATTAAGAATACTGACGTAGGTTGATGCGACAAAACTGGATAATAAATGAAGAAGTTTTGTTAGTAAGATATCGGAGTTGATTTGTCGGTCAATAGAGGTGACATAATATGTGACTAACTGAAAAGGAAATAAGAGCCAAAGTCTGTATTTTGCTCTGATACCAAATGAGAGATCAAATGCAATTGAAATGAAGCTAATCCATGGTGATTTGATGAAGTTTGAAGATCAAAGTGCGTGTTTTAGTGTGTGTATTGAGAGAGAATGAAGATGGATGGAATTGCTTTCAAAATGATAATTCTTTCAAATGAGAGGAAAGCAGTGGCGGACCCAGACCGAATGTTTAGGGGTAGCACATTCTTTTCCAACGTAAATATTAAAACACAAGTTAATTAAACGTTACAAAACGACAAACTAGATACTACATTTTAATGTTGTCTTCTTCGTTGACCTGTTTTCCGAAAACGAGTCATTACATTTACATCTGTAACCACCATAAGTTGTTTCTTTTTTTACACTACAAATTAGTTTGTTTCTATTGTTCGACATGTTTTTGATTATTCCAATAGAGAGACAAAAAGGGTATTGAGTTTTTTTGTTTAAATTATAATAAAGTTTGAAAGTGAACTTTATTTATTATATTAAATTGAAATTTTGAGCTACTTAATAATCTAAACCAATTTAGAACTTTTAAGTTTGGGCTACTTTTTTGCTGAAACTATAAGTGAAGGGTAGCCGAACATTTTTTTATGGGTAGTGCCGACATATAGTTTATTTTAGTGTGAAAATATTATACTTCTAGTCGAAAATTAAGGGGTAGCACGGGACCCTCCGGACACCACTAAGGTCCGCCCATGGAGGAAAACTTACAAAACAAGTCATCACAAGGGTATTTATACCTCCTATGTCTAAACACAAGATTATTAATTAACTAATTCTAATTACAAGTTAAAGGTCAAAACTAGTAATTGAAATGATCCTAATAGTTCGCTTTTGTATAAATATCTTTTTATTTTCATTTTTTGGTAAATGCATTCGGACCAATATAAGCGGGGCCTTGAGAGTTGACGTCACTATGTAGATAATGGACTAATGATATGAGAGCCAAATGCCAACCAATCAACCACTGAACCACATATATCAGGATCTGAAAGTCCCACCAAGACCAAGCTACCAAGAATAATACTTAACTAGATATGTATCTATAAAGCTTTTATAATTATAGGATTAATTAAATGTAACAAATATTTATTAAATTGTTATTGTGTGTAATGTAGAATTAGAGCATTTGATATGCAATGAGTGTTACAAAGTTATAGGAATTTTTGTCCTATAACACAAATCCAAAAAACATGTATATATAAGAGCATATATAGAGAGTGGTAACATAGTGTTCTCATGAGTCATGAGAAAATTATTAGTGAGAAATTGAAAGAGTGGATGGCAATATTCTCAACTTCTTTTTGCTGTTTTGTTTGTTTTCTAAATTCAAATTATTGTATAAGTTAAAACAAATAACAAAATATGAGCTATAATGAGGGAATTTTTTCATGTTAATTATCAGCTATAAGAGCATCACCAATGGTAGTTTTTTTAAAAGCTTATTACTATTACAATAAGCTTTTGTATGACTTTTTACCATTGGAATGGTGAACTCTTTTAAAAGCTTATTGCAAAGATTTTTTTTTTCTACTAAGATTTTAATGGACTTTCAATGTTTGTCATTTTTAGTCCCCTATGTATAATAGTCTTTCATTTTAAACCATAGATATATTGTACATCAATTCTTTATTATATTTTTATTTGTTAATAAATATATTATATAATATTTAGTGTCAATTATTATAATATATTTGTATGAGATATTTTAAAAAATAATATATTTAGTAAGGAAGTTATAAAAAGTGTCAAATTATATAAGGGGTATTTATAAAATATTTAAGATAGATAAAGGTAAATTAGAAATATTGTAATAGAAAAAGCTTTTAGAAAGGTTAACCATTGGAGATGCTATTTATATAAAGGTTTTTAGTGAGTAGATTGTTGATGTGACAAAAGTAATAAGCTATTGTGAGGTTAACCATTGGGATTTGGGGATGCTCTAACAAAACAAAATTCTGGCCTTCAGTGTATGAAAACATGTCAGCCTCAACTTGTACTATCTAGAGGTACAATAATGAGGGATTGTTATCAGCTATATCTTGATGAACAATGTAAACTGAAGGCAAACAGTTAAAAATTCTACTGCACTTAGGATATGTTTAACAATAGACACGGATATCCATTTAAAGAATTGATTATTGACTCTGATTGGAAATTACATAAAAAGTGCTAAACTTGTGTCCAGTTTCAAGTTACAAAGGTCAAGATATTGGAAAAGCAATACATAAAAGAGTTCTTTTACAAAGTTCTGAACTTTAATCTCTATTATTATTGTAGATCTATATACTATTATGTAAAACATTAACAACTAATTAAACTAATTCACTCTTAAAATTTTTAATTCCCAACCTAACTTCGATATTATAGGTGAAAATTTAAATACATCACGTAACATCACTTACGTGACACATCACTTATGTAAAACATTTCTAATGGTACGAAAATGACACATCACTCTCTATTTCTATCTAATAAATAGTGTCCAATTATCTTTGGAAACCGCAAAAAAGATATATTATCCTTGAAAACTATTTTCCACGGCTGCTTTATGTGAATATTATATTACGTGTACGCATTTTACGTTCATTAACTTAGAAATCGTTGCGGACATGAAGGACCTTGCTAGTGCATCTTTCGTAATATCAAATGGAAGGGTCAGCTTTATACGAAGTATTTGTTTTTCCATTAGTGGGCCAAGCTCACAACTTGGGCTACATTTGATTAATCTAATGACCGGCCCACTTAAATAAAATGGAGTTATGTATCATCGATGATGACTTGATGTTCAGCGTTAATTTGTTAATCATGTAACAGATTTTGTAAATATTTTTACACATAATCGAAAGTATAGTTGGATATGCGTTTTTGAATATCGTAAAAGTATATATAACACGTTAAATATAATAATAATCGGATTTGTTAGATATTTTAGAAAATATACATAAGCCAGAATATCCGAATAAATAAAAAGTTATTTCAAGCCTTTGATTTTAGCTTGACCAGTTTCAGACAAAAAGTTACGTAACTTGAACGACATTTTTGCTCATTATTGTTTTCGTTCACATAAGAATAAGATATGGTAATGCTTAAAAAGGCTAATCGGTTTTATGGATTAGAACCAAACAACAATGATGCAAACGTTAACAACGGCTTCAAAGTGTTTGGTGCAAACTTCCTAGAAAATAGCACACACATAGGTGTCGTGTTGTTATTATAAACACATTCCGTAGAACCAAATCGAACCGAATTCAACAATTCCTCTGTGATCTCACTCGCCGCATATTTTCTCGGATGTGGGCCCACTTTTGACCAATCAACATGAGTAACGGTGCGGTTTGAGTTCATTTTCCCATATAAGATGTTAACCATTGTCGGTAAATAGTGTTCATCATTGTAACATGGTGGATGACAATATTCTTTGAAAAGACTATAGTATTTTTGTTCACCAACGATCCCTAGAGCAAGATCACGATTAACTTCAAACCACTGAGACCCTTTTCGCCAATCTTGAATGGTAATGTTGGGTGACATTTGTGGATTATAGCGACCACGTCCTGACTTTCTTTTGTCGTCAAATGAGTTTATGTAGCTTAAGTTTGAATTAACGAGATAATTATAAGTTGTGGTGAAGTTAAATAAGGGAATGCATGAATCGGATAGTAGCACAAATCGTTGATTAGAAGGGTCGAGTAGAGCATTGGCTAGTAGTCGTCTCTCGGCATCTACCATTGAGATACCGCCCCAATACACCGGCTGCAAAGAATAGATATGTCAATATTGAGTATAGACCAAATTTTGGGAAGGGGTTTATATTGAGGTGCTTTGTCTCCTTTTCTCATAGATAGGAAAAGTACATTTTACTTCAAAAATTAAGTTTTGACAACCTTTTTAACTAATAAACAATTGTCTTTTTAATAATAAGATCTATTACACACTGCCCCTCTAGTCCCCCAATTCATTCCCTAGCATGTGTATTTGTGATAACGAACGTCCTATGGATGGGTTTTCAACTGCATTTTAGAAAGAGAGATAGTATTAATTGTTTTCTTCTAAATCTTCCTACTCATTTAATAAATACAAGTGTTCAAATCAAATGATTAGATTAGGAAAGAAAATTAGTGGATTTCATATGTCAATCGTAGCATGATTAAGTAGGAAGATTTAGTAGAATAAATACAAATTTACTTGTGGAAAACTATATCTCGAAACACTTGAGTTGTCGACATATGAAGCTACAGTTTCTAAAAGCTGACCTGGCTTGTAATTCTTGTGCCATAGAAGACGGAGTCTTGAGGGATAGTGTCGTTGTAAGAAGGATGAGAGTGGACGTAGATGGAGAAAAGACCTTCATGCCCTTTGAAGAACAATTCCCACAAAGGTGAAAGTGGCATTGGCCCCGGTGTCAAGAACATAAATGCTACCTTATAAGGGGCATTATTAGTGGTACTCATGATCGAAATTTTCATCACACTTGTTACCAAATCGTCATCACTCATATTGTGCATCATGGGTATTTGTTCTTTCAAAGAAACACCTATGGGAGACAATAACGGTGGTGATGCTGGAGAATGAATAGCATCTGACAACAATGGTGGTGCTGGTGGTTGTGATGATGGTGGTTGTGATGTTGGTGGTGGAGGTAGTGGTGATGGTGGTTGTGATGATTGTGGTAAAGTTATAGTATCTCCATGTGGTAATGATACTGGTGGTGGTGGTGGTGGTGGTGGTGGTAATGGTTGTGATGATAGTGGTAAGGTTAGAGTATCTCCATCTGGTAATGATATTGATGGTGGTAGTGGCAGTGTTGGTTTTGATGATGGTGGTAAGGTTACATTATCTCCATCTGATAATGATACTGGTGGTGGTGGTGGTGGTGATGATACCGGTGGTAGTGAGATAATTGAAGTTAATGATGTTTGTAATGATGTAATTGGTAGCAATGATAATGAATTGAAAATTGAAAAAATTGAAGTTTGAATGATCGAAGAGACGTTTTGAAGGTAGAAAGAGCAAACGAAACCTATTGACAATGCAATCAAGAATATAAACAAGTGAAAAAGAGAGGTCTTTGAATGAAAAAAGTTGAAGATTTTGATGGGGAATGCGTGTTTGTTATCTCGAGCAGCCATGTTTATGTGCATGAAGATTAGACTCATTCTTTGAAGGCTTAAATACGATTTGGAGAGTGGAATGTAGTTTTACTTGGTGCATAAGTTATGGTATATATGTTGCATGTGTCCTACACTTCCTAGTTTGACCAAGTCATTACCGACGACTGGCCTTTTAACTTCACTAAGGCCTCTCCCAACCGTGACGCGTCACTAAATCCATCACTAAACACATCCCTACCGACGGGTTACTGACGCGGTCATGCCAACAACAACATATCACTAACCCATCCCCACTTAAAAAATTATTAAAATATTACCCAAACACCCCCCCTTCCCCTCACAGCCCACAACGACGCAACCCCAAACCCGTCTTCATCACGACGGGTTGTTAGTGACGCCAGCCAAAGACGAGCCCGTGCCAATGGCGTCCTCCTTTGACGGGTTAAAAGTTGCTGCCGACGTGCCAACGACGCACCGTTGGCATAGACCTAAAGACCATATATTTTTATGCATATTTCTATCAAAATTATAATGATCGAAATATGTCGTATATAATTATCCATACATAACATAAATGATGTATGAAGGTCGCTACTGATTTGTTCCTCAATAAGCAAGTAACGTTGTAATACTAAATTCAAACCTTTGGCTTTTCAAAGTCAAAAACTCAAAATATTTGAATGTTATTTTTAAAACCAATTTGGTTTAAATAACTATTTAATGATATAATTAACAATTAGACAAATGCTGATTATAATAAACTTCAGCCTTAATACAGTATATACTAGTCGAATACTTCAAGGTTCAACTTACCCCAAGTTTTGAGTACCGATTACTTCTCTTTCATACATGAACTTCATTAATATTCTGGATTATTATAAATTTAGGGCAAATAGTAAAAAAATGTAACATAATTAAAAGCTCCATAAAGGATTCCACTAATGGTTTTGCACAATAAAGGGAGTGCATGTTCCCAAATCGAAAAGGGGTAATTTGCAACCTCATCAGTCGATAACCTGTTTTCCCTTTGATGAGATGCCAAAAATAAGAGAATAGTTATCAACAAATTTTATTCTCGTATTCTTGGTTAATCCTCCGAAACAAAAAATGTAAAGTTTCATGGACAGACTGGTTTAAATTTCATTTGAAATGTTTTATTTGTTTAGTCTAGAGCTTTACTATACTCTAGTTATAATGATATCACTGTTAAAAAAAAGTTATAAACATGTCGAAAATACATTTTTTTGTTATATTAAATGTTTTGTTTTAATTCCACCAAAATAATCTTTTATTTTGTATCACTAAAACCCTTCAGGTTGACCAACATTAAGTGAAATACGGAGTAATTGTTTAGATCATTAAGCTGAATTATTGAAGTACATCACATTGTTTCTTAAATGTTACCGTGTGCATTAAAATTTTGACTTGATTTCATTATTAGATGACTAAGAATTTTTGAAGTTGTTGTACCATATGTATGCATAATACGTTATACTAATTAAATTTAAGAAAATTAAGCACATGATACAAACGTTTTCAAAGTGATATAGATTTATGGTACAACAAATGAACTAATCTTTATCACACTATATTATATTTATATTCTTATTACTATGCTTAGTATCACAAGGATATACTTCTGGTATACAAAACTCGGCTAATAGATTCTCACTAATTTAAAATGGGCTAACTCTTAAATATAAATTGCATTATGAAATTAACTTTTGATGTAGTAGTCAACTTATAATATGATATAATTTGGTTATATTATAATTTTTTAATAATATAGTTTGCTTACATAAAATGGTAAAAACAAAGTTAATTACATAAGACTAGGGCTGTTAAAATCGTGCTATCGTTACGAGTTTTCCTATAACACGACACGACACGACTTCTTTTTTCTTAACACGAACACGAAACGACACGAAGTCGTGTTTTTTTTTGCAAACACGAACACGACCCGAATAAAAAAACGACAAACACGAAAAACACGAAAACACAAGTAAATATCAAAATATCAAATTAATTACTTATTACATGTTTATAAACAAACAAAAATAACATAATATAACATAAATGACTACGTAAATGATCTTAAAATAACACCATTACATAAAATAAAAAAGTCATCAAAGTTAATGAGTCCGTCATTTCTTGTTTATCCTGCCCATCCAGTTCCATAATATCACTAAATAAATCCTTGTAAAGACAAATCTTTGATTATCATCATCACCTACAAAACAATAAAATCATTCAATAAAATACGCATGGAAATTCTTATGCAAAAATATGTTATTATCTTATAAAGATACAAAAATGACAAATACGTAATTGTCTTCATTAACTCAGAAAGTATTTCACCTTTTTAAATAATTATCAAAATCTGTAAGCCTCTAAAAAACCAAACCTACTATATTCTATAAACTTTAAACAAACTGTAAAGTCAACAAGAAAAAAAAAATTAAAATAAAAGAGATAAAAAGCTTACTGTGAAACAAATTAACAAAAGAATCTACTTATATTGTTTCATCTATCCAAGTCATGAACCAAGAAACAAGTCCTAATAAAAAAATAATGAAATACACACAAAAATAAAGTATCAGATTCATGCTAGGTAAAATTTAAAGAAACTAGTAAATTTGGCATATACAATTGGTAATATGGAAGTGGTTATCGAGGAAGGAGGGACAACTGCAGTAACATTTGTTGATAAAAAATGAATAAAAAATTCTAAGATTGTGAATAATCAGCCAAAACTTACCGTGTAATCAACAATTTCTAACAAATGTAGCTTTCTAGAATCAATAAGAGCAACGTTTCTTCTATTTAAAACGACTGCTTGATTCAGATTTTATACAAGAGATATCGTGTATGAATAAGCCGACTGTTACACTTCCCCATTTGCAAATACCACTGAAGAAGCTCCATGCCAGTAGTATTTTGCGAGTTCCAAACCTGGCTCTTCCACTTCCCCATTAAACATTTGGGTACCCTAGGAATATAAGTCGGGAGGAAAAAGATAATTGGGTCTGTGATTTTAATGGGCCATGGTTTCTACATATTTTAGCGGACCCATGGTAATTTTAATTTATTTAGGTTAACTTAAATTTCGTGTTAATCTCGTGTTAATTTCGTGCAAAATTTTAAACACGAACACGACACGACACGACATCGTGTTTTTTCTACATGACACGAACACGAATTCCAATTTTGATTTCGTCCCAATTTCGTTTCGTTTCGTGTATTTTTGTCGTGTCGTGTCTGGTTTTGACAGCCCTACATAAGACCGCTTTCAATATTACAAGGTGACTACTCGGATTTTCATATTTGAAGTATAATTAATAATCTTTTTCTATTAAATTCCATATTGGTCCTAACAAACAAAATTAATTCTTATTTAGAATTTGTAATTTAAAAATGATTTTGTTGACTTGCATATATAGAAATGACCTTTGCTAAGCAGTTCCCAAAAGAGTATTAAATCCACTCCTTAATAGATTTTAATCATTGTAAAATCCACTTCTTTTTTTGTTTTAGTTCTTTTTAATAGTTTGATGGTTAAATTTAGCTAACAAAATATATACAAAACAAGCTTTATCGTATAGATACGTAAATATAAATTTATGTACCCGTGACATTTTTTATTGCATTTTTATTTAATATTTTTTAATTTACTATTTTAAGAAATTGAATATATAAATTTTATTTTAATAAAATACACAATATTAACAAATGGTGGTGTTTATTACGCGGAAAGGTAGGGGTGAGCATGATCCAAAAACCGAGCTGAACCGAAAATGATAAATTTTCAAAACTGAAATTGAACCGATAATATGTTATCAGTTTTGGTTCGGTTTCGGTCTGGTTCGGTTTTTTTTAGGTAAAATTAGGGGTGAGCTCGGTCCAAAAACCGAACCGAACCGAAACCGATAACGATGAATTTTTAAAACCGAAACCGAACCGATAACATGTTATCGGTTTTGGTTCCGTCAGGTTCGGTTTCGGTTCGACTTTTTTAGGCCAAATGTTTCATCCTTTTCTGAAAACCGAACCGAAACCGATAAAACCGAAACCGAAAACGAACCGATAACATCTTATCGGTTTCGATTCGGTTCGGTTTCGGTCGGTTTTCGGTTCGGTTCAGTTTTTTCGGTCTAAATGCTCACCCCTAGGTAAAATGCTCATTCTTATCCGAAGAACGAACCGGTCGAACCGAAACCGATGTAACCGAAAATGTTTACCCAAATAAACCTATTTTATTAAACATATAACTATTTTATAATTAAAATTATATTGGGATAACATACAAATTAGCAATGATTAACGTATTTACTCGTACTAATTTTATTTTCATTTTAACCAACAAGGTAGTATTATAAATTACGTATCTCACATTTAATTTAAAATTTAAAGACATTTATCCAAATCTTGTTTATAGCAAAACCTAAAAGAAGAATAACCCTGGCACAAAAAATTATGTTCATTTTCTCTATATCAAATTTTTTGGAGTTAAATTAATAGCACCCTTAAATTTTCATCACACATGATGACGAGTTCATGACCACCCATATTAATTAGCATCATACTTGCGGAAGATATAAAATGACAGGAAGCGTTGAAAGTACTTGTACGTAGAGCATAAGTTATGGTACGTTGCATAAAACCCACGCTTCCTAGTACGACCAATGACCATAATCCTAAAATCTAGGGGTTTCTACCAAGATTTTTCAATTCCCAAACTGATATATGTTAGTTCTTTTTAACCTCCAGTTAGTTTTAATATCGGCTCTAGTCTGACAATGTCATCTACAAATGACAAGTCACCTGAGAAAACACTTTCAGCAAACCTCAAACCTAAAACCTTGTGAAGGAAAACCCAGATAGTCTAAACCAACTGATTTTTGTTTGTCCAAGTTAGTTTATGAAGTAATTAATAAAGGTATGTGGCATAAAAATTTAGTCACACCGTAAACTATGTTTTGGTATACCTGCACATGCTACCTTAAAATTTTAACAATATGATGCGACAATAAGTTTTTGTATTACCTTAATGTTAGTTCAATACTTGTAAGTTTCGCCCCTATAACGCATACTGTTCTGAATTCTATAACAAATTTTTGTTTAAAGTATCCTGTAAGTACCATTACAAACAAAGTAATGTGTAAAATACCTAATAAAATAGCACCAACTGGACAAGATTATTGCCAAACCAAAATTGCATGAAGATCAAATGAGCTACCTAAACTAAAAGTTTATTGGCATAAAGATTATTGTGGTGATTTTGTATTTATGAGATTGGCGGGCTAAGTTCACGTTCAATGTCTTCCAACGATCGCCCCTTTGTTTCAACAACGTTGCGAGCTATGTACACGACAGCAAGAAGACAAAAGGAGGCAAATACAAGGTACACTTTGCTTATGCCTAATGTACTCACCACACTTAGGAAACACAACCCAATAAAGAAGTTTGTTATCTGATAATTAACCATAAAAAATAATTAACCATTTGTTAGTCTTATTATTAGAAATTTCTTTATTCCATTAATTATAACTGAAATACGTACCCAATGCATGCAAAGAGATAAGGCTACTGCTTTTGCTCTGATTCTAGACGCAAATATTTCTGGTAGTAAAAGAGCAGGGACTGGTCCAGCACCGAGTGAAAATGACAGTACGTACCTGTTAATAACCAAAAAGTAAATACTATTTAAATTAAGCATAATTTTTTAAAATATTAATTTAATAAATTAATAACTTGACTCACAAGACAGTCCCGATAACAGCAAGTGGTCCAGAATATGGTGCAAGGACCTTCCAAGTGAAGGTCAAAGAGAGCAACAACATTGAAGCAGCCTTTACCAAAATAATATAAAATATCATTAATTAATATACCCAAAAAAAAAAACATACATTTTTGCATTTTTTAACAATATGAAATGAATAATACCATTCCTGAAAAGCTTGTAATAAGAAGACTTTTGCGTCCTTTTTTATCCATCAAAGAAGATGCTATAATTGACCCTGCAACAAAAAAAACGTTACATATTATTCATAATTATAAAATATTTTTCATTTAAAATAAAACTCATCTAACCGAAAACATTTGCAGCCCCCACAAGCGCACTTGCTGCCACATCAGATTGAACTCCCGCACTACGAAAAACTGAAGTTGAATAATACACAACCGCATTTATTCCAGCTAATTGTTGGAGCAAAAAAAGTGAAGCACCAACACTCACAACTGTCATAAATCATAATAATCAAAGATTATTGTTATATGATTCATTTTAAATATTATTAATTATTTATTACCTTTGAAATATCGACGACTGAAAAGATCTAACCAACCAGCATCTTGTTCTTCAGAACTATGACTTGATGAACTTAAATCAGCTATAATTTCTGTCACCCTGTTTTTTCCATATAGTTTTTTAATTGCTATCTCAGCTTGCGAAATTTTCCTTTGCTTCAAGTAAATCATATATTAATATTATTAATTAAATATAAATAAATAAACAAAATTTTGGAAAACAATTTATGAGAAACCTGAACGAGCCAACGAGGGCTCTCCGGAGAAAACGCCATTCCAACCGCTAATAAAATAGAAGGGATAACAGCAATACCAAACATTCCTCTCCACCTGTACATTTTTAATTTTCTTATTTATATAAGAAATAAATTAAAAATAATGTGAAATAGAAATTACCATGAAGGGTTTGCAGCTAAGGGTAACCCAGCCACTAAAGCTGCAAGAATTCCAATGCAAATACATAACTGGTTGATCGATCCAAGGGTCCCGCGAATTTCAGTTGGCGAGATCTAAATAAAAAACCGTCTTAATTAAGTATGAATTATTTAATTATAAAAATGTTAAAAATAAAGTAATAATAAGTTTAGTTTACACTTTACATACCTCAGATATGTACAAAGGAACGATAGCGGATGAAATACCAACTCCAACACCAGAAAGCAAGCGGCCTATTATCATAGTTTCTACATTCATAGCTGATGCACTGAAATTTTATTTATATCAAGAAAATTATATTATAAGTTATAACATAATTAATAATTTATATTTATATAAATAAATATCTAACCAAAGAAATGATCCAACTGCAAGTGGGATTGAATCCAATATAAATGTTTTTGTTCTACCAAAACGATCTGCAAGTGAGCCCCCAGTAAATGAACCAACAGTTGCACCAGCAAGAAGTGTGCTGACAACCCAACCTACAAAATGATATATATAATCAATAACAAAATAAGAAACACAATTTGGCGATTATTGTGTACTGAAATTGAGTACAAATTACCTTTCAGAACGGTGTTTTCTGCAATACCAAGATCCTTTGCAAGGTAATCCAGTGCACCATTCACCACACTAAAAGAATTTAATTAGAATAATAATAATGTAAGTGGATTAGTCTAATGACACATAATAATGTGATTAATCAATGTACCCTAAATGATATCCAAACAAAATGGCTCCCAAACTAGCAACACCAACATATCGCAAAACCGAACCAGAAGATTTTGATGGGGCTGTGAGAGGAGCATCTTCTTCAATATCTTCTTCATCTGCAATACATAATTACATTTTTGGTCATGAAGCACCAGAAACTATTGAAAATTCTTCAATTGCAAATCGTCAAATTAATGAGATTGCGGTATCAAAATCATAATCAAAATGACGAAACTGAAAACACATACCGGAAAGTTGTGATTTGGGTGTTAATCTGGACTTGGCGGAATACCGGAACATATTTACACCACCACTACCTCCTCGGGCGAGCTCAACGCCAGTAGCACCCGACCCGGAGCGCAACCCGAAACAAGAACCCCTTTCTGTCTGACTCATGCAGACAGCGATTGCTCTGTTTCTGAATTGACTCAAACCTCGATCAACCTTATGGTCTTGAATATGTGAATTTACGTTTCCTTTGATTCCTAAATTTATAGCTTGCATCTTATATTAGTCAAGATTAACCTAAAGTCAAACATTTAACTAATTACGATAAGTCAATATATGTGTATTTTAATACAAGCAATGACCGTTCATCAAATGATACACTGAATTTACAGAGATTCAACGCTTTCATCAACGAACAAAATGCGATCTGTGTACGGATTGCGAAAACGCTTTGGAGTCACCGCTTTGGATTTTACTTTTAACATTTTTTCTTGGATTTGGATACGAAAATGGACATTTTTTTGATTTCGATTTTACTTTTGAACATTTTTACAGGAGTACCAATGTGAATCAATTTTTTATTTTTAAATTTTGATGATTAATTGCTACCGGTTCAATTTAAATTTCTAAAAACGATGACGTGGCAACATGATCAAGCCTCGCGTCTTACGACGTCATGACCGTAGTTAAGGCGGGCATTTTTGAACCATGGTATTAATACTAAACCATACATATATGTACTTCAGTCTTCAGGTTTCTTGATATTCAATTTATATGAAAATTACAAATTGAAAATGTAATTTATATAAGTATAAATGTAATTCAATCATTTAATATTAGTTATGAGATTTGCTAATTTAAGACAATGATAAAGAGTTAGTTAATTTGATGATGTAGAAGTATTAAAGTATGATTAGTGATTACCTTTGGGTTGTTACTTGTTAGTAATTTTTGGAGGGTATAATTTTTGTAATTAAGGAATACTAATTTTAAGCATTTAGTTTTTCTTAATCAAAAGGTAATGAGTAGCATTTTCCTTTAATATATTAAGAGTTAACTAAATGTTTAAAATGCAGTTAAAATATAATTACTACTTTATTAAGTCGTATGTTTTGCAAACAAATTAACAAGTTAATATTTGTAATTAATAAAAAAAATATAATTAGTGTGTATGTTTTATTTATTGTTGTTTTAAAGGTAATTTATAAGCATCATGTATCAATGTATCATAGATTCATGGCTTCACATTTTGTGCATATGCCACTATTTCGTGTTTTTTCGTCTTGTTAAGAGTTTAGCATCTTTATTTTTATTAGAAATAGTATTTTAAAATAAAAAAAAAACTATATAATATGCTTTTCCAAGTATATTAAAAAACAATCAGTATTCAAAAACATCTTTCTACCTGCAGATTTAATACCTAGAAAAAAAATCAGGCAAACAAACATCACAATATATAATCTTGTTGAGTAATTTTTAGCCATATGTGATGATATCAAATAGCCGTCCTAGGATATATGATTTTAGTATTTTCTTTTCAAAAAACCAAAAACTATTCATGATATGTCAACAAATGTCATAATAAGATTAGAAGGATTAAGTTATTTTCACTTACACGAATCTAATACACCCCGTCATAATAAGATTGAAAACAAAATGAACTCTGAGAGCTGTGGGCAAAACCTCACTTAGTATTCATCGATCATCTATTTTATCAGAAACGGACGAGTATGGAGAGAGGATCCAAGTACAAAGCGTACGCGGATCTTAGAGAATCAAGACTTCAAATGAATCGCAGCCCACCGCCACAAAATCAAGATTCCGTCGCTAATCTGAAGAAGCAACAAGTCAAGCTTCAGGGTCAACACAGTTTCCAGGCGAGCGCATTTAATAGGCGAAAAGTGTCATGCGTGTCGACTGCCAATTCGTCAAAAAATGAAAACAGGAAGCCATCGTTGGTGGTGGTGGAGAAATATGCTACACCGCCTTTGGCCAAGAGTAATTCGAAATTATACAAAAACAATTCCAAGGTGGGAGATGGGGAGAAGAGAAGGAATGGTCTTTTCACGGCAATTAGGTCTTCCACAAAAGCTATGCAAACATGGATCAAATGAGCACAAACTCATGAAGCTTTTTGTGTCATTAATGGTAAAAATTTCGAAAAATTTGTTTTAAATTCGTTTGGATTGAAGTTGAGGTTTTGATTGTTTGATAAATTCCAAAATTCATTTTAACACCCTAAACACATAGATGACTTGCTCTTCAATCAACTTCAACTATAAAATTCCTAGAACTTGAAGAAATTGTCAACTTACTACCTAACTTAATAATTTGTCATGTTTTACTACATTACTGCCTTCCGTTAATTTTTTTTTATAAAATATTTGTTGATCTTAATAAATTGAAGTTAGACGCAAATCACGAGAGAATCAAGATGCAAAAATATTTTTTTAATCAAATTCAGAATATGCACCTTTAGCAATTCAAGATGATAAACACATACTCCAAATTTACGGTGCATTTTATATATCAAATTCTTATTACCAGTTGTAATTCTCATGTGAAGATTAGCAATATATATGAAGTGAAAATAAGCTCGTGCTTTAAACATGGTGGCATTTGATTACAACAATACTAAGATTTCCACTAAAACAAATTGCATTCTGTTTAGTAAACCAAAAGATACACATAGAGAACAGAACAATCAATTAACAACATCTTCCTTGTCTCCAAATCAATCAATTTGTACAGAAACACTAGTCTTACTCTACCACATTGATCAAATCATTTAATCCCATTTCACACCCCATAAGTCAAAGACGATTTCATCGATCAACATTTGTATCATATCCCCTTCAATTTTCGCACCCATTTCATACTCTCCAACCTCAAAATCAATCCATTTTCCCAAACAACTACTCATATCCCTCTCAACCAACTCATCCGAATCCCCACCAACCAAACACACCCGCTTTCTCACTTCCTCCATAACTTCATCAATCAAAATCTCACAACCCATAAATCGAGGAATACTCTTCCAAACCCTAAACCCACATTTCGAATATTTCCCGTATTTCAACTCCAAATATTCAATTAATGCATCGAATACAAATCGCTTTGAATTTGAATCATCGTACCCTAGAAAGTTCCCGAATCTTGTGAACATTATTTCCTCAAGGGTGTCGAGTTCAAGCAAAAGGTCACATACAAAGAAGGAATTGATTTCATCTGGATCATGAGGGATTTGATTGGCTAGAACTAACTCGGAGTTGAAGATGACTTCTATTATGTGGGCCCGTGTTATTCTTGAATTAATAAAATCAATAGTGGATAATACTTGTGAAATATAAGTGATGAGATTAGTTGCCAGCTCATTGTGGGTGTTTATGGTACCAGAATAGAAAAAAGGGTCGGTTTCTGATTCTTGGAATTGTGATTCATCGTATGAGTAACTCATGGAATCCGCATGTTGTGTGCGTACTTGAATAAGAAAAAATATAATTAAATATAATAATATTAAGGAAAGATTAAATGAAAATGTCTTTCCTTACCTGAGCTATCTTCTAAGCTGCTGGAACAGCAACTGTCATTTGAAAACGAGGCTTCAAGAACCGACCCCGGGCTAAAATGGTCATTAATTTTACCCCCAATTAACGATCCGGCTTTTTCTGGTTTTGCCTAATTATATAATATAAAAAAATATGTCAAAATGTTTTCCAAAATATACACACATAAGTCAATGAAACGAAGAACGTACCTGCAGAAAGAAGCTCGTTTTGTGGTCATACTCGCACTTAGGAGTGAGTTTTTGGGAAAGATGGTTTCTTTGAGGACTAAATTGCAAATCTTTGTGATTAAGAGGTCGTTTTTCCATGTTTAAAGCACATATTAGCTCTTGAAAAATATTAGCAGGTGACCTTTTTGGTAAATTACCATTAACCCCTGATTCATAGTGTACTTGATTTGTCAATTGATGCAGTTTTTCTTTTAAAAGGGCACTCAAACAATCTCCTTTTAAAGGGAACGGTTTCTTTTCATCACTCTGATTTGATGTTAACTTTTTGTGTGAATTGTTTCTAGAAAAAGAAGAATTCTGGTTTCTTTTTCTAGGAAGATCATTCATGTTCTTCACTGGGGAATTAAACTTAAAAGATTTGGAAGAATCTACAAAACCACAACTTTCCCCTTGTTTTCTAATATGTGTGAATTGTCTTTTTTGCCCTTGATTATCAAACTTATTTCTTTTATCAAACTTTGTATCCTCAACTTTAGTCGGTACCCTTGGACGTGTTCGACCACTCAAATTTCTATTTAAAGCAACAAAGTCTTTAGTATCATTGTTGAATTCAGACACAGAGTTCACTTTTGGTTGAGATGAAATCCTAAAATCAACCACTTTTCGGTTATTATTCTCAAAATTAATCGGTGGTTGTGGCTGATTAACAGAATCAAAGACAGATTTGCGGGCATTATCAACCGGATTGCCACAATTTTTGCAAGATGTTTGACCACTCAAAAAGTCAACATTTTCGTTTTGAGCCTTTATAGGGTTTGAATTTGATCGTGAACTATGAGCATACATAATAGCATATTTGGACTTATTTCTACCAGGTTCTAGAATTCTAGTAGCAGCGCCGATTAACCGAGAAGAATTTGTTTTTGTGTGATTGTTCTTAACAGGGGATGCAAGTTTTGGATGATGATGATGATGTTTTCTAGATCGAGATAAAACGTTTTTTAATTGCAATGCTTCTGCTCCAAACCTAGTTACATTTCTTCTATCAATTGTTTCTGTTTTTCTAAGCTTTTGAGGCCTAAATTCTTGCCTTATGCTTTCCTTTTCAAACTCATTTAAAGCTTTCTCTTTTCTTCCGTCACTAAATTCGTTTGAAGAATTTTTTAATAGTTTGACAGATGGCATAGATTCTAATCCCATAAGTCTAGCAACAAGACTAGGAGTTTCAACTCCTGCAGGATTATTAACACTTGAACTGCCATTTTTCTTCATATTTGGGAAGCCACCACTGTTTTCATCAGCAATCTAAAACATCATAGATTCATAAACTAATTGTAATTGTAATAATTTAAACGGAAGACTTGAATCGATATTGACATACCAGTCTTAGTTTTGGAAGCTTATCATCACCTCCCAACTTCTTTGAAGCTTCTTTTGCACGATCTAACAAATCAAAACAATAATTTACGACATCAGTTCATCAATTTATAACGTAAATTGATGAAATTAACAATGCGTGGTGAGTAACTGAATGAACTGTTGCTGTAGGCGGTGATTCGAACACAGATTCATAAAAGAAATCCCTAATTTTGGATAATGTATAGCAAATGAAGTTGCAGACTAACCTGGTGGAAGCAATCGCTTAGAGAACAGTTTCTTCTTCGCAAATCTTCGGTTCCAATCGATGAGTTGGAAAAATATACCAACACAACCACCAGTTTTTCGAGGTCGCTTATCTGCAACCGCTAAAGTCGACGTAGTTACGCTCGCAGTCTCACTCATCTTCTTCACCAAAAACTTCACACCAGATTCAGAAGAAGAATAAGAAACAAACCCTAGCAACAGCACAGTTTATCCAACTTCTGGTCAAAATTCAACCACATGTTCTTCATAAATCTGAATTTCTCTTTCACAATCACCAATAATTTTTCACCTTTTGGTCTGTGAAAGTTACATTAAGGAATCTCTCAGGTAATGCCGATGATATTGATAACTCCAAAAGCCAGAGCTAATTTTGATATGAAAGAGCAAAGGAATCTTCTGCAAAAACCGTACTCCAAAAGCATCAATCCAGAAAACAACTTCACGTTAGCTGCAAAAAACCGTCGTACGAAGCTTTTCCTTTTTCTCTTTTGCTCACGAGAAGCAGCTAATAATCTGACATAATCGAAAAAGTAAATGATAGACTGATATAATCAAATCGAAAACATCATCAATCAACAGGAGCCTAAAAAGCAAGCATCACGATATTGAGTGTTTATGCTAAACCCTAGAAAAGAAGGTGGGGGATTAACGGTAGAGTATATAGGTGATCATTGATTGAATAGTGTTCATTATCCTGTGCAAACGGCTTGTTTTGGGTTTTTACTTTTACAGAGTGGGGTTTTGGAGGGAGTGTGGGGGGTAGGTGCGTAGGATAAGGTGGGGCGGGGGTATATTTTAACAAGTGTAGAACGTGACAAAACTTTACACCCTATACCACCCACACTGAGAAGTGAGCAGAGAGTGAGCCACACTATAAAGTCAACATAGTAAAGTGAGCTTTTTCATTTTGGTGTAAATCTATGTAAATGTTAGAACGGTGCCAATGGTTTGACAAACTGATATCGTCAGTTGTTATTAAATCAGCGTCACGTTAGCTCACATTCCAAACGACATTAAACTGATGTACTCATACCAATAATATCACTTCCCTTTAATTTTTGGGACCCACCATTATAAAACGCACACACACAAAATACCCTCTTGGACCACCCATTCAACCGGCGACACACACAATCCCGTCTCCAAAGCGGCGAAATTTAACTGGCGGTGTCACTGGCGGAACGGTGCCAACGGTGCCATCAAACCGGCGAGAACCGGTGGCAAAGTGGTGGTGCCCGTTGGCACCCGTCTTAATTCTT
Organism: Calendula officinalis; assembly: GCA_963853835.1. Classification (NCBI taxonomy): domain Eukaryota; kingdom Viridiplantae; phylum Streptophyta; class Magnoliopsida; order Asterales; family Asteraceae; genus Calendula; species Calendula officinalis. The sequence goes on along the minus strand of OY970823.1, from coordinate 25,182,541 downwards.
CATAAAATCAAAAGACAATGTTATTATCAATACATATTTTTATTTTTTTTAACAACAAAAACTTAAGACAAGAAGAGATTCGGCATTGCCATCACCCTATCCGCCATAAGCACTACTTCAATAAAAATTAGCGAGAAGCTAAAAAAAACATACAAGAATCAAAAACAAGAGAAAGGAAAATTACACCATGATTCTCACCTATTATCTATATATTTCAACCTATTTTTAAACGAAAAGTAAGAAAATCTTGAACTCTATTGATATAATATACTTCATCCGATTCAAAATAAGTGATACACTTTCTTTTTTGTGGTGTATCAAAATAAGTGATACACTTTGAAAAATTACCTTATCTGGCAAAAATTAGTGGGACCTATACGGCTATACCCACTAACTATTTACTTTAACAAAGTGAAAAGACCCCTTTATCCTTACTTTTACTTTTAAACATCATTAACTCCACTTTATTCAAAAAGTGTGGGACTCATTTTCCACTAAACATCAAATTAATCTAATTTAACCATTATTATAAACTTCTGCCTCAAAATCCGTGAAATAAAAAGTGTATCACTTATTTTGAATCGGAGGAAGTACTAAAAAATATACTTGAAGATCATTCCAAAAGGTTGAATTACAGCTTTTCATGGCAAACCATTTCTGACCGATTATGTGTGGATAAACAAATTTTTTAATCAATGGTCTGTTAAGATGATGATCCAACCAACTAAGACATGTGCAGTGACACCAACTAATAATTCAATATATTTTTTTAATTTATATTACATCAGCTCACATTACAATCGACATTCAGTTGACATATAATATCATCAATATCCCTTCTTTTCCAATTTTTAAGCATGTCATTATAAAATATACATACACCCAGAATACCAAATACCCTATTAAATTATCTTATGACTCACCAAGCATTTGTCTTCATTCTTCCCCTAGCCGATACCCTATTATATTTTTTGTTCTTTTAACCAGGAAATTATATATAAACTGAAGAGAAAACAAAACATATTTATTTTAATAGCAAGAATATGAAAACATTTGTCAAAACTCTCAAACATATGTCAAGCTGAGCATTAAAAAACATTGTATTGACTTTAGTGGTGTCCACAAATAATATATGTTTATACTTTAACATATAATATAAGAGTAATTAGTATTTATGCTAGGAAAGCTTGTAAAACTTTTTTCTTTTATTTAGATTAGTAGTATGCAACAATGTATCTATTTCATGTTCCGATTGGGTTAATAACCCAAATTATATATTGTCAAACTTGTAATCTCCTTTTCGCACTAGCATCTAGCTAGTTGTTATTCTTTGTAGTTCAAAAAATATAAAGAAATCAATAATATTTAAAGTTTTGGACACATTAGAGGGTTGGGTGTGGTGGCGCACCACCCACACCATCCTCCGTGTCATGCCATTTTGACGCCGTCATTATCAAGCCACCGCAGCGGAGTCTTCGTGAGTAAAATATTTTAACGGGTTTTAAATTAAATGTAATAATTGTGCAATGAGTGAAAAAGTATTTTGATGTGTAATTGTGAAAAAATAAATACTGAGGTGAAATTGAAATTACTTTTTGACTCAAAGCCAGCATATATACATTATGCTTTAAGATAATGATCCTTAAAGAATCTCAAGAATTCCACATACAAGAAAACAAAAATAAGACTCAACTATAGAAGCAGTTGACGAACAAACCAAGGACGACAAGGCTAAACCAAATTGGAAATAATGACACTGGTATATTTTCTATTGTTTGGGTAACTTTAAAAATTTATCTTATTTGTTAAATAATAGTGTGATCATATTCATTATCTTTACTTTAACTTTTAAACATCATTAATCTCATTTTATTCAAAAATGTAGGACTCGTCACTCACTAACAATCAACTTTAATTTAATCTAACATTTATTCAAAAGTAATATTTTCCTAAAAACCGTGAAACCGAAAATGTATCACTTTTTTTGAATCGGAGGAAGTACAGTATAAAGTTTGATATTATAATTAGCCAAAAATTAAATTAAAATGATAAACAACCAACTTAATCCAAATATAAGAGAGAAATACATATAAAAAGGTTTAATGGGTTTCTAATAATCAATCATAAAATAGAACATAAGATAATATCGATGAAGATGGATTAATCAACTAATCATGTATCATTACTGTGGCGGTGGTAGACGAGAAATTCTGATTGGAATTAAGGTTTCGAGGAAAAAAAGTTCGATACTATGTTGGAGATTATGGAATTATCCGTTAGACTTATCTGCTGTATTGATACTAGAATAACAGATACACTTTATTTATATAAATAGTCCTACACTGTACTAAGCATAAGAGGTATAATAATAAATTATGTTGGAACAAATCACAGTTCAACTTATTACTGATGCTGCAGTTAGTACTGATCATAGTTATTACTGATGAAGACTATGGTTGATACTGATGGGGCAGAAATGTTTACTACTGATGAGTTGATACTGGTGAAGTCTATAACTAGCTTACTACTGATCATGCACATATTGAAGATACTACTAATCAATAGTAGTTACTACTGACGTTGGTTTTGGACTTACTACTGGTCACCAGACTTACTACTGACATTGCTTATTTACTACTGGTGATTGGTTTTACTACTGATACGCGTTTATGGAATATATCAAGTCCGAGATCTTCGCAGAGATAGTTATAGAATGTAATTCAATGTATATCTTTTATTATACGATGTAAATCAAGTCCTAGAATAACTAGGGTAAATAGTTTAGCTTCAAGGACTACTATAAGTATGTTCCTTACGAATTGTAAACGTACGTGTGTATTGTTAATCGATAATATACATTGAAGTTTTTTGTGAAACTGTGTTCTTAATATTTTCGCATATTGTTCTTACAGTTCATTGTTCTTAATATATTGATATAGTGTTGATCCGCTACAACTTCTATCATCAATTAGATCTAAAGGTGTTTATTAACTAATCTATAGTTAATCGATCCTGACAAGTGGTATCAGAGCTTATTGGTTCTAGATCTACGATTTTTAAGAACAACAAAAAGTTTTAAATCTTTAAAACACACAAATTGTTAATCATGACTGATAACAATGAGAGCACCCAAGCAAATAAAATTCCTATACTCACTCCCAATAACTTTGGGATGTGGAAAAATCGTATTAAGCAATACATGCTTATTACTGATTATTCCATGTGTGAAGTTGTTATGGAATGTAACAAAACTGGTCCTGGTCAAGCATCAAGTTCTGCAACTGAAGCAGACAAACTCAAGTGTGAAAAGGAGAAGAAAGACAAAGGGATCGAACTCAAAGCTGTAAGCACTCTTCTACTAGCCATTCCTAATGACTATCAACACCTCTTTGTTGAATATGATGATGCAAGGGCATTGTGGCAAGCACTGGAGAAGAGATTCGTTGGAACCAAGAGCACCAAGAGGAACATGAAGTCTGTTCTCAAGCAAGACTTTGAAAACTTCAAAGGAAAGTCCAATGAGACACTCACTCAAGTGTTTGACAGATTCAACAAGTTAATTGGTGAACTTAACCAGGTTGGGGTTAAGATGGATCAAGAAGATGTCAACATGAAGTTCCTAAGATCTCTTAGTGAAGAATGGGCCATGTACACAGTGATCTATAGACAAAGAGATGCACTAGAAGAAAAGGAGTTGGATGAACTCTACAATGATCTCAGAGTATTTGAAACTGAGGTAAATCAAAAGAACCCTTCTATTTCTTCTAATAATGCTGCATTTGTATCAAGTACAGGTCAAGGTCAAGAAACTACCACCGGAAAGGCTACAGATTGTGAAGATGCTGCAAGCGAATCCTTTTTCACTAGTCATGTGCATACTGCACTAATTAGTGATGATTTGGAACAATTGCACCCGGATGATCTTGAAGCATTGGATCTCAAATGGCAGATGGCTATGCTGAGTCTGAGAACCAAAAGGTTCTTGAAAAGGACTGGTAGGACAAGACTCAACCACAACAAAGGTGACAAGGCTGGATTTGACAAAACTAAAGTCAAATGTTACAACTGTAACAATCTTGGTCACTTTGCAAAAGAATGTCCCCAGCCAGACAAAAGATCAAAATCAACTGCACTTGTCTCACAACAAGGACAAGGTTATGACTGGAGCTTTCAAGCAGAAGAACATGCTCAAAATCAAGCTCTTATGGCCTGACAGCAAATCAGAGGTAAAACCTAAACCTTGTACTTCTGAATGTATTAAAACTGTTAAAAATTTAGAAAAAGAAAACACTAAATTAAATGAAGATCTAGCAAAAGCATTAAGAAGAAATCATGAATTTGATGGTGTGATTGCTGATCAAGAACATCAGATAAAGGTGTACCAGATGATTGATCAAAGGATAAAGGAAGAACTGCTTCAAGCTGTCGATGAGAAAGAGTACTATGAATTAAAAAATAAAGAACTAACAAGTAAATTAGAAGAATGTCAACTTGAAATTGAACAAAATAAATTAACAATTAAAAAGTTTGAAAGAAGCACTAAAATTCTTGATGAATTAACTAATAATCAAACTACAAAAAAAGTTGTTCATGGGGTGGGATATCATGCTGTACCACCTCCATATAAATTCATTCCTCCACTTAAAAACAGTTCAGAAAGAATAATTAATGAATTAAATAATGAAACTAAAACTGAAACATGTAATGAAACATCTGAATCAAATGATTCTTCTGATGATGATCTAACCACCGACTCAACTGATACAAGTTATCACACAACTGAAAGTCACCTGATACTAGAAAATGAGTCTCCTAAATATGATGCAGAAAATATACCAAAAATTTTAAAAAGGGGAAATCAAAGAAACAGGAATCAACTCTTAGAACAAAGAAAAACCATAAAGGCTAAAGATAATAAATTAAAATGTGTTATTTGCAACAAGGTAAATCATTTAGCAAAGGATTGTCACTTCAATCCAATAAATTGTAAAGAGTTCAAAGAATTTAAAAATTCTAAAGAAAAGTCAAAAACACAGAAATTAAAAGATACTACTGGTCCTTCAGTAGTAAAAAATCCAATTACTGAAACACCAAGATTCGGAAGAAGTGCATCAAGGTTTGTTCAAGGGAGAAGAGTTAGAAGCCCAATAAACAGCAATTACTTCAAGAACAGTGGAAAATCAAATCAAAATAAACAATATTCTAAATTTTCCAACACCAGTAAAAACTTTAACAATTTTACTACTGGTGTTAACCCTAATTATAATACTGTATGGTACCAGTACAAAAACACTACTGGTAAAAACCCTAAACCAACTTTCAAAAACACTACTGATCATTCTAAACATGGTAAGTACCCAAATACTACTGGTCCATCAGTAGTAAAGTTTTCTAAGGCTAAAAATCATGGGTATAGACCAAGATCAGTAGTAAAACAGAACACCAGTACTAAAATGGTATGGGTACCAAAAATGTTTAAAGTTAACAGTCCTAAATCTGATCTCTCAAAGATGAACCCAAGACATATAAAGCTTGGGTTCCCAAAATTAACTAACCTTTTACTTTCTTGTGCAGAGCATTCAGATCCCAGAAGAAGGAAGAACTTGGCACATTGATAGTGGATGCTCAAGGCACATGACTGGAAATCTGCAAATTTTAAAGGATTTCAAGACATTTGAAGGAGGTTATGTAGCTTTTGGTGAGAACCCAAAGGGAGGTAAGATAACAGGTAAATGTACTGTTACTAATGGCAAAATTACTTTTGATGATGTATTTTATGTAGCTGAGCTAAAATACAATCTTGTCAGTGTGTCTCAAGTATGTGATAAAAAGAATAAGATTCTTTTCACAGACATTGAGTGCATCATTCTTTCTCCTGTTTTTGTTTTAGATGAAAAATATGTAGTTTTGAGAACACCAAGGAGAAATAATGTGTATTGCCTGGATATAGGGGGAGAACTCATTTCTTCAAATGAGGTCAACTGTTTTATATCCAAGGCAAACACTACTGAATCAGAACTTTGGCATAGAAGGATGTGTCACACTAATTTCAAAAACATGAACAACTTAGTTAAAAGAAATTTGGTCATTGGACTACCTCAAAAACAATTCATGTGTGATCATCACTGTGTTGCTTGCCTAAAAGGTAAACAACACAAGACTTCTCATAAGTCCAAAATTGTCAACTCTATTTCTGTTCCTTTACAACTCTTACATATGGACCTTTTTGGACCAACAAATGTAATGAGTATTGGAAAGAAACAATATTGTCTTGTTATTACTGATGACTTTTCCAGATATACATGGGTTTTCTTTCTCAGGACAAAGGATGAAACAAGTAAACTCATCAAGAACTTAATTGTTAAACTGGAAAACACATCTGATCAAAAAGTTAAAGCCATAAGATGTGATAATGGCACAGAATTTAAAAATGCTAATTTAATTAACTATTGTGATCTTAAAGGTATTGACAGGCAATACAGCTCACCTAGAACTCCTCAACAAAATGGTGTAGCTGAAAGAAGAAATAGAACCATCATTGAAGCAGCTAGATGAATGCTAGCAGACTCAAAACTACCAATTACTTTTTGGGCAGAAGCTGTTAATACTGCCTGTTATGTCCAAAACAGAGTATTAATAGTGAAGCCACATTATAAAACACCATATGAACTGTTTAATAAAAGAAAACCTTCTATAAGTTTTTTAAAATCATTTGGTTGTCCTTGTACTATTCTGATTACAAGAGAACAAATTGGTAAGTTTGACTGCAAAGCTGATGATGGAATCTTTGTGGGATACTCTACTCAAAGCAAATCATACAGAGTGTTCAACAAGAGATTAAGGATAATTGAAGAAAGCATCAATGTATCCTTTAATGAAAATGTTTCTAATGAACAAGGAAATGGTCCAGATTGGCTATTTAACATAGACAATCTAACCAAATCCTTTAATTCTAACATGGATTCAAATGCAGGTGATCCAAACGGTCATACTCAAAAGGAAGGAACATCATCTGTCAATACTGGTCAAGAAGAGATGAGATACATAGTAGTTGATACTGCTCCCACAGTTAATACTGATATCAGTAATAACTCAAATTCTGGAAGCAGTAGTAACTCTGAGAATGAGGTCAGTAGTAATTCAAATACTACTGGTACCAGTAATAGTACTCAAAATACTACTGGTAATAGCAATGACCTAAATTCTCAAGATACTACTGATCTCAGTAACAACAACAATACTACAGATCTCAATGAAGATAATAACAGCATCAATTCTGACCAAGATGATGATAAACCAAACATCAATGACGATGAAGGATCTCTAGAGGAACAAATGCCTGAGACAAATGAGTCCAATCTTGAAAATCAACTAGTGGTTGATAGAGCTACAACAACAAGGACTCAGAAGAACCATCCACTAGACCTTGTTCTAAGTGATGTTAACTCACCACTGCAAACAAGAAGCAAACTAAACAAAAGCTTAACTGCAAACATGTGTAATATAAGTTTAATTGCTAATGAGTGTATGTTTGAATGCTTTCTGTCTCAGGATGAACCAAAGAAGATTCAACAAGCAATGAAGGACTCAAACTGGATTGAGGCAATGCAGGAAGAACTCCTTCAATTCAAGTTACAAGCAGTTTGGACACTTGTACCTCTACCCAAAGGAAAGAGAGCCATTGGAACAAGATGGATCTTTAGAAACAAGAAAGATGAAAGAGGTATAGTAATCAAGAACAAAGCCAGATTTGTAGCCCAAGGATACACTCAAGAAGAAGGAATAGACTATGATGAAGTATATGCTCCTGTTGCTAGAATTGAAGCAATAAGAATATTCCTAGCATATGCTTCATTCAAAAGGTTCAAAGTCTATCAAATGGATGTGAAGAGTGCATTCCTATATGGAAAAATTGAAGAAGAGGTCTATGTATGCCAACCTCCAGGTTTTGAAGATCCAAAACATGGTGATTATGTGTTCAAGTTAGATAAAGCTCTGTATGGCCTACATCAGGCACCAAGAGCATGGTATGATACATTATCATCATATCTCTTAAAGAATAACTTCAAAAGAGGAGCCATTGACAAAACTTTGTTCACAAAGAAAGTCAAAGATGATATACTACTGGTACAAATTTATGTAGATGATATCATCTTTGGCTCAACCAATGATTTACTATGTAAAGAATTTGAAGAACTGATGCAGATTAAAAATCAAGATGAGCTCTATGGGTCCAATGAACTTCTTCCTTGGACTCCAAGTCAGTCAAAGAACAGATGGTATTTTGATAAACCAATCAAAATATGTTAAAGACATCTTGGAGAAGTTTGATATGAAAGACTGTAAAAGTGCAAGTACACCAATGGAAACACACAAACACCTACATCCAGATGTTGAGGGGGAGGATGTAGATGAACACTTATATAGATCAATGATAGGCTCTTTGATGTACTTAACTGCATCAAGACCTGACATTATGTATAGTGTTTGTGTGTGTGCAAGATATCAAGCAAGACCTAAAGAACTACACTTGCAGGCTGTCAAAAGAATATTCAGATACTTGAAAGGCAAACCATCACTTGGTCTATGGTATCCACATGATTCACCCTTTGAACTCATAGCCTACACAGATAGTGACAATGGAGGTGAATGTCAAGATAGAAAGTCCACTACTGGTGGATGTCAATTCTTTGGATCAAGACTGGTGTCATGGCAATGTAAGAAACAAACAAATGTATCAACATCAACTGCTGAAGCAGAGTATGTAGCTGCATCTGCTTGTTGTGCTCAAGTACTCTGGTTTTAAAACCAGCTTCTAGACTTTGGTATCTCTATTCTTAAAACTCCCATTTTTATTGATAATCAAAGTGCTATTAGTATTGTGAATAATCCAGTAAAACACTCTAAAACTAAACACATTGAAATAAGATTTCATTTTATAAGAGATTGCAATGAAAAGAAGTTAATTAAAGTAGTTAAAATTCATACTGATGATCAATTAGCAGATCTTTTTACAAAAGCATTTGATGTAGGAAGACTCAACTTCTTGGTTAGCAGTATTGGAATGATTTTAATAAATTAAGTCTCTTCAAATCATGTGTAAAGTTTTGTTGTAAAAAGTTATTTATTTGTTTAAGTGTTTTACTACTGGTAGATCTGTATTACTGGTATGTAGGCATGTGCACAAAATACTACTGGTAGCTCAGTACTACTGGTGTGTATTAGGTTTACATAAATACTACTGGTAAGTCAGTACTACTGGTATTCACATATACTACTGGTCTTGTATGTTAGTGGTTACTACTGATACCAATGGTTACTACTGATGTCAAAATCTCTAGTTACTACTGATGTAAGTAGATACTACTGACGATTCTTACTGGCATGTAATTTACTACTGGTCTTACAATATCAAAATTACCAAACTAACCCCCATGAAAATAACCGTTATGTTATGATTCGAAGGGCAATTTAGTCTTATTGCAGGTTAAATCGAAAGATATAAAAGGCGGAAGTCGATTAATTTAGCATTATCTTCACTTCGATTTGCTAAATCCTCTCGATAAACCCTAACTTACGATCAAAAACCCTTCATCAGTAACAAAAGTCATACGCATTCTTCAAAATTAACAACAATGGCAACTCTACAATCTCTCGATGTACAAACAGATCTTAAATACTCAGAGTTTCATAATATGTGTGCGTTCTTAAAGAACCCCGACGGAACAAAAGATTTTCGTCCAATCGTAAAATTTTTGAAATATTCTTATATACAGTTTGCTTTAACTGTCAAACCGAAAGCATACCAACAGCACTTGGTGGATTTCTGGACAAATGCTGAAAGAACAGAAGGAACAACCATATCTATGATCAAATCAAAAGTAGATGGAAAGCATGTAACAGTAACTAGGTGTGTTAAACTAGGTTTATGTTTCAAGTTTATGAATCATAAAAGTCTTAAAAGTTTAACATAAGTTTATAAGTTTTTCAAGTAATATAAAACAAGTAAGTTTTATTAGAAATAAGGTTTCTCACAAAACCTAGTAAAACGTTTTGTACACCTCGTTTTAGGTATACATGTAAAATCGTATAAATTCTTGAAACTATAAGTTTTAAAGAATAGTTCTTATGTTTTTAAAAAAAGGTGTCTTGTTGGACGTTTCAATCCTTCAATGTCACACATTTTAAACAAGGATTAAGATTGGAATAAAAGTTTAAGTTTAGTTTAAGACTTAAACAAACCCAAGAAAATCTTAGATCGAAGTACTATCCATCTAATGGAACACCTCACTTGTTAAACGATATTCATATTGTAAGGATAAAGAACCTTAGATATGGATTCAAATCATTGCGAGTGTTAGGGTGCGTAAGGTTCTGTGATAATCGGGAGTCCCGGCGCAGAGCATCGCACTGTCTTAGATGGTCGGATCTATTTTGGTGATAATCGGGAGTCCCGGCCCAAAAAGTACTTGAGTAGAATAAACATACTAGACTTTATTACTAACTTAGAAATGTACGATTAGATTGTACAAAGTTGTAATAAGTTATAAGTCTAAAGATTCTACGACCCCTAGGAATCGTGTCAAGTCTTGATACGATCGGTAAGGAAGTTACCTACCAGAAATAGCATGTCTCGTCGGGAAGTGCCCAAACCTTGCGGCGAGAATGTGACATATGGATCCTAGGCCTAAAATATTAATTATGGGTTTATAATATATTTTAGAGAATGTTTGTTGATGATTACTAATTAAACTGGGTTTGATTTGTAGATGGCAGCAACAACCACAACGACACATCAATCTCTCACTACACTTGTTTCTAGAAAAAGGACGAATTGACTGGGTCAATGTTTCTCTATTGGAAGCGTGATCTTCGGATTATGCTTACGCATGAGAGAAAAGGAAATGTCCTAGAAAAAGAAATGCTAAATACTCCTACCGCGAATGCTAGAAATGAACCAGGATAAGCATATTACGCTTATAGGGTGTTCAAATCTTGCAAGATGGTTAAGGGATCATCGGTAAGTGCTCACGTCATGAAAATGAAAGAGCACATGGATCATCTTGAATGAATAGGATACCCAGTACCGTTGCAGTTAGCAACAGTAATGATACTCAACTCGTTGTTAGATGACTATAAGTCTTATGTAGTCAACTACAACATGCATAACATGGAGCAATCCATTGTTGAGCTACATTCTGTGCTCAAGACTACTGAGTTGATTTGGGGACCAAGTTTAAGAATGATCTCGTAGTAACCGATGATGGTAGTGATCAGAGTGGCACAGTGGAAAGGGAAAGGATAAAACCGATCCCAGCCACGGCGTGCCTAAAGGGTAATGGAGTCAAACAAAAAGGTCAAGAAGTTAAATCCAAACAAGGACCGAGAAACGGTGTCTTGGTTGTGGCAAAGGTCAAAGGGTAGGAGGCAATGCTTGCTCTTTAGTTGACTTGACCAACTTCTAGATACTCGCTTCGTACTTGTAAAAGTTTATTACAAGTAACTCAACTTTAGCAATCGTTTATTGCATAAGATGATAAGTGAGATGACCGGCATGAGATGGTGATGATCCCACGAGCACCAAGTTTTTTTTTTTTTTATGATTCAGTTTTTGTTTACAATGGATTCGTTTCAAACAATTTTATTTTTATTGTTGTTTGGATAATGTTTTTATTTTTGTTAAAACAAGTTTTCATTTTGATTTTAATTAATCTCGAATCCATGGTTGAATCATATTGTGTGCATGTGTGATAATTACACTAGTCAAGTTTTATGACTAGATTGTAAGTCAAGTTTTGATTTACTTATGTTTCATGTTTATGCTTACATATTTGTTTGATTGTTGTATAAATAAATGTCTTGATAGCTCAAGGAATTTAAATACTAGTAGTTAGAAAGTTTTTCTAATGAAAGTGTTTAAAAGTTTTATGGAAGCATAAGGTTCAAAAGTTATTGAACTTAGTTAAAAACATCTTAAGTAATAGTCATTACTTATGATAGAAAGTTTTAAAGTATTAGTATTAATATAGTATGATTATATTAGATATAATCAAGGTATATTTTAAAGAGTGTTATTACAAGTCTTTTATACTTGTAGTAAAGGATTTAATGAAGTCATAATTCCCTAATAGGAATAATTGGATATTCGCTTAATCCAAGTAAAATGACTTAGACATTAAATGACTCTTAAAAAAAGGAACATAACTATATTAAAGTATTTAAGAATTAAAGGGTATTATTGCAAGTCTTTTATACTTGTAATAAATACAATATTTAATCAAGTCATAATTCCCTAATAGGAATAATGGATATTTGAGAAATCCAAGAAATGACTTTGGCATTAAATGAAGTTCTTAAAGAATACTAATATGTTTAAGAATTGATAGTATCATTCCAAGTGTTTTATACTTGTTAGATACAGTAATCAATGAAGATCATGATTCCCTTAAAAGGAATATTGGATATTCGCAAATCCAAAGGATGATCTTAAATTGATAGAATTCTTAAAAGATTAAACTACAAGGTCAAAGTAGTAGTTTAAGAGATGCTTAAGTTCCATAAAAGTAAGTGGGAGCTAAGACTAACGTAATTCATTAAAGGTGTTAGTGAATTCAGTAAGTTAGCTAGACATTAACAACAAGATTTTACCATGTCGTTAGCCAAAGAGTTAAGAGAAATAATGAATGATCGATTAGATTATTGCAAACCTAATAGCGTGATCACAAGCCTTGTGATTAATTATTGCATATCTAATAGGTTGTTAAACACTACAGTGGATAACACAATCATTTAAGGAAATTTCTTTAACTAGTAAAGATATCTACAAATCAAGTAACTAAAAGAGGCTTTAGTTACAAGGATGTTTTATGAATTCAAGAAACTAAGGAGTTAATTTCCAATCCTCCTATGTTTACCGAATTACATAAAAGGCAAGACTAGAATATGTTCTAAATTATTGCAAGAACAATATCTAGCAAAGACAAAAGTAATAGTATTCCTAAATACTCGTCTTATGTCTTTTAGTTTAATAAGAATGATTGGTTTAGTGATAAAGTTACAATCTAGGTTGTAAGAATCATTAAGTAATCAACACAAACGAAAGGAATAAGTAATGATCCAGTAATAATTCAGTATCTATGTCCAGTGAGGAATAGTACATGAGTTAGTATCATTTTTATTCAGACTTTGTATGTTTTACATGATCCACGAATAAAAGTATATTTATTCAAGAAGACACAAAATCCGTGACTACTCGTCTTGGTGGGAACCTCGATGGGACGTTAACGTCATCGCGATATTTGGTGGTAGATTCGAAGTTCTTCGAAGATAGCTACACAAGTTTTGTGTAAACCAAATATCGGTGATATTCTGTTGGATGCTCAACGAATATTGGATTGACCACCGTGACAATACTTCGTGGTTGAAAAGTTCAAAAGTATTGTTCACTAGGATTGTCCTTAAGCCTGAGGTATTTGGTTTAGGATACAATGACTAATGTGCTTTGGTTCAACTTAGACAATACGGTAATACGTTTGTCATACGAGGCGATACTGGGTACAAAGGAAGTTGTATTTTTAAATCGAAATATACAAGATGGTAATTGCACCTCCTCTTTAGGAGAGATATTTATAGGTCCTTTGACTTGATAAGAAACTGGCAAGTGCACGGCCGTGCCCAAACGAACTGATCTGTTCTTTGTCGTTTATCACAGCAGTTTGAATCAAGAAGTCATAAAATGATTTCGAATACAGGAGTTGATAATTTCTACCATGCTCGTATTCGTTATCACAAATATCGTGCTGCAAGGGATGAGCCTAACATAGTTTGCCCAAGAAGTAGAGACAGAGTGTTCTTTACTAGGAGACGCTATTAAAGAGTTTTTCATAAACCATACCTGGGTTACGTAAGCTGTTTTTATGGGGTTGGTTACCTATATGCCCATCAAGAAGGCCACTGTAGCTCGTATCATTAAGATAAAGGTTACAGACTTGCACAAGTGGGAGTCTGAAGGAATTGTGTGCACAGTCGGTCAACCTATAATGATACATCCATGCCTACGAAACACTTAAGGGTCACACCGGTGAGTACATGTAATACGAGCAAGATAAGCAATGATACTACGAAGAGGAATGATTCATAATAGTCATTATGAATCAGTTAAGTATTAAGTTAAGTTTAACTTATTACTAGATTAGTTTAACTAACTAATTAATACAAGTAGTTGTACGTTTACCAGTTGAGTAAATATACAATGTGTTAATTAAAGGTTATCCATGATATGATTTAAAGCTATTAAATCATATAGTAATTGGATAATATTATTGTGTAAATTATATAAAGGTTATTATATAATTAACTATTAAAAGTATAAATACAAGTCTATATATTTCGTGTATATGGGTACCGAAATTATAGTGTGTTAATACTAGACATTTAATAGTTAAGTGCAACAATAATAAAGTAGTTAAAACTATAAGGGATGGAAGTGTAAAAAGGAAGTTTAATTAAGAAATTAACCTTAATTAAACTAGAAGGGCCCTAAGTGAAAGTCCTTCTATTATAAATAGAAGGCTTGGGGTTCCCTTGTAAGGTGCTCATTCCTTACACACAAGCCACGAAATTTTGGCCTCTCTCCCTCTCTATTTCGGCCGAAGTAACAAGGGAAGAACACAAGTCTTGTGTTCTTCGTGTTCTTCGTTCGTTCTTCGTGTTCTTCAAGTTTTGAAGAACAAGGTTATTGCTTAGATCAACTAGAAGATCGCTTGGTTTGTTCATCATCAGTGGATCTATCTTAAGCAATCAACAAGGTATGTTTTGGGAAAACCCTTTCTTCCCTTCTCCCTCTTGGACGAATTCGACCAAAGAACCCTAGGGTTCTTTGGTTGATGGTCGAACGAACCACACAAGCTATGTGTGTGTTCGGGTTCTTCGTACAAGGTTTCTTTCTTGTTAACCTAATCTAAATCTCCAAGATCCCAATCCTTTAGGGTTTAAGGATTAGGTTTAATCCCAGTTCCGCTTTTAGGGATTAAATCAGCTAGTTGGTTTAACCGGTCAAGAACAAGTTCATGTTCTTGGTCAGCAAGGTTCGAACCAAGCATGCTAGGCGGTCGACCCAAGTGGTTGATCGAGTACAATGAAACCCTTCAGTGGTATCAGAGCGATGGTTTAGAGATCTAGACTAGATTAACAAAGTTGTTTGTTTACTTTATTTACAAGTTTTTTTTTGTTTCATGTTCTTTCTTTCTTCTTCATATTTTCGAAAATAGGGAAGAACCCTAAGACCAAGAACATTAAACTAGTCTAAGTTTAATTGGTCAAAAAGGATTCTAGAAAACCCTAGAAATTTCGTGTGAGGCAAAAGAACCCTAGGATCAAGAACATTAAACAAGTTTTGTTTAATTGATCAAAAGGCTTCTTTTCCCTAACCCTAGTGTGTTTCGAAAATTAGGAAGAACCCTAGGATCAAGATTGTCAAAAATTTTGATCAAGAGGATTCTTTCCTAAGTTACATGATCTTCCAAATCTAGGATCAAGTATGTTAAACCAAGATTTGGTTTAATTGATCAAAAGGATTCTTTCCATAAATCCTTAGAGATTTCGTGATCATGGAGGTAACTTGGACACCAAGTATGTTAAACTAGCCTAGTTTAATTGGTCGAAAAGTTTCTTAGTGTTAAGATTTTCGAAAACCCTAAGAACCCTAGAACATTAAACTAGTTTAAGTTTAATAGTTTAAAAGAGTTAATTAGGATAATAATCTAAAACCTAGTTAATTAGACAAGTTTATGTCTAATAGGTTTAATTATTATTTTGATAAGTTTATTAAAGCTAGTTCTTTAAACCTAGTAATTTAGACAAAGTTTTATTGTCTATAAGGTTTAAATTAAAAAGGTTTAAATAAATTTATTAAAGGATATAATCTATCTTAGAATTTAAACAAAGTTTATTGTTTAAAAGGATAAATTAAAATTAATCTTTTAATTAGAAATAATGTGTTTGGTCAAGAATGTCAAAACCCTTGTTTTGATTGGTCAAAAACAAGATTAGGGTTCATCTAATTAAATTAGGGTATTGATAAAGAAAGGTGTTAATTTTTAAGTTCTAAAATTAACAAGATGTATTTAATTGTTTATGTATATGTATTTATTTTTCGGAACTTTTATTATTAAGAAAATTGAATTTTAAATAAAATAAGTTTATACACATTTTAATTAGTACAAGTTAAAATGTATAAGTATAAACTAGGTGTAATATTCTTATTATGTTACAAGTTTATTATAAGAAATATATACATATATATATACACGAATTATATTAAATACAAGATAAAATGAAACAATTAAAAAGGATAATGTTATTTTGATCATGATACATAATATTATAATTAGTTATTGTATAAGTTATGATATAACTAAAACTAGAATGTACAAAGTTATGATCTAATTATAACTAGTAATTGTACAAGTTGAGATTATATTATTAACTAGAAATATACAAAGTTATATTATTATACATATGTCAAGGTGTATAAAGTTATAAGTTATTATAACTAGTTAATTATACAAGTATGATATAAGTATTTTACAAGTTATGTAATATACTAGATTAATGATCAAGTATAAATAACAAGAACCTATATTTAACTAGTTAAGTTAAATATAAGAAAGGTTAAACAAACTAAAGAATTATTATATATAGTTTATATATAATAGGTTTATTAGTTTAACCAAGTATAAACCGGTGATTGTGTTGGCTTAAGTTTCATCATGGTTGTTGAAGCTAGTGGGAGCTACACAAGAAATTCACAAAGTTTGTAAGTATGTCGTTATGGCATAAGTTATGGTAGAAATTAATAAGTAAGAAATAAATGTTTAATTTCATTATTAGACATATGAAAAACTAGGTGTGTTAAACTAGGTTTATGTTTCAAGTTTATGAATCATAAAAGTCTTAAAAGTTTAACATAAGTTTATAAGTTTTTCAAGTAATATAAAACAAGTAAGTTTTATTAGAAATAAGGTTTCTCACAAAACCTAGTAAAACGTTTTGTACACCTCGTTTTAGGTATACATGTAAAATCGTATAAATTCTTGAAACTATAAGTTTTAAAGAATAGTTCTTATGTTTTTAAAAAAAGGTGTCTTGTTGGACGTTTCAATCCTTCAATGTCACACATTTTAAACAAGGATTAAGATTGGAATAAAAGTTTAAGTTTAGTTTAAGACTTAAACAAACCCAAGAAAATCTTAGATCGAAGTACTATCCATCTAATGGAACACCTCACTTGTTAAACGATATTCATATTGTAAGGATAAAGAACCTTAGATATGGATTCAAATCATTGCGAGTGTTAGGGTGCGTAAGGTTCTGTGATAATCGGGAGTCCCGGCGCAGAGCATCGCACTGTCTTAGATGGTCGGATCTATTTTGGTGATAATCGGGAGTCCCGGCCCAAAAAGTACTTGAGTAGAATAAACATACTAGACTTTATTACTAACTTAGAAATGTACGATTAGATTGTACAAAGTTGTAATAAGTTATAAGTCTAAAGATTCTACGACCCCTAGGAATCGTGTCAAGTCTTGATACGATCGGTAAGGAAGTTACCTACCAGAAATAGCATGTCTCGTCGGGAAGTGCCCAAACCTTGCGGCGAGAATGTGACATATGGATCCTAGGCCTAAAATATTAATTATGGGTTTATAATATATTTTAGAGAATGTTTGTTGATGATTACTAATTAAACTGGGTTTGATTTGTAGATGGCAGCAACAACCACAACGACACATCAATCTCTCACTACACTTGTTTCTAGAAAAAGGACGAATTGACTGGGTCAATGTTTCTCTATTGGAAGCGTGATCTTCGGATTATGCTTACGCATGAGAGAAAAGGAAATGTCCTAGAAAAAGAAATGCTAAATACTCCTACCGCGAATGCTAGAAATGAACCAGGATAAGCATATTACGCTTATAGGGTGTTCAAATCTTGCAAGATGGTTAAGGGATCATCGGTAAGTGCTCACGTCATGAAAATGAAAGAGCACATGGATCATCTTGAATGAATAGGATACCCAGTACCGTTGCAGTTAGCAACAGTAATGATACTCAACTCGTTGTTAGATGACTATAAGTCTTATGTAGTCAACTACAACATGCATAACATGGAGCAATCCATTGTTGAGCTACATTCTGTGCTCAAGACTACTGAGTTGATTTGGGGACCAAGTTTAAGAATGATCTCGTAGTAACCGATGATGGTAGTGATCAGAGTGGCACAGTGGAAAGGGAAAGGATAAAACCGATCCCAGCCACGGCGTGCCTAAAGGGTAATGGAGTCAAACAAAAAGGTCAAGAAGTTAAATCCAAACAAGGACCGAGAAACGGTGTCTTGGTTGTGGCAAAGGTCAAAGGGTAGGAGGCAATGCTTGCTCTTTAGTTGACTTGACCAACTTCTAGATACTCGCTTCGTACTTGTAAAAGTTTATTACAAGTAACTCAACTTTAGCAATCGTTTATTGCATAAGATGATAAGTGAGATGACCGGCATGAGATGGTGATGATCCCACGAGCACCAAGTTTTTTTTTTTTTTATGATTCAGTTTTTGTTTACAATGGATTCGTTTCAAACAATTTTATTTTTATTGTTGTTTGGATAATGTTTTTATTTTTGTTAAAACAAGTTTTCATTTTGATTTTAATTAATCTCGAATCCATGGTTGAATCATATTGTGTGCATGTGTGATAATTACACTAGTCAAGTTTTATGACTAGATTGTAAGTCAAGTTTTGATTTACTTATGTTTCATGTTTATGCTTACATATTTGTTTGATTGTTGTATAAATAAATGTCTTGATAGCTCAAGGAATTTAAATACTAGTAGTTAGAAAGTTTTTCTAATGAAAGTGTTTAAAAGTTTTATGGAAGCATAAGGTTCAAAAGTTATTGAACTTAGTTAAAAACATCTTAAGTAATAGTCATTACTTATGATAGAAAGTTTTAAAGTATTAGTATTAATATAGTATGATTATATTAGATATAATCAAGGTATATTTTAAAGAGTGTTATTACAAGTCTTTTATACTTGTAGTAAAGGATTTAATGAAGTCATAATTCCCTAATAGGAATAATTGGATATTCGCTTAATCCAAGTAAAATGACTTAGACATTAAATGACTCTTAAAAAAAGGAACATAACTATATTAAAGTATTTAAGAATTAAAGGGTATTATTGCAAGTCTTTTATACTTGTAATAAATACAATATTTAATCAAGTCATAATTCCCTAATAGGAATAATGGATATTTGAGAAATCCAAGAAATGACTTTGGCATTAAATGAAGTTCTTAAAGAATACTAATATGTTTAAGAATTGATAGTATCATTCCAAGTGTTTTATACTTGTTAGATACAGTAATCAATGAAGATCATGATTCCCTTAAAAGGAATATTGGATATTCGCAAATCCAAAGGATGATCTTAAATTGATAGAATTCTTAAAAGATTAAACTACAAGGTCAAAGTAGTAGTTTAAGAGATGCTTAAGTTCCATAAAAGTAAGTGGGAGCTAAGACTAACGTAATTCATTAAAGGTGTTAGTGAATTCAGTAAGTTAGCTAGACATTAACAACAAGATTTTACCATGTCGTTAGCCAAAGAGTTAAGAGAAATAATGAATGATCGATTAGATTATTGCAAACCTAATAGCGTGATCACAAGCCTTGTGATTAATTATTGCATATCTAATAGGTTGTTAAACACTACAGTGGATAACACAATCATTTAAGGAAATTTCTTTAACTAGTAAAGATATCTACAAATCAAGTAACTAAAAGAGGCTTTAGTTACAAGGATGTTTTATGAATTCAAGAAACTAAGGAGTTAATTTCCAATCCTCCTATGTTTACCGAATTACATAAAAGGCAAGACTAGAATATGTTCTAAATTATTGCAAGAACAATATCTAGCAAAGACAAAAGTAATAGTATTCCTAAATACTCGTCTTATGTCTTTTAGTTTAATAAGAATGATTGGTTTAGTGATAAAGTTACAATCTAGGTTGTAAGAATCATTAAGTAATCAACACAAACGAAAGGAATAAGTAATGATCCAGTAATAATTCAGTATCTATGTCCAGTGAGGAATAGTACATGAGTTAGTATCATTTTTATTCAGACTTTGTATGTTTTACAAGATCCACGAATAAAAGTATATTTATTCAAGAAGACACAAAATCCGTGACTACTCGTCTTGGTGGGAACCTCGATGGGACGTTAACGTCATCGCGATATTTGGTGGTAGATTCGAAGTTCTTCGAAGATAGCTACACAAGTTTTGTGTAAACCAAATATCGGTGATATTCTGTTGGATGCTCAACGAATATTGGATTGACCACCGTGACAATACTTCGTGGTTGAAAAGTTCAAAAGTATTGTTCACTAGGATTGTCCTTAAGCCTGAGGTATTTGGTTTAGGATACAATGACTAATGTGCTTTGGTTCAACTTAGACAATACGGTAATACGTTTGTCATACGAGGCGATACTGGGTACAAAGGAAGTTGTATTTTTAAATCGAAATATACAAGATGGTAATTGCACCTCCTCTTTAGGAGAGATATTTATAGGTCCTTTGACTTGATAAGAAACTGGCAAGTGCACGGCCGTGCCCAAACGAACTGATCTGTTCTTTGTCGTTTATCACAGCAGTTTGAATCAAGAAGTCATAAAATGATTTCGAATACAGGAGTTGATAATTTCTACCATGCTCGTATTCGTTATCACAAATATCGTGCTGCAAGGGATGAGCCTAACATAGTTTGCCCAAGAAGTAGAGACAGAGTGTTCTTTACTAGGAGACGCTATTAAAGAGTTTTTCATAAACCATACCTGGGTTACGTAAGCTGTTTTTATGGGGTTGGTTACCTATATGCCCATCAAGAAGGCCACTGTAGCTCGTATCATTAAGATAAAGGTTACAGACTTGCACAAGTGGGAGTCTGAAGGAATTGTGTGCACAGTCGGTCAACCTATAATGATACATCCATGCCTACGAAACACTTAAGGGTCACACCGGTGAGTACATGTAATACGAGCAAGATAAGCAATGATACTACGAAGAGGAATGATTCATAATAGTCATTATGAATCAGTTAAGTATTAAGTTAAGTTTAACTTATTACTAGATTAGTTTAACTAACTAATTAATACAAGTAGTTGTACGTTTACCAGTTGAGTAAATATACAATGTGTTAATTAAAGGTTATCCATGATATGATTTAAAGCTATTAAATCATATAGTAATTGGATAATATTATTGTGTAAATTATATAAAGGTTATTATATAATTAACTATTAAAAGTATAAATACAAGTCTATATATTTCGTGTATATGGGTACCGAAATTATAGTGTGTTAATACTAGACATTTAATAGTTAAGTGCAACAATAATAAAGTAGTTAAAACTATAAGGGATGGAAGTGTAAAAAGGAAGTTTAATTAAGAAATTAACCTTAATTAAACTAGAAGGGCCCTAAGTGAAAGTCCTTCTATTATAAATAGAAGGCTTGGGGTTCCCTTGTAAGGTGCTCATTCCTTACACACAAGCCACGAAATTTTGGCCTCTCTCCCTCTCTATTTCGGCCGAAGTAACAAGGGAAGAACACAAGTCTTGTGTTCTTCGTGTTCTTCGTTCGTTCTTCGTGTTCTTCAAGTTTTGAAGAACAAGGTTATTGCTTAGATCAACTAGAAGATCGCTTGGTTTGTTCATCATCAGTGGATCTATCTTAAGCAATCAACAAGGTATGTTTTGGGAAAACCCTTTCTTCCCTTCTCCCTCTTGGACGAATTCGACCAAAGAACCCTAGGGTTCTTTGGTTGATGGTCGAACGAACCACACAAGCTATGTGTGTGTTCGGGTTCTTCGTACAAGGTTTCTTTCTTGTTAACCTAATCTAAATCTCCAAGATCCCAATCCTTTAGGGTTTAAGGATTAGGTTTAATCCCAGTTCCGCTTTTAGGGATTAAATCAGCTAGTTGGTTTAACCGGTCAAGAACAAGTTCATGTTCTTGGTCAGCAAGGTTCGAACCAAGCATGCTAGGCGGTCGACCCAAGTGGTTGATCGAGTACAATGAAACCCTTCAGTGGTATCAGAGCGATGGTTTAGAGATCTAGACTAGATTAACAAAGTTGTTTGTTTACTTTATTTACAAGTTTTTTTTTGTTTCATGTTCTTTCTTTCTTCTTCATATTTTCGAAAATAGGGAAGAACCCTAAGACCAAGAACATTAAACTAGTCTAAGTTTAATTGGTCAAAAAGGATTCTAGAAAACCCTAGAAATTTCGTGTGAGGCAAAAGAACCCTAGGATCAAGAACATTAAACAAGTTTTGTTTAATTGATCAAAAGGCTTCTTTTCCCTAACCCTAGTGTGTTTCGAAAATTAGGAAGAACCCTAGGATCAAGATTGTCAAAAATTTTGATCAAGAGGATTCTTTCCTAAGTTACATGATCTTCCAAATCTAGGATCAAGTATGTTAAACCAAGATTTGGTTTAATTGATCAAAAGGATTCTTTCCATAAATCCTTAGAGATTTCGTGATCATGGAGGTAACTTGGACACCAAGTATGTTAAACTAGCCTAGTTTAATTGGTCGAAAAGTTTCTTAGTGTTAAGATTTTCGAAAACCCTAAGAACCCTAGAACATTAAACTAGTTTAAGTTTAATAGTTTAAAAGAGTTAATTAGGATAATAATCTAAAACCTAGTTAATTAGACAAGTTTATGTCTAATAGGTTTAATTATTATTTTGATAAGTTTATTAAAGCTAGTTCTTTAAACCTAGTAATTTAGACAAAGTTTTATTGTCTATAAGGTTTAAATTAAAAAGGTTTAAATAAATTTATTAAAGGATATAATCTATCTTAGAATTTAAACAAAGTTTATTGTTTAAAAGGATAAATTAAAATTAATCTTTTAATTAGAAATAATGTGTTTGGTCAAGAATGTCAAAACCCTTGTTTTGATTGGTCAAAAACAAGATTAGGGTTCATCTAATTAAATTAGGGTATTGATAAAGAAAGGTGTTAATTTTTAAGTTCTAAAATTAACAAGATGTATTTAATTGTTTATGTATATGTATTTATTTTTCGGAACTTTTATTATTAAGAAAATTGAATTTTAAATAAAATAAGTTTATACACATTTTAATTAGTACAAGTTAAAATGTATAAGTATAAACTAGGTGTAATATTCTTATTATGTTACAAGTTTATTATAAGAAATATATACATATATATATACACGAATTATATTAAATACAAGATAAAATGAAACAATTAAAAAGGATAATGTTATTTTGATCATGATACATAATATTATAATTAGTTATTGTATAAGTTATGATATAACTAAAACTAGAATGTACAAAGTTATGATCTAATTATAACTAGTAATTGTACAAGTTGAGATTATATTATTAACTAGAAATATACAAAGTTATATTATTATACATATGTCAAGGTGTATAAAGTTATAAGTTATTATAACTAGTTAATTATACAAGTATGATATAAGTATTTTACAAGTTATGTAATATACTAGATTAATGATCAAGTATAAATAACAAGAACCTATATTTAACTAGTTAAGTTAAATATAAGAAAGGTTAAACAAACTAAAGAATTATTATATATAGTTTTTATATAATAGGTTTATTAGTTTAACCAAGTATAAACCGGTGATTGTGTTGGCTTAAGTTTCATCATGGTTGTTGAAGCTAGTGGGAGCTACACAAGAAATTCACAAAGTTTGTAAGTATGTCGTTATGGCATAAGTTATGGTAGAAATTAATAAGTAAGAAATAAATGTTTAATTTCATTATTAGACATATGAAAAACTAGGTGTGTTAAACTAGGTTTATGTTTCAAGTTTATGAATCATAAAAGTCTTAAAAGTTTAACATAAGTTTATAAGTTTTTCAAGTAATATAAAACAAGTAAGTTTTATTAGAAATAAGGTTTCTCACAAAACCTAGTAAAACGTTTTGTACACCTCGTTTTAGGTATACATGTAAAATCGTATAAATTCTTGAAACTATAAGTTTTAAAGAATAGTTCTTATGTTTTTAAAAAAAGGTGTCTTGTTGGACGTTTCAATCCTTCAATGTCACACATTTTAAACAAGGATTAAGATTGGAATAAAAGTTTAAGTTTAGTTTAAGACTTAAACAAACCCAAGAAAATCTTAGATCGAAGTACTATCCATCTAATGGAACACCTCACTTGTTAAACGATATTCATATTGTAAGGATAAAGAACCTTAGATATGGATTCAAATCATTGCGAGTGTTAGGGTGCGTAAGGTTCTGTGATAATCGGGAGTCCCGGCGCAGAGCATCGCACTGTCTTAGATGGTCGGATCTATTTTGGTGATAATCGGGAGTCCCGGCCCAAAAAGTACTTGAGTAGAATAAACATACTAGACTTTATTACTAACTTAGAAATGTACGATTAGATTGTACAAAGTTGTAATAAGTTATAAGTCTAAAGATTCTACGACCCCTAGGAATCGTGTCAAGTCTTGATACGATCGGTAAGGAAGTTACCTACCAGAAATAGCATGTCTCGTCGGGAAGTGCCCAAACCTTGCGGCGAGAATGTGACATATGGATCCTAGGCCTAAAATATTAATTATGGGTTTATAATATATTTTAGAGAATGTTTGTTGATGATTACTAATTAAACTGGGTTTGATTTGTAGATGGCAGCAACAACCACAACGACACATCAATCTCTCACTACACTTGTTTCTAGAAAAAGGACGAATTGACTGGGTCAATGTTTCTCTATTGGAAGCGTGATCTTCGGATTATGCTTACGCATGAGAGAAAAGGAAATGTCCTAGAAAAAGAAATGCTAAATACTCCTACCGCGAATGCTAGAAATGAACCAGGATAAGCATATTACGCTTATAGGGTGTTCAAATCTTGCAAGATGGTTAAGGGATCATCGGTAAGTGCTCACGTCATGAAAATGAAAGAGCACATGGATCATCTTGAATGAATAGGATACCCAGTACCGTTGCAGTTAGCAACAGTAATGATACTCAACTCGTTGTTAGATGACTATAAGTCTTATGTAGTCAACTACAACATGCATAACATGGAGCAATCCATTGTTGAGCTACATTCTGTGCTCAAGACTACTGAGTTGATTTGGGGACCAAGTTTAAGAATGATCTCGTAGTAACCGATGATGGTAGTGATCAGAGTGGCACAGTGGAAAGGGAAAGGATAAAACCGATCCCAGCCACGGCGTGCCTAAAGGGTAATGGAGTCAAACAAAAAGGTCAAGAAGTTAAATCCAAACAAGGACCGAGAAACGGTGTCTTGGTTGTGGCAAAGGTCAAAGGGTAGGAGGCAATGCTTGCTCTTTAGTTGACTTGACCAACTTCTAGATACTCGCTTCGTACTTGTAAAAGTTTATTACAAGTAACTCAACTTTAGCAATCGTTTATTGCATAAGATGATAAGTGAGATGACCGGCATGAGATGGTGATGATCCCACGAGCACCAAGTTTTTTTTTTTTTTATGATTCAGTTTTTGTTTACAATGGATTCGTTTCAAACAATTTTATTTTTATTGTTGTTTGGATAATGTTTTTATTTTTGTTAAAACAAGTTTTCATTTTGATTTTAATTAATCTCGAATCCATGGTTGAATCATATTGTGTGCATGTGTGATAATTACACTAGTCAAGTTTTATGACTAGATTGTAAGTCAAGTTTTGATTTACTTATGTTTCATGTTTATGCTTACATATTTGTTTGATTGTTGTATAAATAAATGTCTTGATAGCTCAAGGAATTTAAATACTAGTAGTTAGAAAGTTTTTCTAATGAAAGTGTTTAAAAGTTTTATGGAAGCATAAGGTTCAAAAGTTATTGAACTTAGTTAAAAACATCTTAAGTAATAGTCATTACTTATGATAGAAAGTTTTAAAGTATTAGTATTAATATAGTATGATTATATTAGATATAATCAAGGTATATTTTAAAGAGTGTTATTACAAGTCTTTTATACTTGTAGTAAAGGATTTAATGAAGTCATAATTCCCTAATAGGAATAATTGGATATTCGCTTAATCCAAGTAAAATGACTTAGACATTAAATGACTCTTAAAAAAAGGAACATAACTATATTAAAGTATTTAAGAATTAAAGGGTATTATTGCAAGTCTTTTATACTTGTAATAAATACAATATTTAATCAAGTCATAATTCCCTAATAGGAATAATGGATATTTGAGAAATCCAAGAAATGACTTTGGCATTAAATGAAGTTCTTAAAGAATACTAATATGTTTAAGAATTGATAGTATCATTCCAAGTGTTTTATACTTGTTAGATACAGTAATCAATGAAGATCATGATTCCCTTAAAAGGAATATTGGATATTCGCAAATCCAAAGGATGATCTTAAATTGATAGAATTCTTAAAAGATTAAACTACAAGGTCAAAGTAGTAGTTTAAGAGATGCTTAAGTTCCATAAAAGTAAGTGGGAGCTAAGACTAACGTAATTCATTAAAGGTGTTAGTGAATTCAGTAAGTTAGCTAGACATTAACAACAAGATTTTACCATGTCGTTAGCCAAAGAGTTAAGAGAAATAATGAATGATCGATTAGATTATTGCAAACCTAATAGCGTGATCACAAGCCTTGTGATTAATTATTGCATATCTAATAGGTTGTTAAACACTACAGTGGATAACACAATCATTTAAGGAAATTTCTTTAACTAGTAAAGATATCTACAAATCAAGTAACTAAAAGAGGCTTTAGTTACAAGGATGTTTTATGAATTCAAGAAACTAAGGAGTTAATTTCCAATCCTCCTATGTTTACCGAATTACATAAAAGGCAAGACTAGAATATGTTCTAAATTATTGCAAGAACAATATCTAGCAAAGACAAAAGTAATAGTATTCCTAAATACTCGTCTTATGTCTTTTAGTTTAATAAGAATGATTGGTTTAGTGATAAAGTTACAATCTAGGTTGTAAGAATCATTAAGTAATCAACACAAACGAAAGGAATAAGTAATGATCCAGTAATAATTCAGTATCTATGTCCAGTGAGGAATAGTACATGAGTTAGTATCATTTTTATTCAGACTTTGTATGTTTTACAAGATCCACGAATAAAAGTATATTTATTCAAGAAGACACAAAATCCGTGACTACTCGTCTTGGTGGGAACCTCGATGGGACGTTAACGTCATCGCGATATTTGGTGGTAGATTCGAAGTTCTTCGAAGATAGCTACACAAGTTTTGTGTAAACCAAATATCGGTGATATTCTGTTGGATGCTCAACGAATATTGGATTGACCACCGTGACAATACTTCGTGGTTGAAAAGTTCAAAAGTATTGTTCACTAGGATTGTCCTTAAGCCTGAGGTATTTGGTTTAGGATACAATGACTAATGTGCTTTGGTTCAACTTAGACAATACGGTAATACGTTTGTCATACGAGGCGATACTGGGTACAAAGGAAGTTGTATTTTTAAATCGAAATATACAAGATGGTAATTGCACCTCCTCTTTAGGAGAGATATTTATAGGTCCTTTGACTTGATAAGAAACTGGCAAGTGCACGGCCGTGCCCAAACGAACTGATCTGTTCTTTGTCGTTTATCACAGCAGTTTGAATCAAGAAGTCATAAAATGATTTCGAATACAGGAGTTGATAATTTCTACCATGCTCGTATTCGTTATCACAAATATCGTGCTGCAAGGGATGAGCCTAACATAGTTTGCCCAAGAAGTAGAGACAGAGTGTTCTTTACTAGGAGACGCTATTAAAGAGTTTTTCATAAACCATACCTGGGTTACGTAAGCTGTTTTTATGGGGTTGGTTACCTATATGCCCATCAAGAAGGCCACTGTAGCTCGTATCATTAAGATAAAGGTTACAGACTTGCACAAGTGGGAGTCTGAAGGAATTGTGTGCACAGTCGGTCAACCTATAATGATACATCCATGCCTACGAAACACTTAAGGGTCACACCGGTGAGTACATGTAATACGAGCAAGATAAGCAATGATACTACGAAGAGGAATGATTCATAATAGTCATTATGAATCAGTTAAGTATTAAGTTAAGTTTAACTTATTACTAGATTAGTTTAACTAACTAATTAATACAAGTAGTTGTACGTTTACCAGTTGAGTAAATATACAATGTGTTAATTAAAGGTTATCCATGATATGATTTAAAGCTATTAAATCATATAGTAATTGGATAATATTATTGTGTAAATTATATAAAGGTTATTATATAATTAACTATTAAAAGTATAAATACAAGTCTATATATTTCGTGTATATGGGTACCGAAATTATAGTGTGTTAATACTAGACATTTAATAGTTAAGTGCAACAATAATAAAGTAGTTAAAACTATAAGGGATGGAAGTGTAAAAAGGAAGTTTAATTAAGAAATTAACCTTAATTAAACTAGAAGGGCCCTAAGTGAAAGTCCTTCTATTATAAATAGAAGGCTTGGGGTTCCCTTGTAAGGTGCTCATTCCTTACACACAAGCCACGAAATTTTGGCCTCTCTCCCTCTCTATTTCGGCCGAAGTAACAAGGGAAGAACACAAGTCTTGTGTTCTTCGTGTTCTTCGTTCGTTCTTCGTGTTCTTCAAGTTTTGAAGAACAAGGTTATTGCTTAGATCAACTAGAAGATCGCTTGGTTTGTTCATCATCAGTGGATCTATCTTAAGCAATCAACAAGGTATGTTTTGGGAAAACCCTTTCTTCCCTTCTCCCTCTTGGACGAATTCGACCAAAGAACCCTAGGGTTCTTTGGTTGATGGTCGAACGAACCACACAAGCTATGTGTGTGTTCGGGTTCTTCGTACAAGGTTTCTTTCTTGTTAACCTAATCTAAATCTCCAAGATCCCAATCCTTTAGGGTTTAAGGATTAGGTTTAATCCCAGTTCCGCTTTTAGGGATTAAATCAGCTAGTTGGTTTAACCGGTCAAGAACAAGTTCATGTTCTTGGTCAGCAAGGTTCGAACCAAGCATGCTAGGCGGTCGACCCAAGTGGTTGATCGAGTACAATGAAACCCTTCAGTGGTATCAGAGCGATGGTTTAGAGATCTAGACTAGATTAACAAAGTTGTTTGTTTACTTTATTTACAAGTTTTTTTTTGTTTCATGTTCTTTCTTTCTTCTTCATATTTTCGAAAATAGGGAAGAACCCTAAGACCAAGAACATTAAACTAGTCTAAGTTTAATTGGTCAAAAAGGATTCTAGAAAACCCTAGAAATTTCGTGTGAGGCAAAAGAACCCTAGGATCAAGAACATTAAACAAGTTTTGTTTAATTGATCAAAAGGCTTCTTTTCCCTAACCCTAGTGTGTTTCGAAAATTAGGAAGAACCCTAGGATCAAGATTGTCAAAAATTTTGATCAAGAGGATTCTTTCCTAAGTTACATGATCTTCCAAATCTAGGATCAAGTATGTTAAACCAAGATTTGGTTTAATTGATCAAAAGGATTCTTTCCATAAATCCTTAGAGATTTCGTGATCATGGAGGTAACTTGGACACCAAGTATGTTAAACTAGCCTAGTTTAATTGGTCGAAAAGTTTCTTAGTGTTAAGATTTTCGAAAACCCTAAGAACCCTAGAACATTAAACTAGTTTAAGTTTAATAGTTTAAAAGAGTTAATTAGGATAATAATCTAAAACCTAGTTAATTAGACAAGTTTATGTCTAATAGGTTTAATTATTATTTTGATAAGTTTATTAAAGCTAGTTCTTTAAACCTAGTAATTTAGACAAAGTTTTATTGTCTATAAGGTTTAAATTAAAAAGGTTTAAATAAATTTATTAAAGGATATAATCTATCTTAGAATTTAAACAAAGTTTATTGTTTAAAAGGATAAATTAAAATTAATCTTTTAATTAGAAATAATGTGTTTGGTCAAGAATGTCAAAACCCTTGTTTTGATTGGTCAAAAACAAGATTAGGGTTCATCTAATTAAATTAGGGTATTGATAAAGAAAGGTGTTAATTTTTAAGTTCTAAAATTAACAAGATGTATTTAATTGTTTATGTATATGTATTTATTTTTCGGAACTTTTATTATTAAGAAAATTGAATTTTAAATAAAATAAGTTTATACACATTTTAATTAGTACAAGTTAAAATGTATAAGTATAAACTAGGTGTAATATTCTTATTATGTTACAAGTTTATTATAAGAAATATATACATATATATATACACGAATTATATTAAATACAAGATAAAATGAAACAATTAAAAAGGATAATGTTATTTTGATCATGATACATAATATTATAATTAGTTATTGTATAAGTTATGATATAACTAAAACTAGAATGTACAAAGTTATGATCTAATTATAACTAGTAATTGTACAAGTTGAGATTATATTATTAACTAGAAATATACAAAGTTATATTATTATACATATGTCAAGGTGTATAAAGTTATAAGTTATTATAACTAGTTAATTATACAAGTATGATATAAGTATTTTACAAGTTATGTAATATACTAGATTAATGATCAAGTATAAATAACAAGAACCTATATTTAACTAGTTAAGTTAAATATAAGAAAGGTTAAACAAACTAAAGAATTATTATATATAGTTTTTATATAATAGGTTTATTAGTTTAACCAAGTATAAACCGGTGATTGTGTTGGCTTAAGTTTCATCATGGTTGTTGAAGCTAGTGGGAGCTACACAAGAAATTCACAAAGTTTGTAAGTATGTCGTTATGGCATAAGTTATGGTAGAAATTAATAAGTAAGAAATAAATGTTTAATTTCATTATTAGACATATGAAAAACTAGGTGTGTTAAACTAGGTTTATGTTTCAAGTTTATGAATCATAAAAGTCTTAAAAGTTTAACATAAGTTTATAAGTTTTTCAAGTAATATAAAACAAGTAAGTTTTATTAGAAATAAGGTTTCTCACAAAACCTAGTAAAACGTTTTGTACACCTCGTTTTAGGTATACATGTAAAATCGTATAAATTCTTGAAACTATAAGTTTTAAAGAATAGTTCTTATGTTTTTAAAAAAAGGTGTCTTGTTGGACGTTTCAATCCTTCAATGTCACACATTTTAAACAAGGATTAAGATTGGAATAAAAGTTTAAGTTTAGTTTAAGACTTAAACAAACCCAAGAAAATCTTAGATCGAAGTACTATCCATCTAATGGAACACCTCACTTGTTAAACGATATTCATATTGTAAGGATAAAGAACCTTAGATATGGATTCAAATCATTGCGAGTGTTAGGGTGCGTAAGGTTCTGTGATAATCGGGAGTCCCGGCGCAGAGCATCGCACTGTCTTAGATGGTCGGATCTATTTTGGTGATAATCGGGAGTCCCGGCCCAAAAAGTACTTGAGTAGAATAAACATACTAGACTTTATTACTAACTTAGAAATGTACGATTAGATTGTACAAAGTTGTAATAAGTTATAAGTCTAAAGATTCTACGACCCCTAGGAATCGTGTCAAGTCTTGATACGATCGGTAAGGAAGTTACCTACCAGAAATAGCATGTCTCGTCGGGAAGTGCCCAAACCTTGCGGCGAGAATGTGACATATGGATCCTAGGCCTAAAATATTAATTATGGGTTTATAATATATTTTAGAGAATGTTTGTTGATGATTACTAATTAAACTGGGTTTGATTTGTAGATGGCAGCAACAACCACAACGACACATCAATCTCTCACTACACTTGTTTCTAGAAAAAGGACGAATTGACTGGGTCAATGTTTCTCTATTGGAAGCGTGATCTTCGGATTATGCTTACGCATGAGAGAAAAGGAAATGTCCTAGAAAAAGAAATGCTAAATACTCCTACCGCGAATGCTAGAAATGAACCAGGATAAGCATATTACGCTTATAGGGTGTTCAAATCTTGCAAGATGGTTAAGGGATCATCGGTAAGTGCTCACGTCATGAAAATGAAAGAGCACATGGATCATCTTGAATGAATAGGATACCCAGTACCGTTGCAGTTAGCAACAGTAATGATACTCAACTCGTTGTTAGATGACTATAAGTCTTATGTAGTCAACTACAACATGCATAACATGGAGCAATCCATTGTTGAGCTACATTCTGTGCTCAAGACTACTGAGTTGATTTGGGGACCAAGTTTAAGAATGATCTCGTAGTAACCGATGATGGTAGTGATCAGAGTGGCACAGTGGAAAGGGAAAGGATAAAACCGATCCCAGCCACGGCGTGCCTAAAGGGTAATGGAGTCAAACAAAAAGGTCAAGAAGTTAAATCCAAACAAGGACCGAGAAACGGTGTCTTGGTTGTGGCAAAGGTCAAAGGGTAGGAGGCAATGCTTGCTCTTTAGTTGACTTGACCAACTTCTAGATACTCGCTTCGTACTTGTAAAAGTTTATTACAAGTAACTCAACTTTAGCAATCGTTTATTGCATAAGATGATAAGTGAGATGACCGGCATGAGATGGTGATGATCCCACGAGCACCAAGTTTTTTTTTTTTTTATGATTCAGTTTTTGTTTACAATGGATTCGTTTCAAACAATTTTATTTTTATTGTTGTTTGGATAATGTTTTTATTTTTGTTAAAACAAGTTTTCATTTTGATTTTAATTAATCTCGAATCCATGGTTGAATCATATTGTGTGCATGTGTGATAATTACACTAGTCAAGTTTTATGACTAGATTGTAAGTCAAGTTTTGATTTACTTATGTTTCATGTTTATGCTTACATATTTGTTTGATTGTTGTATAAATAAATGTCTTGATAGCTCAAGGAATTTAAATACTAGTAGTTAGAAAGTTTTTCTAATGAAAGTGTTTAAAAGTTTTATGGAAGCATAAGGTTCAAAAGTTATTGAACTTAGTTAAAAACATCTTAAGTAATAGTCATTACTTATGATAGAAAGTTTTAAAGTATTAGTATTAATATAGTATGATTATATTAGATATAATCAAGGTATATTTTAAAGAGTGTTATTACAAGTCTTTTATACTTGTAGTAAAGGATTTAATGAAGTCATAATTCCCTAATAGGAATAATTGGATATTCGCTTAATCCAAGTAAAATGACTTAGACATTAAATGACTCTTAAAAAAAGGAACATAACTATATTAAAGTATTTAAGAATTAAAGGGTATTATTGCAAGTCTTTTATACTTGTAATAAATACAATATTTAATCAAGTCATAATTCCCTAATAGGAATAATGGATATTTGAGAAATCCAAGAAATGACTTTGGCATTAAATGAAGTTCTTAAAGAATACTAATATGTTTAAGAATTGATAGTATCATTCCAAGT
The DNA here is from genome assembly GCA_963853835.1 of Calendula officinalis. Lineage (NCBI taxonomy): Eukaryota > Viridiplantae > Streptophyta > Magnoliopsida > Asterales > Asteraceae > Calendula > Calendula officinalis. The sequence continues at coordinate 25,149,154 of OY970823.1, read as the reverse complement.
GTTTTATACTTGTTAGATACAGTAATCAATGAAGATCATGATTCCCTTAAAAGGAATATTGGATATTCGCAAATCCAAAGGATGATCTTAAATTGATAGAATTCTTAAAAGATTAAACTACAAGGTCAAAGTAGTAGTTTAAGAGATGCTTAAGTTCCATAAAAGTAAGTGGGAGCTAAGACTAACGTAATTCATTAAAGGTGTTAGTGAATTCAGTAAGTTAGCTAGACATTAACAACAAGATTTTACCATGTCGTTAGCCAAAGAGTTAAGAGAAATAATGAATGATCGATTAGATTATTGCAAACCTAATAGCGTGATCACAAGCCTTGTGATTAATTATTGCATATCTAATAGGTTGTTAAACACTACAGTGGATAACACAATCATTTAAGGAAATTTCTTTAACTAGTAAAGATATCTACAAATCAAGTAACTAAAAGAGGCTTTAGTTACAAGGATGTTTTATGAATTCAAGAAACTAAGGAGTTAATTTCCAATCCTCCTATGTTTACCGAATTACATAAAAGGCAAGACTAGAATATGTTCTAAATTATTGCAAGAACAATATCTAGCAAAGACAAAAGTAATAGTATTCCTAAATACTCGTCTTATGTCTTTTAGTTTAATAAGAATGATTGGTTTAGTGATAAAGTTACAATCTAGGTTGTAAGAATCATTAAGTAATCAACACAAACGAAAGGAATAAGTAATGATCCAGTAATAATTCAGTATCTATGTCCAGTGAGGAATAGTACATGAGTTAGTATCATTTTTATTCAGACTTTGTATGTTTTACAAGATCCACGAATAAAAGTATATTTATTCAAGAAGACACAAAATCCGTGACTACTCGTCTTGGTGGGAACCTCGATGGGACGTTAACGTCATCGCGATATTTGGTGGTAGATTCGAAGTTCTTCGAAGATAGCTACACAAGTTTTGTGTAAACCAAATATCGGTGATATTCTGTTGGATGCTCAACGAATATTGGATTGACCACCGTGACAATACTTCGTGGTTGAAAAGTTCAAAAGTATTGTTCACTAGGATTGTCCTTAAGCCTGAGGTATTTGGTTTAGGATACAATGACTAATGTGCTTTGGTTCAACTTAGACAATACGGTAATACGTTTGTCATACGAGGCGATACTGGGTACAAAGGAAGTTGTATTTTTAAATCGAAATATACAAGATGGTAATTGCACCTCCTCTTTAGGAGAGATATTTATAGGTCCTTTGACTTGATAAGAAACTGGCAAGTGCACGGCCGTGCCCAAACGAACTGATCTGTTCTTTGTCGTTTATCACAGCAGTTTGAATCAAGAAGTCATAAAATGATTTCGAATACAGGAGTTGATAATTTCTACCATGCTCGTATTCGTTATCACAAATATCGTGCTGCAAGGGATGAGCCTAACATAGTTTGCCCAAGAAGTAGAGACAGAGTGTTCTTTACTAGGAGACGCTATTAAAGAGTTTTTCATAAACCATACCTGGGTTACGTAAGCTGTTTTTATGGGGTTGGTTACCTATATGCCCATCAAGAAGGCCACTGTAGCTCGTATCATTAAGATAAAGGTTACAGACTTGCACAAGTGGGAGTCTGAAGGAATTGTGTGCACAGTCGGTCAACCTATAATGATACATCCATGCCTACGAAACACTTAAGGGTCACACCGGTGAGTACATGTAATACGAGCAAGATAAGCAATGATACTACGAAGAGGAATGATTCATAATAGTCATTATGAATCAGTTAAGTATTAAGTTAAGTTTAACTTATTACTAGATTAGTTTAACTAACTAATTAATACAAGTAGTTGTACGTTTACCAGTTGAGTAAATATACAATGTGTTAATTAAAGGTTATCCATGATATGATTTAAAGCTATTAAATCATATAGTAATTGGATAATATTATTGTGTAAATTATATAAAGGTTATTATATAATTAACTATTAAAAGTATAAATACAAGTCTATATATTTCGTGTATATGGGTACCGAAATTATAGTGTGTTAATACTAGACATTTAATAGTTAAGTGCAACAATAATAAAGTAGTTAAAACTATAAGGGATGGAAGTGTAAAAAGGAAGTTTAATTAAGAAATTAACCTTAATTAAACTAGAAGGGCCCTAAGTGAAAGTCCTTCTATTATAAATAGAAGGCTTGGGGTTCCCTTGTAAGGTGCTCATTCCTTACACACAAGCCACGAAATTTTGGCCTCTCTCCCTCTCTATTTCGGCCGAAGTAACAAGGGAAGAACACAAGTCTTGTGTTCTTCGTGTTCTTCGTTCGTTCTTCGTGTTCTTCAAGTTTTGAAGAACAAGGTTATTGCTTAGATCAACTAGAAGATCGCTTGGTTTGTTCATCATCAGTGGATCTATCTTAAGCAATCAACAAGGTATGTTTTGGGAAAACCCTTTCTTCCCTTCTCCCTCTTGGACGAATTCGACCAAAGAACCCTAGGGTTCTTTGGTTGATGGTCGAACGAACCACACAAGCTATGTGTGTGTTCGGGTTCTTCGTACAAGGTTTCTTTCTTGTTAACCTAATCTAAATCTCCAAGATCCCAATCCTTTAGGGTTTAAGGATTAGGTTTAATCCCAGTTCCGCTTTTAGGGATTAAATCAGCTAGTTGGTTTAACCGGTCAAGAACAAGTTCATGTTCTTGGTCAGCAAGGTTCGAACCAAGCATGCTAGGCGGTCGACCCAAGTGGTTGATCGAGTACAATGAAACCCTTCACAAAGATCCACAAAATCTTGGAGAAGGTTCAAACAAAGACACAACCCCAATTGAACCTCAACCCACTCCATCACCCCCAAATGCATCCCAAACACCACCCCAAACAGTCACTCAATCACCCACACCAATAGAAGTCCTGAATGTGTCCCAGGAACTTGAAATAAATCTGCAGAGTGATACTCTTCACTCTGTGGAAGACCTACCAGATAAAACCCAAAATATTTCCACAACTTATAAAAGGAAGAAATCTTCCTTAAAGGACACCAGGGGACAAATTGAGTCACACCCCAGACTCCAAGAGTTGATCTCACAGGAGGAGAGAGATCATGAGGAAAGGGCTCTCACTACTGATGCCCCACAGTTGGGTGCACAGGCCAGTGAGAACATCAATAGGACCCAGACCTCGGCAACTCTAAGTGATGACTCATCTTTTGAGGCAGCACTAAGAGGACCCCGGTGCCAAGAAACCACAAGGGGGGGCACTACTGCTTCTTCTAGGAAGAAGAGAGTGTCCAAACAACCCATTTCATCACCAAGAAGTGATGAGGGTAGAACTGAAACCATTGAATTGACGGAAAGGATGGAAAACCTTAAAGCCAATGTACCTATTAGTGAGCCCGACGATCTTGCTAGATGGAGTGAGGGCAGTATTAAACAAACCAAATTGATGGCTAGGAAGGAAAACCTTAAAACCACTGTACCTGTCAGTAAGCCCGATGATCTTGCTAAAAGGAGTGAGGGCAGTATTAAACAAACACAATTGACGGATAGGATGGAAAACCTTGAAACCACTGTACAAGACTGTCTGAATTTCTTAACAAATCAAGGGAAAACAATGTTGTATATGAAAAAGCACATCAATACCATCAACAAAAGAATGAAATTATATGAGCACATACTATTTCAACAAACAAAGATTATTAGAAAGCTCAGAAGAAAGATTAAGGATAGTGAAGCTCCACCAGTTGAGCTCACTAAGGGGGAGAAGGATAATATACAAAGTATGATAGATGAATCTATTGCAGCAGCAACAACTTCTCTCCTAAATCTCAAGGAAACAAAAGTTGATGAAGGCCCAGAAATGATGAATATTGATGATGAGGCTATTACTACTGATCCTATGGAAGAACAAAATCAACAAGAAATATCAGTAGTAAATGAAGAGGAGGAAACAACTGTACCAAATACTACTGATGTTATAGCAGTAGTAAATCAAGAAGAGGAAAACATTGCACCAAACACTACTGGTGCCCTACCAGTAGTAATTCCTGAAGATATACCAGTAGTAACTACCTTAGTTACTACTGAAGAGGAAATTCCTGAATTTCCTGAACTTATTGATAGTAGAAGACATGTCATCATCACCAAACCACCAACTCCTACTCAACCACTTATCATACCTGACATTGATGATAATGTGAATTGGTTTGAAGTAGATGAATGTACACTTCCTCCACACCCCAAAATACTATTAGAGGATAAACTTCATTTGTTCTATCCAAAGTTACTAGTTCCTGGTATTCCTGATATGAAGTACTCTCCACCTCCATCTGTACTACCTGCTTGTGTTGGAAAGGGAAAGGAAATTTATGATGATGATTATCCCAACAGAGCATTAGGACACCACATGGTGAACAAAATCAACCATGTCAGAGCTGAAAAACAATCAAGATGGAAGGTGAAACATAATAGATTTTTAAAGAGAATAGCTATGTATCAAGCTATTGAAGAAAAGAAAAGGAAAAAGAAGGCTGAAAAGAAAAAATCAAAAACTCAAACAAATAAAGAAGCTGAAATACCTGGTTTAATAAAAGATGTTCAGATAGAAGCTCAATTAGCGGAATTTAGAAGATTGAGAAAAGTAGAAGAAGAACATCTTAATTGTCTTGAAGAGCTGGTAGCAGAAAGTAAAAGAACAAAAAGTGCTCTAACAGATGATGTGTTTGAACAGAAGGCACATATGATTGACTTTCTAAAGTCAAAAGGGCACAGTGCAAAATCTTTTGGCAGAATGAAGATGGTTACTATTATAGACAAATATTGTATTGCCAAGAAGAAAGAATTGGCTGAACAAGAGGCTGAAGAAGAAAAGAAATTAAAAGCCATAAAAACCTTAATGCCAATAAATTCAAAGCTGATCAAAACTGGTAGTGTATCTACTACTGGTGAATCCTCATCTCCCCAGACAAAGAAAAGAAAGGATGATACTCAAGAACAGAGTGTTAAAAAGAAATAAATAACAGACAAAATTATCCCTGTTCTTGAAGTACCTGTTGCTCCCCTTCAAAACAATCAAATCATAAATTGGAGAGTCTTGCCCAATAATGTATTAGTAATTATAAGGGAAGACAAGATTATTCAAAAGTTTACTGGATGGTTACCATTGATCAGATCCTGTACAAGAAGTGATGTAATTAAACTTCTGATCATTGGAAAACCAAGAATGTCAAAGAAATCATGGAGAGAATATGGTGCTGGATACTTAACAAGAATGATTGATGCTGCATTTTATCCAGACAACTATCCAGAATTATTTACAAATCCAGAAAATGTTTATGCATGGAATGTAATTCCAACTGCACATATGTATTTCTTTGAAAGATCAAGTAAAAATTGTGAGCTGTACTTATATGAGAAAGAATATCCACACTCAGAAAAAGTCATATATCAGATATTCATTAACACAATGATGAAGCCATTTGATGCTGTAATGTTCCAAAATAAATTGAATTATTTTACAAAGAAAAACAGCAAGTATATCATTGATCAAAGAAATCAACAGAATCAAAGAACTCTGGAGAAGAGAAAGAAGGAAGCAGAAGAACAAAAGAAACTTGATTGATTGAAAGAGAATCAATAAGTTTAGGGGGAGATTGTTGGAACAAATCACAGTTCAACTTATTACTGATGCTGCAGTTAGTACTGATCATAGTTATTACTGATGAAGACTATGGTTGATACTGATGGGGCAGAAATGTTTACTACTGATGAGTTGATACTGGTGAAGTCTATAACTAGCTTACTACTGATCATGCACATATTGAAGATACTACTGATCAATAGTAGTTACTACTGACGTTGGTTTTGGACTTACTACTGGTCACCAGACTTACTACTGACATTGCTTATTTACTACTGGTGATTGGTTTTACTACTGATACGCGTTTATGGAATATATCAAGTCCGAGATCTTCGCATAGATAGTTATAGAATGTAATTCAATGTATATCTTTTATTATACGATGTAAATCAAGTCCTAGAATAACTAGGGTAAATAGTTTAGCTTCAAGGACTACTATAAGTATGTTCCTTACGAATTGTAAACGTACGTGTGTATTGTTAATCGATAATATACATTGAAGCTTTTTGTGAAACTGTGTTCTTAATATTTTCGCATATTGTTCTTACAGTTCATTGTTCTTAATATATTGATATAGTGTTGATCCGCTGCAACTTCTATCATCAGTTAGATCTAAAGGTTCACAAAAATTGAAGTATATCATCCTGTTGCTAGAATTGAAGTATAGTCTAAAGATACACTTTATTTATATAAATAGTCCTACACTGTACTAAGCATAAGAGGTATAATAATAAATTAACTATTTAACAATGGGTACCCTTTAACAATTACTATGTAGATGCAAGATTTAAATAGTATTGTCGTAAGTCGATGGTTGTAGGTTTCGTCCGGTCCACGTCTAAGTTTCGTCGCGATAGCGCGTTTTACGAAAAAGAAAAGAAAATAGTTTTTCCTAATGACAAGTGATGAGAACGAAACCTACTCGCTCTGCATGCTGGTGAACCTCACTTTCACCTCAAACACAACAGATGAAGCGAGTGTGAGATTTTAGTGTCGGTAGGCAAGGCTAAAAACACAGACTGGACTGCGCTTCTTTTTTTCTTTCTCATTTCTTTCCATAATCTTAATTTATAGAACATTGATATCCAATGGCCATGCAAACCTCCTTATTTCGGGTAATTTGCGTGTTTATATTGTTGGAAATAAAACTAGAGTAATGGACCTAATGGTATTGACTATTGAGTCCTGTCATTTTGTCATACTCATTATTTTGTCATACTCATTAGATGAAATATATGTCAAAATCAAAAAATAATATTAGGAGAGAAAATTATTAGATTACATATGTCATCCTGTCATGTGGATATGATTATGAGTAGGACCAAATAGTAAGACTAAATATCATTTCTCATAAAACTTTGTTGCCCTCAGCTTATAGTTCAAGAGTTGTGTTCTAGGTAGTCCATGTTTTTTTTAAAGTCTCAAGGAATCGATCTTAGTCATTGGATCAAAATGGTGAAGATCAAATCTCTTAGCTACTGACACCTCCGGCCACCGCCCGCCGCCGCCGACCGCCGGCGGTGGTGGTGGTGGCTGACAGTGGTGGTGCTGGTAGTGGGGTGGTGGTGGTATTAATGTATTGAAAAACATGTGATTCATTAAATACAGGAGTTCCAAAATACAGACGAGTATATTGCTTCGAATCACATGTGTTTCAAGTTACGAAACACATGTGATTCACTAAAAACAAGAGTTTCTAAAAACAGGGGAGCATACGAACTACGAATCACATGTGTTTCAAAAGGTGAAACCACATGTGATCACTAAAAATAGAGGTTTCAAAATACAGACGGACATATTACTTCGAATCACATGTGTTTCAAGTCACGAGACACATGTGATTTACTAAAAAAATTGAATACATAATTACCACCACCGTTGGACACCACCATCATTGTCGGCCGCCACCTCCAGCCGATGTCGTCGCCCGCCGGCGGCGGTGATGGTGGGTTATTAATGTATTGAATCACATGTGATGGTAGTGGTGGTGATGGTTTGAGTGTTGATCTTGACCTTTAACTTTTTTTTGATTTAAGGACCACTTGGGACTTACAAAATTCTTAAACTACCTGAACATGCCACTATAGTTCAATTAAGGTCAAGCACGACTTATAAATAATGAGCTTATTTAGACTCATGAGCTTATAAAACTAATATGTTATGTTGGATCCCAACAACACAACCGTGTTGCGTTATGGCCGAGTGACGAAGATATGATAAGTAAATAACAACAAGGTTTCAATGATTAAGAGTTTTATTAAAAACAGCTTAATACAATACAGAGTTTGCGGAAATAGATAGTACACACTACCTAAAACTCTATACTTGAGTTGACACTTTAGACCGCTCAAACTAGAAGAGATATACACTGAGAGTTATATCAGCTGATACTAACAGCTGATATTAATGCCTTAGTAATAACTATGGAGGAGTTAATACTTAGACAATAAACTCTCAGAGAATGTTCTTGTGCTTATGATTTCTAAGATGCTCTGAAGGGTTAAAGGTGTGTTGTAAATGTAAGCATTTTTTACATCTGCATTTATAGCCCAAGATCCATGTTCCTAAGTCCACAAGTTTGACGACGTGTAAACATATTATTCGTCGATGTAGACTTGCCATGGATCATTAAATGCGATTGCACAAGTTATCGTCCCGAGTGTACTTTGTGTCCACTTCTTCCGGTACCTTTTCTGACGCACAGTGAAAGGTGTACTACACAAGTACAGAAGTTGTTGACTTTCTCTTTACATGCTTGAGGGACAAACGATGAAGTTGTACTGACATTATCTTCTATTCCAAAATAAAAGATCTTCATCGTTTTCTTCTTCTTTGAGCGGGAAAGGGAAATGTTCAAGGTGTCAATGAACATTTCCTTCAAGTCTTTATCTGCAGCAGGTACTATCAGCTGATTCCACAATCAGCTGAGTAGTCTTCTTCTTGTCTTTGTCCTTTGGTCATAAACTTCGAATGAACTCTCGTTAATAGCTGTTGATTTGACTTGTATCCTAAACCTAAGTACGTACTCAGCTGAAGGTTTATTGTATATACTTGCTTCAGCTGAGATACTTACTTCAGCTGTTATTTATTCTTCTTGGCTATCGAGCATCAAATCTTATTTACTTAGTCTTGGGACTAACAATCTCCCCCTATTTGATGCAAGCGAATAGCCGTATAAGTGTAACCTTGTAATGATTCAGCTGGAAGGAGTCAGCTGAATACTTGTGTACTTTGACCCTTAGGGTTCTTTTGTATATGTTTATCTTTTTACAATTTTTACAAGTATATTACAAAATTTTGATTTTCTATTGATAAGAAAATTAAAGTACAAGGAAAGAAAAAAAAAACTATAATGTCTTGGATATAGCCGATCCAAGGACATTGTGACACAGTGAGTTGAAGGCTGAGCTTATTAGTTTCTTCATTTCTCTTCCCTCTTCAGTAGAGGAACTCAACACCTTGTGATAGAGCATCAGTTGATCCACATCACATAAGTTCAACTCATCTACCCGCTGGAAGCAAGGCAACTTCTTTTTCTCCAGATAGCAAAAGCCATAAATTGGTTCTTTTACGATCAGCCCAGGGACGAAGTTAACTCCCATGGGGATGGCTTTTGTGATATTGGGTTTTGTTCGTTTTGCAAATATGATGGACGACCCAATATCCAGTGATCTGGAGTCAGCGAGAGGCGGAGAATGGACTTACGTTTCTCCCCTCTCGCTGAGGAGCTTTCACCAACAGTTTCTCTGACAATAGCAGCTTGAGATTCACACAATTCAGGAGGTATACGATATGCCAACTCAGGAGCTTGTTTCCTGATTGTATCGCATAGATTCTTGAAGGAGTAGATTGCGACTTGAATCCTATCTACCAGTTCTGTTATAATCCGCGACGGTCTCGCAGTTCTGGCAGCTGCTTCAGCCTCTTTCCATTCATCGTAGTTGAGAATGAGGCTGATCTTGTTCAGAGCAAACTTTTCATGAAGCACCGCATTCCCAGCCCTTGTTATTACAATTTAATCAGGGCAGCTGGGATCGAATTTGGGGGCCTTTACGCTGGTGATCTTTGCTTCCTGCCTACGCTGATCAAGAACCTTTTTGAACAAACTAATGTTCTCAGCTCTTTGTGCTTCAGCTTGTTGATACAGCTCTTCATGGGCTATTCTTTGAAGGGCTATTGCTGTATCAAGATCAGCAGTGGTTCCAACTTCATTTAAAATGAGGTTTTCAACCAAAGCATATGTAGGCTCCCCCTCAGCAGGATGAGGAATCTCCTGTGAAATAGGCTGAGGGTTTTGGATTTGCGGGGCTTGGACTTTTGGTATAACCAGTTGAGGTTTCAGCTTCTTCTTTTACTGTTCCAGCAGAGGTGATAGGTGGATTTCTTGAGTTGTCACCTACTGGAACGTCTTCAGTATTGGCTCCAACAGCAGAGGTGATTATAAGTTGTGAACTTTCTTGTTCACCATGTTGTTCACCTGCTGAAGTGGCCACTTTCTCCCCCTCAGAGAGTGCCCGAAGAAGAGGGGTACTCTCTGGTGCTGAAGCAGGATGGACATCAGCAGCACCCTCATTAAGCTTGGAAAGAATGTGGTTGAGGGTGCCTTGGAGACCAGCGACTTGGGAAGTCAGCGAGCTGACTTCAGTCTCCATTTTGTCCAACCTGGTGGACACAGCAGCTGCTGACTCATCGATAGCCTTAGAGAGGTGGCTATGAGTGAGCGTCAGCAGGGACTCTTGCTTTGATTGGGCAAGAGCCAGGCTGTCCCGAACTTCGGAGAGAAGTTTGTCGCTTTCGACTCTGTCAGAATCACGAAGGGAGTTCAGCTCTTGACGCACATAGTCGTTGAGAGAGATGATCTCGCTGGTGTTGAGGCGAATCTGATCAGAAAGAAGAACCAGCTGAGGAGTCTGAGTGTGGACCTCAGCGTGCAGAGAAGTTATGCTGGAAGAGAGATTCTCAGCAGTTTTGGCAAACTTCTTTGGAACATCCCTGCGAAGGGAGTCCATCTGCTTCCTCAGCGTGGCCATCCCAGGTCGAATCTGGGATGTAACAACACTAGACATCAGAGCAGCAGCGGCTCTGATGGGAATGCTTCCTCCAGCTTTGCTGGATTCAGCATGGGACACTTGGACGCTTTTGGGGAGGGGGTCCGGCATGTCTCCAGCTTGAGGGGTAACCTCAGCTGCGGAAGAAGGTGTTCCCGAGGTAGGAAGAAGAGTTCCTATGGGATCCTCAGAAACTATGGGGGGTGGGTTGGGTCCAACTGAAACTTCTGGGGTTAAAACAGAAGTGCCTACTTCAGTTGTCAAAACAGGTTGAAGCCCAGATTCTTGCATCTCTTCATCATCTTAAAAGATGTACTGCTGAATGGGGATATTAGCAGAATCAAACATCATATGAAATGCTGTTTGAGAATCTGGTGCTTCGGTCTCAACAGTCGGCGAAACTGTTATGGAGACTAGAGGAAGAGTTCCTCTAGGTGGTGGGTTAGCTGCCTCACAGCTAAGTTGGCGAATACGTTCGCGATCACTGGCAGCTTGGGTGATTACCTCAGTAACAACTTGGTATAAAGTTGTCTCTTCATTGGTGGTGGTGGTTTCCTCGATCATCAGCTGGTTTACGCTGGTGACGTTGTGGGAAACAGAAAGAACAGCTTCAAGATTGACTTGGTTTCTAGTCAGTCTATCATCAGCTGATGACTCAGTAAGTGATGAAGAAGTTGGGGGTGGTGTGTGTGCAGCTGACACTCGGGTGGCTTGGGATGAGCCAAAAACTTCACCAGCAGTCTGTTGAGAGACTGAGGTTGCTTGTGGAGTTTGTTCCCTTGTTACAACGACAAATAATGAATCGGTCGAGGAGCTACGCAGAGGTGTGGAGCCGGCACTAACTCCTAAAGAACGAAATTGCCGTTTTGAAGTCTGCTGACTTGTTGAGAAATCAGCAGAGTGGATGAAAGGGAAGGAAGACGAAACAGCCGAGAGTGTTCGACTAGGAACTCCGAATATTGGTGGAGTTCCTTGATAAACACTGCCAATCTGAAAATGAGAAGAACAAAGATCAGAAGCTGATGAAACCTCTGATCGTAAGGGATCTTCTCTGGGACCCCGGCTGAGTCCAGATGCTGATACTTCTTCAAGTTCAGCATCTGAAATCATCTTTTCTGCACCAATAGTAGCAGTCCTTCTGACCTCCAGCAGAGGGGAGACAGAAGCACTGGTGGCAGAAGAAGATGATAAAACGAATGAAGAAGAAGGAGGGCGATTAGAGGGTCGCTTAACTCGCTTCTTCACCACCAGAGGAGAGTCATCTGCATCAGCAGAATCCTCATTCTCAAGGATTGGGATCCCTGTTGAGGTGGTGGTTTTCCCATCAGCAGCTGGGGATGGCCGCCCAGTTGAGGGAAAACGCTTCAGATGAGGAAAGGACTTACCTTCTTGGAGGGCAGATTTCTTCGATGTTGAGCCCTTCTTTCGATCCCTTTTGGATCTGACTCGATCATCTATGATCTTCAGCATGTACGAGGTGAGGGGAAATGCCTTCTCATCATCCTTCTTCTGGAATATGAGGCTGGAAATGGAACGGACCATCACCGATTCCCCAGGGACGTCATCATAATCTATCTCCAACTTTTTAAGCATCACATGTGCAACGCACAATGTGAAAAAGTGAAGATAGGGAATGTTATTTCCCTTGCTTTTCAGCTTCGTCTTGACCTCCTCGTACACCAGTTTCCCGAAGTCGATCCGCTGACCAGTGACTAGGGCTTCAGCAAAGACTTGGATGCTGGAGTTGCACTGGTTGAGAGACCCGGAATTGCCTCCGATACCCTGAATGATGTGGGTAAAGAAATAGGCCCAGGGTCTCGTCAGCTGAGACATCTTGAAGATCGGCACCTGATCTTTTTCATTTTCTAATCTGTATCCAGTGATACTGATTAGACTCGCTTTAGCTTCATCAGCAGATTTAGTCTGCTGATATTCTTCACCAGGTTACAGATAACCGAATCCGCAAGCAACTCGGAAATCATCAAGAGAAATGGTGATTTGATGAGTTCCGACTTGCGCAGTGATGTCGTCTCCAGGAGCGGAGGCGGTCATCCAGAAACCACGCAAGAGTTCAATGATACTCTTGGTGACCCTTGTAAAGGCACCACGGATGCGGCAGTGACGCACAAACGTCACAACCGGTCGATAGATATCGTCAAGATCATCCAGTGGGGAAAAGTTGCCTACTAGGTTTGAGTTCTGAGTGAACCCAATAGCAGCCCTAGTAAGAGAAACCTTTGAGGCTTTCTTCGACATTTTGGGGAGAGAGGGAAGAAAGATAAAGGTTTAGAAATAGAGGGTTTATGGAGAAAGAATTGTGGGAGGGATGGATAAAAATGAGGAAGAGAGGTGGGTATTTATAGGAGTTTTATGGGTCAGTTTGGGTAAAGTTCGAGTTAAAACCGGGTCATAATTGGATAGTTACAAACCAACTATACACACGTTGGTTATCGTGCAAAGGTGGTTGGACGTGACAGTGTGAGAAAGTGGAGCCGTTTCTGTGTCAGGGTAGTGGAGCCGTTTCTATGTCAGAGGTCTTGTCCCTCATAAATGCCAAATATTTCCACTCGAGTGGAAATATTTACCACAGAGAACGTGTGGACAGGGTAGGAAGATGCCTTTTTGGGAGAACCAAACGTTTTAACTTATAAAACTTGATAAGTTATCATTTAAGAGATTTTATTCAGCTGACTGATGGATTCAAAAGATTTTAGTCAGCTGAATGTACTAAGTGACAAGGTGAATCTTATCAGCTGCTGATAGTACTTCAGCAGTTGATTCAAGCATTTAACATGCCTAGCTCGCTGATCAAAAAGTTGAATCGTTTTTCATCTAAAGGCTTAGTGAATAGATCAGCCAGCTGAAGGTCAGTTGAAATGAAGTGGAGTTCCACGTCACCTTGTTCAATGTGATCTCTAATAAAATGATACCTTATGTCGATATGTTTGGTTCTGGAATGAAGAACTGGATTGTTGCTGATTGCAATAGCACTCGTGTTATCACAATAGATAGGAACTTTGCAGAAGTTCGTATCGAAATCAACAAGCTGATTCTTCATCCAAAGGACTTGAGCACAACAGCTTCCAGCAGCAACATATTCTGCTTCAGCTGTGGAGGTAGAAACAGTGCTTTGTTTCTTGCTTGTCCAGCTGACTAGCTTTCCACCAAGCAGCTGACATCCTCCAGTGGTGCTCTTTCTATCCATTTTGCAACCTGCAAAGTCTGAATCTGAATAGCCAATTAGATCAAACCCGGAGTCTTTGGCATACCAAAGACCTAGGCTTGGAGTACCCTTAAGGTACCTCAAAATTCTTTTTGCGGCTATTAAGTGAGATTCTCTAGGATCAGCTTGATACCTAGCACACATGCAAGTAGCAAACATAATGTCTGGTCTGCTGGCGGTGAGATAGAGTAATGATCCAATGATTCCTCTATAGAATGTGACATCAACTGACTTACCAGTTATGTCAGCATCTAAATTGTTTGGAGGAGCCATTGGTGTTTTCATGGATGATGATGAATTCATATCAAATTTCGTTAACAGATCTTTGCTATATTTTTCTTGATTTATAAAAATTCCATTTTTAGATTGCTTAACTTGTAAGCCAAGAAAATATGTCAATTCACCCATCATGCTCATCTCATACTTTGTAGACATAAGTTTTGAAAAACGTCTACAAAGTTTTTCATCAGTAGCACCAAAGATTATGTCATCCACATAAATTTGAACAAGAATGATATCACCTTTGATTTTGCGAATGAATAAGGTTTTATCAATCTTTCCCCTGGTGAAATCATTTGCTATGAGGAACGAAGAGAGTGTATCATACCATGCACGAGGAGCTTGTTTCAACCCATACAACGCTTTATCCAGTTTAAACACATAGTCTAAATACTTAGGATTTTCAAACCCTGGTGGTTGTTTAACATACACTTCCTCCTGCAGCTTTCCGTTTAAGAAGGCACTCTTCACGTCCATCTGAAAGATTGTGAAGTCTTTGTAAGCAGCGTAGGCTAGAAATATTCTAATAGCCTCAAGCCTAGCCACTGGAGCAAATGTTTCATCAAAATCAATTCCTTCCTCTTGTCTGTATCCTTGTGCAACAAGTCCTTGTTGCGAATAACTACACCTTCTTCATCCATTTTATTCCTAAATACCCATTTAGTACCAATTATAGTCTTTCCAGCTGGTGGAGGCACCAGCTGCCATACTTTGTTGACCTCGAATTGGTTAAGTTCTTCCTGCATCGCCTGAATCCAGCTTGAGTCTTCTAAAGCAGCTTTAATATTTTTCGGTTCTTCAGTTGCTAGAAAGCAAGACCATAAGCAAAGATTGCATGATGCTTTACTTCTAGTGACTACTCCCTGCTGTGGATCTCCAATGATTAACTCAAATGGATGTTCTGAGGTCCACTTAGATTGAGGAGCAGTAGTAGAAGAGGAAGATTCAGCAGAATTAGATCCTTGTTGAGTGGCTGACTGCTCAGCAGGATGAATTACTTCATTTTGAAGTGATCTTCTTGAAGTATGAAGAGGTGGCTTAGAAGTAGCCTTGGATGATGCTCTAACTGTTGGAATCTCTTGTCGAACAGCTGCAATGTCCACAAGATATGTAGGAGCATCATGGAATGTCTCATCTGATTCATTTACGGGAACATCAAAGAGATTTAAAGCATCGGAGAATGCTTCAGTTGTATCATCAGGAGATGATTCAGCTGATCTCTGAAAGGCATCAAACGAGTCAATAGAGGATGGGTTCAAAGCTTTTGAGTGTTCTTCAAAAGTAACATTTATGGACTCTTCCAATGTTTGTCTTCTTTTGTTGAAAACTCTATATGCTTTGGATAGAGTGGAGTATCCCAAGAAGATGGCTTCATCAGCTTTAGAGTCAAATTTACTCAGCTGATCTCTTGTGTTTAACACAAAACACACACATCCAAACACGTGAAAGAAACCGATGAAGGGTTTCCTTTGACGAAAAATCTCATAAGAAGTCTTTTTGTGTCTCTTCACATAGAGAGACCTATTTTGAGTAAAACAAGCTGTGTTAACAGCCTCTGCCCAAAATTGCTTAGGCATGTTTGACTCAACAAGCATTGTTCTTGCAGCTTCTATAAGGGTTCTGTTCCTTCTTTCAGCAACTCCATTCTGTTGAGGTGTTCTAGCAGCTGAAAAGTTTTGGGAGATCCCAACATCTGAACAGAAATCTTCCAAAGTCTTGTTTCTGAATTCAGTACCGTTGTCTGATCTCAGCATGTTGACTCTAGACCCATTTAGAAGTTCCATCCTTTTGATGAACTTGATAATTTCATCAGCTGCATCACTCTTGTGGCGTAAAAATATAACCCAAGTATATCGTGAGTATTCGTCAACGATAACAAGTGTATACTTCTTTCCACCTAGACTTTCAGTGCTCATGGGACCAAAGAGATCCATATGGAGCATGTGAAGGCAACTGTCGATGGAAAAACATTGCTTCGATTTGAAGGAGCTTTTGTGTTCTTTACCTTGTTCACATGCAGAACAAAGCTTATCCTTTTCATATTTGATTTGTGGCAGATCATTCACCAGCTGACCTCGCACCAGCTTCGATATATTTTTGAAGTTCAGGTGAGATAGCCTTTTGTGCCACAACCAATTCAGCTCCTCAGTGGATTGAGAGAATAGATAGACTTCTTGATTTTGAGGATTCATGTCAAGTGTATAGACATTCTTGGTTCTGGGAGAAACTAATACTACCTTTCCATTCTTATCTGTCACCGTTCCTCTGTATTCGTTAAAGTTCACTGAGAACTTTGCATCACAAAGTTGACTAATACTGATAAGGTTATGTTTCAGCCCATTTACATAACCAACTCTTGCAGTCGTTAGCATAGTGTCCCTTCTTGTTGCAGTTGTAGCAAGTTATCTCAGAGATGTCAGGTGTACTTCCAGAGGGTCTGGAGGACACAGCTGATGAGATAGATCTGCTACTCGAGCCTCTAGCTGAGGAGCCAGACTTGTTTTTGAAGAATTTTCTGTTTTTAACAAGTAAGGCCAACTCAGATATAAGGGCATCGTTGTCTTCATCTTCATCGACTTCTTCAATGCTGACTTCCGGCATGTTGAACAAACCAACAGCTGAAGTGTTGTCAGCCTCATCATCTGATGGTGGATATTCGATTTTGCTAGGCTTGTTTAAGGAGACAAGAGCAGTCGAAGATCCAGCAGAACTCACTTTAGAGTCCTTTGCAGGTTGAAATTTGTTGAGTACAGTTCTCTCATGGCTTAAGAACATACCATAGAGAGATGAAAGAGTATAATCTGTCAAAGTAGGAGATGTACTCATGAAAGTTATAATGGTAGCCCATTTAGAAGGTAAAGCTGCCATAAACTTACACATTTTGGACATATCGTCCTTATCAACCCCATGAGACTTCAGCTCGTTTAACAGAATGTTATAACGATTGAAAGTTTGAGCTATAGTCTCACTTGGCTTGGCTTTAAACAGTTCATAATCATGTATGAGCATGTTTTTGTTATGTTCACGCACAACAGATGTGCCTTCATAAACTTCAGCCAGCCGTTCCCACATCTCTTTAACTGAGTCACAAAACTGAATATTGTGATACAGTTCATCACCAACTGCTTGAAAAAGCATGTCTCTACCCTTGTTCTTAAGATGAACAAGACGTTTTTCAGCATCTGTCCACTGAGCCTCAGACTTCACCACATAGTGTTCTGGTGTTTCAGAAGAACCAGGAATGAGGGTTTTGGGAACATATTTTCCTATCGTGATATTATCTTTGAGTTTTGGGTGATAGGTAACCATGTGGCACAACATACGGGTTTTCCACATGGGGTAGTTGGTTTGAGTGAGTTTGGGAGGTTTTCCAGATGATGGAAGATCTGATGATGTAGGTTCAGCCATAATAGATGCTCAAAATTGATGGAAAACAATTTTGACACCTGCTCTGATACCAGTTGTTGGATCCCAACAACACAACCGTGTTGCGTTATGGCCGAGTGACGAAGATATGATAAGTAAATAACAACAAGGTTTCAATGATTAAGAGTTTTATTAAAAACCACTTAATACAATACAGAGTTTGCGGAAATAGATAGTACACACTATCTAAAACTCTATACTTGAGTTGACACTTTAGACCGCTCAAACTAGAAGAGATATACACTGAGAGTTATATCAGCTGATACTAACATCTGATATTAATGCCTTAGTAATAACTATGGAGGAGTTAATACTTAGACAATAAACTCTCAGAGAATGTTCTTGTGCTTATGATTTCTAAGATGCTCTGAAGGGTTAAAGGTGTGTTGTAAATGCAAGCATTTACATCTGCATTTATAGCCCAAGATCCATGTTCCTTAGTCCACAAGTTTGACGACGTGTAAACATATTATTCGTCGATGTAGACTTGCCATGGATCATTAAATGCGATTGCACAAGTTATCGTCCCGAGTGTACTTTGTGTCCACTTCTTTCGGTACCTTTTCTGACGCACAGTGAAAGGTGTACTACACAAGTACAGAAGTTGTTGACTTTCTCTTTACATGCTTGAGGGACAAACGATGAAGTTGTACTGACATTATCTTCTATTCCAAAATAAAAGATCTTCATCGTTTTCTTCTTCTTTGAGCGGGAAAGGGAAATGTTCAAGGTGTCAATGAACATTTCCTTCAAGTCTTTATCTGCAGCAGGTACTATCAGCTGATTCCACAATCAGCTGAGTAGTCTTCTTCTTATCTTTGTCCTTTGGTCACAGACTTCGAATGAACTCTCGTTAATAGCTGCTGATTTAACTTGTATCCTAAAGCTAAGTACGTACTCAGCTGAAGGTTTATTGTATATACTTGCTTCAGCTGAGATACTTACTTCAGCTGTTATTTATTCTTCTTGGCTATCGAGCATCAAATCTTATTTACTTAGTCTTGGGACTAACATGTTATATAATTATATGTTATACATTTATATATGTCATATTAAAATTAAAATTTTTAAATAATATATTAAATATTATATTTAGATAAAATAATTATATATTTTGTGTATACTGAGATCTTAAGTCAGCCAAACGAATCGAGACCAAGTCTGCAAAAATTTTAACGAGCCAAGTTCGAACTTTACACATAAGACTCGAAACGAGCCGAACTCGAGCTCGATAACTATGATACTAAGAAAGCCGAGCTCGAAAGTTTGGACTTGGTTCGGTATTTACACCCGTAATAATTACCTATTTTCAACTAATTAAACCGCATCTCATATCTTTTTTAGCCGGCTTACAATGAATTAAATAGTGATAAATAGACTCAATGTTGTCCAAACAAATTGGACAAAGAAGGGAATCTAGCTCAATACAACCTAATCAAGGACTCTTCCCCCATCAGGGCCAAACCCAAATCCAATAACCGACCCAAACCTCATCCACCTAATTATATTTAATTTGAACCGACACATTTCTTTATATGTTTTAAAGTTTATATAATCTATTGTATATATCTTTTAAGATTACTAGATTTTTATCACACATGACATGACGGGCACCAAGAACCAATTTAGTCGACGTCAAGCGTTCGCCAAATGACATCACCCAAGCATTCGAACTAGCCACCTCTTGTTGAATTTTTCAACCACCGTTTCTAAACAATAAGTTGCCTCGTATTCACAAGACCAAGATACGATAATAAGAATAAACTCGCTCTACGCCATAACACTATTCACACTCGGATCTTCGGGATCAAATCTTAGACCTGAAGGTATCCTTTAGATACTTTGGATCAATGTTATATAAATCTGGGAGGATAGACGCACGAGTACGTTGTTCACCGTCTACAATTATGTTGGTTGAAGTGAAGAAAATTATACCAAAGCTGAAGGAGAGATTCTATAAATTAAGGGGCGATTAGATTTGCAATCTTGTACACATCAGAGTCATGGCCCTTGACGAAGGCTCAAGTAAGAAAAATGGAGGTGGAGGTGATGCGAATGCTGAGGTACATTTGTAGCAAAACCATGCTAGACAGTATGTCGAATTGAGCTTTTAGAACAAACCTTGATGTAGAATATATCATCAACAAGATGAGGGAAAAACATTTATCATTTAACGGCAATGAAATTTTTCTAACCTTGTCATTTAGCTCCTTTTTGCCGTTAAAAAGTTAATTTATACACTTGTACTTATCAAATGAGTAGAAAAATTTAATAAGAACTAATAACATGTGTCATGTAGGGGTGATTATCGGGCCAAAACCGAACCGAACCGAACCGAACCGATAGAACCGATAACCGATAAGGGGAAAATTTAGGAACCGAAACCGAACCGATTAGGTCTAATCGGTTTCGGTTCGGTATCGGTTCGGTTATCGGTTTTCGGTCCCCAAAACCGATTTGGACCGATAAGCTAGAGCAAATTAACAAAAAAAAAATCATCATCAACCAAATAATTATCACAAACTGCATTTGTGTTCACGAATCGTCACAAACAACATAAATCGCAAATGCACTTCCAAAAATCATCTCTTCCAAAAATCATCACAAACAACAAAATTCAAATGTGAAGTCTAAAAATTCAAAATAAACGGTCCACAAAAAATCGCAAATGTCCACAAGCGTAAATCATCACTCCTTGCGTGTCTCCCCATTTTCATCTCCCTTGTGTTCACGAATCGTCTCTTCAATTTCTACATAAAAACAAAAAATTATACCAAGTTAATATATGATCAACAATTCAACATTTGTCTATAATCGGTTGTTAATTATTACCTTTTGCTATGTCATCATCATTCAAAATATCATCAACATTGTCTATAATCGGTTTCCTTGACTTCCTTACCCAATCTTGGGTACAAATCAAAGCTTCTACTATGGAGGTTGACAAACTAGTTCTATACGGCTCCAATACGCGTCCCCCGGTGCTAAAGGCCGACTCGGATGCCACAGTGGATATTTGTATTGCTAGAATATCTAAAATAAAAATATACAAAGTTATAAGTTATAACTCATAAGAATTAAATGTATTATATAAGTTTACCTTTTGCCATCCGAGAAAGGATTGGGAAACGCATGCCATTTTGTTTCCACCAATTTAGTATGTCAAAACCTTTTTTCCATGGAGTTTTCGGCTCGTCTAAGTATCTTGTTAACTCTGTATCCATTGCAACCGAATTGGTTCCCTCCTCCTTTAAATACTCACCAAAAAAAACATTCCCGACATCACTACAAACATCTTCATTAATATCCTCTTGAGATGAATCGTTACAGTCGCCCGACTCGCCCGTGTCACACTTTTGTTTATACATCTGAAACAAATTATCCATTCGGGCTCTAATGTCTTTAAGTAAAGTATCCGTCATGCTTTTAATGTCGTCATCACTTATTTTCTTGTACTCCAACAAATACTTAATAGCATGCTTAGTTAATGAGAACTTCACTGTTGGGTCCAATAATTCCGCGAAATGCATAAAGTCATTAACTTTCTCAAAATCCCCCCAATACTTGTCATACTTATTGAGCATTTCTTTACCCATTAAAAAAAATATTGGGCTTTCTTCCCAATCCCGTAGATGTTTATTGACATCAAAAATTTCTCTTAAAAACAAATGGGCCAAGGGTTTCGAAGACCCTGAGACAAGCTCGGTTTTTCTTTTGAAGATCTCAAGAAATTTGACCATGTCTTTACAAGCACTAAAATCTGAATGTTCTGGAACTTTTCCTAGATCACTCGCATATGATTTATCTATCATCAAAAAAGCAAGAAAATATATATAAGTTAGCAAATCAATTAAAACATCAAATAAAATTTAAACATTTACCTTCAACTTCATACTTCACGAAAGCATCTTCCAACGCCACGGCAATTTTTAATGAATCATGAGTGGAGTTCCATCGTGTAGGACAATCACCACATAAAAATTTCTTTGATCCAAATTTACAATCTTTCATGCACTTCTTGAATTTCTTTATTCGTTGTGTGGATTGTCTTATATAACGAACCGCTTTTTGCACAACTTCTACGTGACAACTTTGTTCTTTCAAACCATCTTTAACAATAAGATTTAATATATGAGCCATGCACCTTATTTGGAAGTGTTTTCCACCATCATACATATTTGGCAACTTTTTTTTCAAAAATTCACATGCGGTAGTGTTTGAACTTGCATTGTCTAGTGTCATGCTCATTACATTTTTAATCCCCCACCCATGTATGCAATCTAACAACTCACGACCAATATCATCACCCTTATGACTATCAATGGGTCTAAAGTTAATAATCCTCTTATGCATTACCCATTCATCGTCAATAAAGTGTGCCGTGACAACCATGTAATTCACCCGTTGACACGAAGATGTCCAAGTGTCCGTGGTCAAATGAACCGTAGTGGTTGGACTACTTAAGTAATTAAACAACTTGTTTCTTTCCTCAATGTAGTACTTGGCAACATCTCTACTAACTTTATGACGTGAAGGTAAACTAAACTTCCCATTTAATGCATTTGTGTACTCAATAAATGCTTCATTTTCAACAAACTTAAATGGTAGTTCACCGACTACAAATAAGTTTAATAAAGCTTTCTTGATTCTTTTTTCATCATGCATCCATGTGTTTATGCTTCCCTCCCCATCTACTTCTTTCTTCATTTGTAATATAGTTTGTTTCTTATTAGCTCGGTTAGCGAATTTTGGATTTTTATCACATATGGGAAAATGTCTTTTCAAGGCAGTAGTTCCGTTTTTGTTTGGATCCGCTTTATAAATAATTGAACAAAAGAGGCATTTTCCGTGCAGTTCTTCAATTCCCTCCTCTGTTTTCAGCATAATCCGTTCAAAGTAATTCCAACATTCGGCTCTTAACTTTCGCTTTTTTGTTGGTTTTTTTTGGGTATTCTCAGGTTGGGTATTCTCGGGTTGGGTATTTTCTGGTTGGGTATTCTCGGGTTGTGTAATTTCTGGTTGGGTATTATCAGGTTGTGTATTATCTTGACGGGTATTATCTGGTTGGGTATCATCGATAAAAACTTCATCATCCTAAAAAGACATAAATATTGCAATGGGTTAATAAACACATGGAAATATATGCTATAAATGATAATGATAATTCACATGGACATGCATTTTAAGAAGAAATAATTCATATGCACATGATAATTCAATTGGGTAAATGGCACGTAATATATTCTGTATCATCTTGATATTACTATATAGTCTATATTAGGGTAAATAATCCACTGTATCATCATGATAAATTGATAATTCAATTGGGTAAATAATCCATTGTAATATACTATTATACTATCACTGTATCATCAAATTGGTAATCAAAAAGACAAATGTATCATCAAATTGGTAATCAAAAAGACAAAAACTATCACTGTCCATTTAAATTTGAGATGTTCATGTTGGAATAAAATTATATTGAGGGACATAATTGTCCATTTAATTTATATATCCTTGTAAAAAATAAATCTCTTCCTTTACCAAATCATAACCCTATTTGTATAATGTATTCTACCCAGAATTTTTCTACTAGGAATTATATTATGCATGCGCATATTCTAATATGTGTTTATACGGAGTAATATTTTAGATTCAAAAATTCTAATCGGTAATCAAAAAGACAAAAACTATCACTATATCATCAAATTGCTTAAAATTATAATCTGTATCATCACGTTTTTTCGATTCAAAAATCAAAATCGGTAATCAAAAAGACAAAAACTATCACTGTTATTCAAGAACTCGAGATACTTACGTCAATTTGAGTTTCTTCGGTGTTGACCCAGTTCTTGATGTTGTAATCCATGATGATCGTATAGACGTATACAACCAAATGCTTGAGAGATTGAGAGACGAGACTACGGGAGTATTGGTTCATACTGTCATGTGAATATATCAGCTAAACTATATATCTGTTGAAACAGTGGACTCTTCGAGGACTTTGCATTGGTCTGTAACTTCAACTCTTCAAACGGATGGACTTTGCTTATTACAATTTTCACCAGGATTCATCATATTCATTGCTGTTGTTTGGATCTTGCAAGAAAATACCACAGTTCGTATACTTCGTTATGTCATTTTGTTTATTGGTATAATCTTATGCAGATTTACCTCTTTAAATTCAAGTAAACGACACATGAATTTCTTGTATGTTTGATTTGCAGGTGTTATGAACAGTTTGTTTTCAGTTTATGGTAACAATCATCTATGGACTATGGTCAGTTAAATTAAGAAACATGTAGTAATATTTGATAATGATTTGGCAGATATTTATGATGATTTGATTTATAGGAGAGTGAACTCCACTGATGCTGAGAAGTATGATGGTAAAATTTATAAGTCTGTATGCGTATGAATTTGATTATTTTTACATGTGCAGAATTATGGAGCTGGATCTTATTCATAACTTTTGATCTCAACCCTTGATTGAGTGATTTGTAACTATAAAATAGCTAAATATTTTTCGTTTTTTTTACTATGAATTCAGTCTAGTTTTCTGGACATATATAGAAACTGTGTTTTTTTTTTTTTTGGCATTGAAAGTTTTTCCCAAAACAAACACCAACTAACAAAACTATTGTAACAAGAATGTATGAAGTTAAATGTCCAGATCATCATCTGGGTCCTCATCAGAATCAGCCATCTCATCATCTGAATCACGAAAATATATTATCTCTCCCCTCCCCAATTCTTCATTTTCACCCACAGATTTACGGCCGTCATAAATTTTAACCGATTTTCTCGTTTCTGAAACCCAAACATAACCACTTTATTATTAACCAACAATCAAATCAAATCAAATCCTATACAACACAAAAACAATTACCTTGGTGCTCAAATGGAAGTACAACTTTTGCTCTATCATTTACTTCCTTTTCTGACAGCTGTAAATTGAATTGCACCTGCCAAATTTCATAACATGCAGTTTAATTATATACCCAACATAAAAAAATAATAAATAACTTAGGCAACATAATCTAACCTTAGGAACAAGGCTCTGTGCAACTTGATTCTCAACAGCTGATGACATAGTTGTGAATTTGATAAATGACTGCTCAACAGAGAACTCTTCATACTACAAAATTAACTGCTTTAGTAATTAAAATAATGATTAATTATTATAAGCAACAATTTGCTTTTGAGAGAAAATTACCAATTCCCTAATACGTCCATTCCTGCGTGTGAGAGAAGCTTTAAATTGGCCTTTTTTGTAACTTTGTTCAAGCAAAGAAAGTTTATTATTATTACTACTGTTGTTCTCTTTAAATGTATTTGTTGCTTCTGTAGTAACTGTTTTTACTTCAGCCACCATTGGAATCATGTGTTCAAAGGCAGAAACGGTTTTTACATCGTGTAGATCAGAATGCAGTAGCCAAAACACACTAGATACCTGAGCTGCAAACAGTTAAAAACTTAAAACACTTTCTTTTTATGATGCAACATTTTCTTTTCTTTTTTTAAAAATGAAAAAACAATTTCAAAACAGATCAAGAAACATACCATGGCTCCTGAGATTGCTTACAAGCCTAGTAGCTGATTTAACCGATGTGTTTCTTAACATCTCGCTTACCTGAACAAAAAATGAGATAACTAAATTATATACACAAAACAAACTTTATAAAAAATTATATGAATTACCGAGTCTATGGCAACTGAGAACCGATTTTTTCCATCACCAACAAGTCCTGCAAACAGATGCAAATCATATGAATAGAGAGTTTGAAACTGAAGTATAATTTTCAACAATTTGTGATATAAAATGCTATAATTTATTACAGAAATGCATGAGTACCTTTTCCCAAAGCAATAATCGAAGAGAGCATATCATTTAAGTTTCTCACATCTTTGCATAAAGTAACGTTTGGTGAAGCTTCTGTTGATGGAGTTTTAAGCCGTTCCTTCCAACCCAAAGGATCCGTGTAACAATCCAAAACTCTCAACCTGTCACAAAATAAACTCCATTAGAAGAAATTAGTTTCATTCCAATTTGTAAGATAACAACTAGATGAAGAACATTGGACATGAAATGCAGAAATAGTGATCAAAATCTAACCATTCGTGTGATGTGGAGATATCAATTCCTCTGTTTTTAAGCAATTCAACTGTGAACGAAGGACTCCGAGAAAAAGTCACGAGCACTATTCCTCTGAAACTCGAAATAAAACATGTACATAACTCCGTTGAATTCAATCAACACTTGAGGGACTAAATTTCAAATTTTTTGAAGAAGAAATGTGGAAATTTTACCGAGACTGAGATTTCCCGGATGAAATGAAGGATGACAACTGCGTGAAAATGTAATCGAATACGACCGGACCGAACGGTGAATCAACAGAATCAGTTATGGCGAGAGAGGTGGCGTGCTCACCTTCTAGAGCTCCGTCGCGGAGGACTCTGCAAACAGCGTCCGCCATTGTTCGCCGGTAGAGAATTTATGCGCAAAACCCTAACTCGATTGGGAAGATGATTATGCATTTTTATTATATTAAGCCCTTATTAATTGGCCGAAGTGTTTTATGGCCCCAAAGTATTTGTTTGTTACTATGTAGTCTGCTAATTATAAATTAATATTCTTTAAGCCCTTAATGTTTATGTTTGTTAACACTAACTCCTCGTACTCGAATGTTTATGTTTGTTAACACCAACTACTCGTACACATATTCCCACCAGAATCACTTTACAAATCTTAACCAAATAATCAAAAATTTAGTTCATTCTGTATAGTGAATGCCATATGTTAACTTATATCTATTCAATAAGCCTAGATATACTAGTCTTTGACATTTCATCAAACACTTGATGTGCATGTAAATGAATCCAGTATAGAAATCATTACAAAAATAGCTTGTACATTCATAAAAAAATTTATAGACTACCAGACATAACATTCAAAAACAAAATTATAACATCCATACACAACAAAAGAGGCGCGGGAACTCAATTCAGGGGATTTCTCTCAATGGGGTCTGGTGCACTGATCCGTCCACCATAAAAAACGAGGCCGTGTCTTTTTTTTAGAAGAAATTCTCAAAGATTTAGGTGTTGTTTGATAGGAACAAAATGATTAAGCGCTGAATGATTCAACAGTCTGAATGATTAAGAGGTTTTATATAAAACTTGGTTTTATTGTGAGAAACTTTTTTATAAGAATTCTGAGTGCTTAATGATTCAGCATATGTTATATGAAAGAATGATTTAGTACTTTTTTGCTATCTCATTCAGCATATACATCATTCAGATGCGCTAAACAAACACACTGAATGCTGAATGATTCAGCATTAAGCGCTGAATGCCTCCATTAAGCTGCAAACAAACACCAACTTATGCTAACAGACCTACTTTTCACAGCAATTTATTTAAAAACCTTTCTATTGAGCAACAGGTCAGTCTAGAAGGTTCTTTTTCGGAACAGGAAATCAAATCTGCGGTTTGGCAATGTGGCAACGAGAAATCTCTGGGCCCGGACGGTTATTCTTTAAAATTCTTTAAACACTTTTGGCAGATTATTAAATCCGATCTTATGGATGCGGTTAAGTGTTTTGAAGCCCACGGTAATCTTGATCATGGGTGCAACGCTTCGTTTATTTCCCTCATCCCAAAGTGTCCTGACCTGCTATACTTTTCTGATTTTAGGCCCATTAGCCTCATCGACTCCTTTTATAAAAATAATCTCTAAGGCCATGGCAAACCGACTAGAACAGGTTATTGGCTCGGTTATTGGCCCCGAGCAAACCGGGTTTCTTCAAGGGAGAAATATTTTGGACGAACCGCTTAATTAGTGAGGTCCTTTCTTGGATTAAACACTCCAAACGCAAAGCTTTTCTCCTTAAGGTTGATTTTGACAAAGCATTCGACTCCATTTCGTGGGATTATTTGGATGGTATTATGAGTCTTATGAGTTTTGGCTTAAAGTGGAGAACTTGGATCAAGGAATGTCTCTCTCTTCGGCATCCGCTTCAGTCCTTATTAACGGATCCCCGACCAAAGAATTCCGTATGTCAAAGGGAGTTCGCCAAGGTGATCTGATGGCCCCATTCCTCTTTCTTATCGCTGCTGAGGGTCTCAATGTTGCTCTTCAAGAGGCGACTATTAAGGGTGTTTTTCATGGTGTTAGGCTGCCAAACAATGGCAAGATCATCTCCCATCTTCAATATGCTGATAATGCCATTTTCATTGGAGATTGGTCACCCGTTAACGTCATCAACCTTATTCACATTCTAAGATGCTTTTATCTTTCGCTGGGACTTAAAGTCAATCTTAACAAGAGCTCTATCATGGGTATTGGGGTAAGCGATTTAGATACTTCTTCGCTAGCCGCTTTTATAAATTGTTCAGCCGACTCGTTCCCCGTTATGTACCTCGGTTTACCCATTGGTGTTTCTATGAACAGTTGTGCCTCGTGGAATCTCGTTATTGAAAAATTCCAATCCAAATTATCTAAATGGAAGGCGGATTCCCTCTCTTCGGGCGAGAGTGTAACACCTCAATTTTTAAAACAAAACATTTGGCCAAAATAATCATTTAATAAAGAGGAGAACTATCCCAAAATACGGATTTACAAAAACCTTTGGTATGAAAATCAGAGTATAAGTTTGGTGTTACAAAATATATCAAAATCAAAGCTAAGTCTAAATCCGTTCTAGTGTTCTTCTACTCTAGGCCGCGCACCTCTATCCATGCGCACCTATACCTTCGATTCCGGACCTGAGTACATAGCAAAAACAACAAGGAGTACGTGAGACAAACAAGTCTTGTGAGCTACATGGGTTTAGACCCGATAATAATAATAATCATAAGACATATAAACATACATACAAGTAGTTCGTCCATCTATCTAGTCACCCTATTGTGACTCTATAATCCTTGCTTTCCTAGCAATCATATCTAGTTATCGGGTTGCCCCCAAACTAACTAGAACCACATTAACTTATTAACCGAGGATCCCCCGCATCAATAAGCTTCAAGGTAAAGGCAAGAGGGAATCGCCCAATCTACCTATACCTGCCTTACTCGCCGGACAACTTCCAGTTAGCAAGACTACTATCATGGAATGGGCCGATGGGGATCCGCCCAAATGCTCCCCATTCCATATCCTCATGACCGGGGATCCCCCGCATCATCACATCGTCTCATCCTTAATATAACTCAACAGTTATTTCAATCAAAGCCCTTGGCTATCACATCAATCATCAAACAAGTTAGTTAACTATATTCAACAACATGTAACTAACTCTATATACTAAATTCTACACAAATATCAAATAGACTTGACATATGTAATAAAAAGGTATTCTCATGGCTATGTACTCAGTAAAGTCCACACGTACTCACCTTAGCAATAAAATGCTCCAACCGTGATCTTCACACGATATCACTTTGCTTTCACAATCGATCAACCTTCAAAGACTTCACCAAAAACCCTAATATGACAATCGCAACTTGTTCAACAACAAATACTACTAATAATAACCCATCTATTATTAGAAACCCTTTAATAACATTTTCCCCCAATTTGGATGATTTTCAAAACCTTAGGTTTAACCAAATCTTAAGATTCATACAAATCTTAATCATACACTTGTTTCCTTTGTTAAAATATCATCTATTAAGTGTATAAAACATTTATTTCACCATTTAAGAAAACCCCAAGAACTAGGGTTCGAGATCCAAGCTTTTACTTCCATGGATCTAAAGTAATAATCATCAAGGAGTGAAGATTTACCTTAATCTTCAACAATAGAAGCAAAATCACTTGATCCGGACCCCAAAATCGGCTCCAAATGACCTTTTCCACTCAAAATATGTATAAGAATTGAGAGAGAGAGTTAGGGTTTCATGTTTGGCACTTAATGGCCAAAAACCCGTATTTAAGGTGTTCCAGACGAAAATCAGCAGTAACTGATCAGTATTAACTGGGTCAGCACTAACTGATCAGCACTAACTGGACCAGCACTAACGGAATCAACACTAACTGATCAGCACTAACAGAATTAGCACTAACTGGATCAGCACTAACGGAATCAACACTAACTGATCAGCACTAACGGAATCAGCACTAACTGATCAGCAACTAACTGATCAGCCTTAACGAAATCAGCACTAACGGAATCAGTACTAACTGATTAGCACTAACGGAATCAGCACTAACTGATCAGCACTAACTGATCAACACTAACGGAAAGTGCCCTTTTCGACCTTGTTTCATCCATAACTTTCTCATACGATGTCCAAATGACACGAAACCAATTTCTACGTTCTTTAAATGATTTATCCTTATTTATCATATTTTTATAAAAAAATATTTATCTACAAAAATTCGGGTGAATCCGTTGGGTCTTCCAATATCAATAGGTTGATTGTTTCGCTCCTGTATCTTCCAAAAGGAAAAAAGATCTATGAGAGTTCTTTCCTGAATCCGAAAGAGAGTACTTGGGTTCTCCCAATAACTAAAAAGTGTAGCATGCCTGATTCTAACTCGGTACAACTATCTACCCCTTAAGTAGATTTCGTCCTCGGAATATCATCATAGTTCACGAAATCCGGGTATCTCTTCCGAATCTCGTCCTTGACTTCCCAAGTTAAATTTGGTCCAAGAGAGTGCTTCCACTTGACCAATACCAAATCGATCTCTTTATTCCGAAGCTTCTTTGTCTTAGTCTCTAGTATCGCCTCGGGTTCCTCAATCAACCGGTTCGGGGCATCATGTAACACCCCGAGACCCGGCCTAGCATTTTAAGGTTGTCGGTAAGTTTATTTTATTATTTATAATTTTATAGAATTTTATTAGATTTATAAGTATTTTTAACCACGGGGTTAAAAATTAGCAAAACTGAGATATATATATATTAGTATGATTTTTATATATTTGGGTCCACTTTTGAACCGGGTTTCTAGTGGTATATTTATTTTAAAATCAGAGTTCGTTTAGGGTTCCAAATTAAACATCGTATTTTAGTATATACTGTTTTATTAAAATAAATGGGTCACCTCATGGTTTACACGTGTGATGTATGTGGGCTTTTAGAAAATTTGTCAATCTTTCAATCTCAGCCTCACTCTCGTCTCTGCCTCACGCATACAACACCAAAACACACACAAATATAGAAACTTTGATTTGAGCTTGAATCTTTGAAGTTGTTTGATCAAATTTCGAAACTGAAGCTTCCATCTAGTAAGTAATCTTCTCCTTTGATTAGGGTTTTAGTTTTGTGTGTTCTTGATGAAGTGGAAGAACTAGGGTTAGGGTTCTTGATGGGTTTTGGGTGAAATTCGAAATTTATGATTCCTTGAGGTTAGGTTATGATGATGAAGTGTTATGCTTGCTAGATAATTGATTGAAACATCCAATTTGAACATAATCCAAAGTTAGTGATTTTTGGGTCAAGAACCCTAATTTAGAAATTTGAGAAATCTGTGAATTTGTGATTGTTTAGGACTGTAATTAGTGTTATAATTGTGCTAGAAACTAGTTATAACATTAATTTAATTGATTGATAATGTTTAGACAAAATTAGTAAGTTGTGAATTTGTGTAAGTTTGACTTTTGAAAAGTCAAATCTGGGAATTGAATTGACAACTAAATTGGTGTTTGTATGAAATGTAAAAGAATGGTAAATGTGATCCGGAAATGGTGTTAGTTGATAAGTTTTTGATGAAAATCGGGTTTTGACCCGTTTGGGCCAAATTGGTCAAATGATACCTAGATTATAGAAATGGTAATTTGGTTAGAAATCTTTGAATCCTATGAAGTCAAGATGTTAAAAGTGCAGATTTTGTGTTATGTGTATTAGCTTAAAGTTGGGTTAAAAGTTTATGCACATTTGACTTGAATTGATACAAATTCGGGTGTTGTTTCGGTTAGCAGGAAATGGCAAGGCGAAGACTCAGCGATATTAGACGACTGAGTGGTCATCGATAGTGCCAAGGTGAGTGGACTTATAACCTTTGTACTGTTTAAATTGCAATGGTTTAGATTGCAATTTGTAAGGTTGGTTTTGGAAGTTGTTGAGTTGAAAATGAAGGATTTTAGCATCTGCAGTGTTTCGTGTCACGAAAATTGGGCTTCGTGGCACGAAGTTGAACAGAAAGTGATTTTCGTGCTCACGAACTTTTTCGTGCGACACGAACCTGAGTTCGTGGCACGAAGTTTTGGTTTCGTGGCACGAACCTGCTGTTTGTCTACAAAAATTTGTGTGGTGATTTATACAGTATGGTTTAATGTTAATTAACTGGCTATGTGTTAATTAATTGATATGTGCACATGAAAAAGTATAGAGGCAGCTTGACTGGGGGGCTGGGCTTTCGTTTACTGTTAGATAACGGTAATTGTACCTTGGCATATTCGTTATGTCTTAAGGAAGCTTTACCATTGCTAATGAGTAAAGGGCTATCGGTAAGCTGTTGTTAGGCCCACAACAGTTGTAAGGTTCCGCAAAACCGCTGTACCTCTCGTTATATGTGATTAAGTGATAGAGATTGTGAATCGAGATTGTTGGATTTAGACATTATAAAATGTTATAGTTTCAATCACTTAGCTTTGTGCTAATCCCCCACTGTGTTGATTCTTTTGTAGGTTTTTGGGAAGTTTGTGATTAAGAATGGATGACCAATACTTAAAGATATGATTTTGGAGTCGAGCCCGAAGTTTATAACATCGTTTTGTAAATATTAAATTACTTTACTTTTACATCGTTTGTAAATTAATTAGTTTAAACGCTTCCGTGTTTTCTAAAAAAAAATGACATGAAAATTACGGTGTTACACATCAACCCACAACTCTTGCAATGGTATAATATTTTCAACTTCCCCGATGAACTTCTTCAAATAACTCACGTGAAAGGTGTCATGCACACCTTGAAGCTCGGGTGGAAGTTCCAACTTATATGCTTGAAGCCCGATTCACTTCAAAATCTTAAACGGTCCAACATATCTTGGACTTAATTTCCCTTTTTTCCCAAACCGCATTACACCTTTCCAAGGTGACACTTTCAACATTACCATATCCCGGACATCAGAGTCGTATGGCCTTTTCTTCAAACCCGAATAACTTTGTTGTCTATCTTGTGCGGCTTTCATGTTGGCTTGTATTATACCAATCTTTTCATTCGTTACTTTCACGATCTCGGGACCCGTGACCTTTGTGTCTCCCGCTTCTAGCCAACACGATGGGGTTCTACATTTTCTCCCATACAACGCCTCATATGGCGGCATCTTAATAGTCGAGTGATAGCTATTATTATACGCGAACTCGACTAACGGTAAATATTCATCCCATTTACCCCCGAAATCCAACACACACGATCTCAACATATCTTCAACCGTTTGAATCGTTCTTTCACTTTGACCGTCGGTTTGCGGGTGATAAGTCGTGCTTAACCACAACTTTGTACCCAACTCTTCTTGTAAGGATCGCCAAAATCTCGAGCTAAACCTCGCGTCTCTGTCGGATACAATCGATATCGGAACCCCGTGAAGTCGAACCACCTCATCAACGTACAACTTAGCCAACTTCTCAAGTGGCAAGGTTTCCCGAATGGCTAAAAATAACGCACTCTTGGTCAACCGGTTAACTATGACCCAAATGGCACATGACCCTTACTCATATTTGGCAAGAAAACTATGAAATCCATAGTTATGTCTTCCCACTTTCCGGTCGGTACTAACAATGATTGAGCTACTCCATATGGTAATTGATGCTCGGCTTTCACTTGTGCACACGTGGCACACTTCGAGATGTACTTGGCTACCCTCGCCTTCATTCCGGGCCACCAATAAACCCGTTTCAAATCTTGGTACGTTTTTGTACTTCCCGGGTGAATCGAATACTTTGATTTGTGCACATCATTCAACAACTCTTTCCGGATACCCCCGAACTTAGGAACCCAAATTCGACCGCCTACAATTTTCAACCCTTGTGCATTTTCAAGAAAATGTTGGTTATTACTCAACCGCTCTTGTCTTAACTCGTCTTTTCCCATAACCTCTCGTTGAGCATTCTTGATTCTTTCGATAATACTCGAGATCCGCCATGGTTACCGGAGTCTTATTAGCTCCAACCTCCGATTCATCCACTCGATGCATCGCCGGTTGATTGTCTTGTTCAACCACCATCTCGACACGAGGTATCTCTTTCTCCCGGTTTTCCAGGGCTTTCCCACTTTGTCACACCCCGCCAAAAATGAGTTTTACTTCATTTAAAATGTTTTGCGGAAGAACGAGGGTGTAACGTTCATGACAACATAGCAAAAATTAAGTAAACAAACAACCACGCAATAACGAAAAATAAAAGTTGTTTTCACTTTCCAAAAATAGAAAGTTCCCAAAAATAGCAAGTTTCCTAAAATAGAAATTGTTTTGAAATGAAACGATTGTTCGTAAACTTAATGTTTTAATCATGGCTCAAGAAAATTCCACTACTCATATCCTCCAGTTCCATTGCACCTAATCACCTGGAAAAACATAAATAGTAAAAGGGTCAACAATAATGTTGAGTGAATCCATAGGGTTAATGTAAAAGATAAAGTAAAGTGTTTTGCTTCCCAAAATGTTTGTTATGAAAATAGGTTTATGACTGAAAATGTATAAAGTTCAACACTCATATAATATGAGTAGTAAATATGAAAAGTGTAGTGTAATTGTAGAATATCTACAATTACTAGTTATGTTTATGAAAATGTGTTGAACAAATTGTTATGTTTGACATCGCATGAACTGTTATCCCCAACACGTAGCTAGTCTATTGAGTTAATATACCAACCCCTAAGTCCACAATCAACACTTCAACTCCAGTATGTTATCGTTCTTTTATGGATATACACTCCCGAAAGATGTCTTGGATATACCAAGTAGTGATCAAATAATGTTGGGAGGATGAGTGTCAGCCAATAGTACTATCTGCATATCCATGGTCTAGATCCACTAGTTAATGATTGCTGGCAAACCTTATTCCGGTATAATAATTGTTTGTCATGCCAACGCGATAATGAAAATGTAAATGTTGTACAGTCATAGTAAAATAGTAGCAGTTGTGTTTATGTTTTACACCCCAAAGTATATAAAACAGTAAAAGTAGTAAAGGGGTCTGTGGATTCACCTGGCAAAGCTTAGCGACAATATTACGACAGAGGAATCCTTCAGAAACTCCTAGCTTCCTAAACGATATAACTTACCAATTAGACTAAGCTAAAATAGGCGATTCTAGATATAATATAAGCTAAATGATATGCATTTTATGTTATGTTTTATGTTTTGTGACATCGAATGAACTTGGATCATTGGGCCTTAATGGGCTGAAATGAAATGAAATGAAATGGGCTTGGGTTAGGCTTAATGGGCCTAGATTGGGCCTAATGGGCTTAATGGGTCCAGATGGGCTTAATGGGCCTAGATGGGCTTAATGGGCCACTAGGTTGGGCCACTTGGGCCTCTTATTGGGCTTAGGTCCAATTAGATTGGGCCCAATTGGGTTCGGTTTAGGTATAAGTGGGCCAAAGGTTTGGGCTTTGTTCCAAATGGGCTTGGATACTAATGGGCCAACTAAAGTTTGGGCCCGATAGACTAAGGTAGATCGATATGGGCCAAGTACGGGCCTTGGCCCGATTGGGTATTCGGGTTTGGTCAACGGTTTGGGTCAAGATCCGGCCTTGACCCGGTTTGACTTATGGGTCAACATTGGGGTTCTAGATTTCGGTTAGGGTTGGGTATCCGGTTCTAGGGTTTAATCTAGCATGGGAATTGGTCAACAAAAGTCAAATCTAGCTAGTCTAGGTCAAAAAGTCAAGCATGCAAGTCAACTAGGATTAGGTTCGGCTAGGGTTAGACCTAGGGTTGGCCGAAGGCCAAAACCCTTCGGTTTTGTGGTAAATCGGACTAGGTTCAAGCTAGATCGGTTAGGTTAGTCTAGATCTAGGGTTTATCGTTTCTAGGGTTTTAGATCTAATGTATTCGGTCACATCTAATGTAGATCTAGGGTTCTAGA
Organism: Calendula officinalis; assembly: GCA_963853835.1. Lineage (NCBI taxonomy): Eukaryota > Viridiplantae > Streptophyta > Magnoliopsida > Asterales > Asteraceae > Calendula > Calendula officinalis. The sequence goes on along the minus strand of OY970823.1, from coordinate 25,113,528 downwards.
TCAAGAATCAAGCGAATCAAGGAACAAATCAAGAACACTACACACACACATGTACCCGATCGGTTGAGGACTGTAACATCCCAGAACTCAGAGGAAATTTAAAAATTTTTAATCAATAAAATATTATATTTTCCCCCAAAAGTACAAGTAACTCAAAGGTCCCAACTCATAAATAAAAATATAAACCGTCTCGTGTTTTAAATGCGGAATAATTAAAGGTTTTAAAACAAAACATGTTTGACTCAAAGTAAATGATTTAATCCAAATCCATAAGTATAAAAATAGAAACGCAGCTCATCAACCATTAACCTTCTCTTTGCCTTTGCTAGTACCTGCAAAATGGGATGGAGTGTTTGGGGTCAGCCACCGCTGAGTGAATAATCAACACAATAAACATACACATACAAACAATCCACACCACATAAGTGATCCCTAAAGACTCTACTCAATTCTCGATTATTAGGCCTTTTATTAAATCTCATTAGGTTCGCCGTGGGTTGTGACGATGCTCAACGTACGCCCACCGCCATACGCTCGTCACAACACCCTCTTCCAACACCCGTCCTCTAGGTGCCCCGCATTACCACGCTGACAGTCGTGTAGTGTACTTTGGCAACTCAAATGGGAAGAGTTGGCTCTCGCCGTCGCCTCTTGCGATCGGTAATTAAAATCTCATAGTTATTAGGTTAGTTTAATTAACGTGTTGACTCATACAACATGTACTCATATAAAACAAACCATCTCATACTCAACACATATCATCTCAACAGATATGTAATCAACTAGCACATCTCACATGCATATAACTCATAAACATAACTCATGTACGCAGATCAACACATAATGATATGGTACTTAGCTCGGTTACTCAACATCCATATCTCAGTTCAGGATGTATTTAAAATAAAAAACATATAGCACATCATCAAATAAACAAACTTATCTCAAAGCAATAGCAATTCATGACACATAGCACATAATCATGAAATGAAAGTAAATGCAAGTTTATAGTGAGATCACCCACCTCGAATAGACGTATGCTCCTAAATATCCTCGGTTTAGAAGAGCGTCTCGAATCAAGTACTAAGAGGTCCTACATAGCACAATGAAGCTCGGGTTAGGATTAGACTCAAAGGTAGTTTCAGCAGAAACTAAACAGCACTCAGCACTCTCACGGGAACGGTCATAACTCACAAACCGTTCATTATATTTGTCCCAAATGTTTACTATGGAAACTAGACTCAGAATACTACAAAACATCCTCAAGTGACTTCTGCCCAAAAACGGAATCTAAGGATCTCAAAACAGGCTCACAAAACAGAATAGCTGTACAGAGAAATCTCTTGCGACAATTTACGAAAACAGGGATATCTTTTAAACCGTAAATGAGATTGACGAGCCGTCAGCGGCAACGGAAAGAGGACTAAAAAAAACTTCGGGCCACCGCGGGCCAAAAATCCACAAACGTATTTGAAGTGTGTTAAAAAATGGACTCAAACATAGCGACCAAATTCTGCCCAAAATTCAGTTTGATATTTAAAACCTGTTTTAAATCCCGACATCAACCCGCCTATTCCCGAGACCCCCGACACTCCCAAAAATCACTTTTCATCACAGTAGTTCATCTTAAAAATAACCTTCATTAATTTATTTGAGAAATCTATTCAGTTTTGGAAACCAAGAACCCTACGGGTTCGGTTTCCGGTTTTCGGTTAGTAAATTGTGTAGACTAAAACAACAGCGCTTATACCCAAACCAAACCCGACATTTACAACTGCAGCCCCTAAACCCGAACCACAACTCAAGACTAATATTGGACAAAACATAAAAGTGACTACCGAAATCTAACGGTAATTGGCTCGATAGAAACAACTTTGTTCTCTCGTCTATTTGGACACAAAACCCGTGCAGAATGGGTTGGCTCAATACCCTTGCTCGATCATCTCAGTTCAATCCTCAACTCGATACACAAAATCACGGGTTAAACCCGAATGGGTTAAATATAAATGAAGCAAAGAGAAACGACAAGGGATTAAGATTGCTACCGATTCACGGAAAGGAATTACTACCGAATCAACAAAGGTTCCACTTGATCTCGCACCTTAAACCCAACAACTCTCCCGCTCGGGAATTAAAATCTTCTGCTCGGAATCCATGTCTCCTGCTTGCTTGCTAGCTTAAATTAATTCAGCAGCTTGCATATATGCTTGCTTGATGAATTCTTTCAAACTCCAATGTGGCATCTTTTCAATCCGTGACCTGTATGCTTACTTGCTTGTCGCTGCTTCAGAAAAGAAATAACTCAGCAACGTCACTTACTTTCATCTTGATTAAAATACTAATTATAAATGGGAAGACACTCACCGACTTTCATCCAAATTAAATGGGCATGACTTCTTCCACTAACTAAATTGCCGATTCTTCCAACTAGCCGTCGACGTCTGATCTTTTCACGTGACTTGAAATTGGTGAACCACCAAAGAAATAGTCGACGGTAAAATAATTGAGGATGTGGGGATACGAACGAATGGATTTGCTCTAGATGATAGATCACGGCTGGAATGTTTTGGGATGATTAGGGATAGGGTAAAGGAACGAATAGATTAATATCCAAGGCTTATCCCGATCGGGCATGGCACTCCTCTTCGGGCCGATTACAAAACATATACTACTAGCCCGATAATAATTAAGAACTACTCAGTCCTAGAATGCATCACTCGAACATTAAAACCGGCCCACCCTTAATCATCTTCTATTCACTATTCGGCCCTTAGCCAAAAAAATAGTCGGGCCTCAAAACCCTTTAAATGAAAATAGCAAGGCTCGATAATAATCACTAGTTCATAACGCGAAACACAGATTATCCTCATGATTAAATATCTGAATCGTCGTATTCGATATTTGAACGGCCACATAAATGCATGTAACTAAAACATCACCCATAATTTAATTACCCAACGCATATCAATTAATGAACGGTCACACATTTAATATGAATAATCACCGGACGTCACATAATTATATGGTCAACTCATAGACCATTAAAACATAATTTAAATTTAATTTAAATTATTATTTAATTATCTAAACTTTCAGGGTGTTACAACTCAACTCCACTTAAAATAGACTTCGTCCCCGAAGTCATGGCTCGGAAGAAGCTCAGGATAGCGATCTCACATCTCGGACTCAGGCTCGCCATCGACACCCATCCTAGAATGGGGAGACACGAAAAATGTCATGAATAAAAAGGAAACTCTTCAGGGCGACCAATGCGATCAAAATAAACTCCAGCTCTTGCAACTACTCGTACAATCTTCCGTCTCTAACGGCGCAAAAGATAAGACTAAAAGAAATAAAAAAAACGAAATGTTCTCTAAGGATATCAGTTTATCGATGAAAAGGAATGTCGATAAAAGCACAAAATAACCCACGATACTCTGCTGAAGGCGTTTTCTTGCTCTCGTAGTCGGACACAGTCGCTGCACCCAGCGGCTAACTTTGCGTTGAATCTCCGAGTCAACTCCACTTGTAGATTTGTTACAAGTCGGTTTGTGGCGACAGATGATCTTGGCGTGATACGCGGTCATCCAACCGTGCTCACAATCACCCTCGGCCCTCTCATGGCGATAAAAATAAGTTTTATGGGGAGGAAAAAAAAACAAAATCTTCTCGCATGGCTCCAACAAATGATTACTCATACATTTAACATTAGATAAAATCTTATAATTGACAATCTCTATCAATAAGTAGCATTTAAAGGTCCTCGACTCTATAGGATATTCGTTTGTTTTTAAATCAAAATGAACAATTTAGCGGTTCATACCGCTATAAAAAAATACACAACCAGCACAATATTCTCATGAAATGTTTTATCACGCATAAACCTCAGGTAGTAGGCAATGCATGCCTCTTACTCAATTTGCATATACTCAAATGCACTCACCCCAAATCTCCACAACTTGCTTTTAACTCATATCAAACTTATATCATCAATTTAAACTCAAATCTCGTTTAATGACTTTCTCACCAGTCCACGTAATATATACATGTACTTGCTTTTACGATTTTTCACATGATCAAATTTAATTATCAGACAACTCGAACAGATAATTCCTCTTTTAAGCCGCGTTATTAGTTCTCCTACTAACTCGTATTTAATAACCCTTCGGTAACTATTTTTAATATTACTCGCTTAACTCATTGTAATTATACTTATCAATTCTCTTAACGATTTTATCATCTAACTCGTTAATTATTTTCTCGCATTGTTCTCATTCAAATTGTCTCTTGATCAATTTGACCAAAATTCCACTCATTAATCTCATTTATTTTTAAGTCTAAAACGCCTCAATTTAATATATCTCTTCACTTTTTTTTTTCTTCACTTGGTTAATTAATTAACTCGATAATTCTCATGCACTTGATTACTCAGCTATTTTCTCGTTCTCAATATAAAGTTTCCTCATTACTTTGTAATTTTATTGTTTTCTCGATTTAGAATCTCATAGTATTTAAATTAGATTTTATTACCTGATATATTTATATTTTTCTCGTATACTTATTTCAATAATTATTATCGGTTTTATAATTACTCAATAAAGTATAATGTTTGATAACATTTAATTTAATAATTTAACTCGATATTCCCCTTAGTTCCAATTTAATAATTGATCATAATTAAATATTTTCTCATTTGATTTATTTTAATAATTTAATCGTTTAACTTGATTTATTTTAGTTTCTTATAGCTCGATAATTTCTCAATAATAATAAATCTTCCTTATATTTTTATTATGACGATACTCTCATGGCCGACTCATTAACAACATTCTTGTTACTCTAATTTCATGATTTCTCACGGTTTATATATTTATGGTACTTGTTACCTCTCATTTGTACCATTACACTCGATTTATGAAATTCTCAAAACTTGATAATTATACCATCACGTGAAATTAATTATTCTCAATTATTCTTATAAATTCTTTAATCACATGTATATAAATTACTCAACACAATAACTTCGCTCAACAATGTTCTCGACTGGGTTTAATAATTTCTTGAAATAACGTTTTTTTTTCTCATTTAGCTCGATTTATTAATCTCCATTAGCTCAATAATACGAATTTAATAATTCACAACTTTATAATTATTCTCTATTCGCACTCTTAATATTGATAGTTTTCCCTTTTTACCACCACTCAACTCCACTTGGAGAAAACTCGTCCCCGAGTTTGGAAGTGGCACTCAAAATCTGATAGAACTCGTTACGAACACTCGATAGTTCGGTTTGTTGATTCTCATTTTTGGATTATATATTTTAAGGTTTCACTTAGTTACTCGATAATCAAACTCTTATGCACAGGTGTGGGTCGGTCTCAATGTATACTCTTAACGCCCCCCTCACACCCATACTCATTAATTTTTTTTTTTTTTTTTTTTGCTTATATAAAAATAATTCATTGCTCATAATAGATGTTAGCTTTCTCATTCACATTCTCATGGATTCTCGTATCCTTATTAGGTTTCCTTGTGACAACTCGATATTTCTGGTATGTAACTTCATTTCATTTCTAGAACTTTCCTTATTTAGAAAGTTTCTATTTTTAGACATTTCTATTTTTGGCATTCCTTATACACAACAAACATACATATTTTACACCATACATTAGTGTTTGATTATTTTAGTCAACACAACATTTTATTTAGTTATGGTGACACATTGAGCTTAAAACATTTTAAAAATAGTAATTTTTACCGGTTAAACAATAAACGTTACAAATTAATTTAAACGTGACTCGAACCTAGACCGACCACTCATGTGGCCGGCCTACACCTTGCTCATGACCTTCCCTTGGCCGAAACACCCTTGTGGTGTTGGCCATGTGCTCTAATTGTTTGTTCGTATCCAAAGACTTAAACTCTTATCCATCCATAACTTGATAGAGTCGTACTTGGACTATAATACTCCTTCTAAACCCTAAATCTCCCCTATATAAATCCCATAACAGTGAACCCTAATCCCATTTGTTCTCCCTATTCGGCCAAGCAAACCCCAAGCATCACCATTCATCCGTTCGTGTTCAAAGCAAGCAAACCCGAAGCCCCTTTGTGTTGTTCTTGATTCCGTTCGTTCGATCCAAGGTATACCGATTTATCCTTTGTTTTGCTTGTTCTATCTTGTTTATTCGACCTTTAGCTTGAACCCGAGACCATGGCCAAGGCCATTTGGTCTCGGTATGAACCCTAACACCCTTGAAATCATAGCATGCATCACCCTTGATCATTAATTCGTGTTGTTGATTATTCGAACCCTAGATCTCATACTCGAACCCTAGATCTTGCTAGTTATGACCGAAACACCCTAGATCTAGAACTATAGACCCGATCTAGAACCCTAAACCTCGAACCAAGCCGATCTAGACTCGACCTAGAACACAAAACCGTAGGGTTTTGGCCTTTGGCCAACCCTAGACCAAACCCTAACCCTAGTTGACTTTAGGGTTGACTATTTGACCATACGATAGCTAGATTGACCGTAGTTGACTTTGGTTGACCGAATTATAGTATACCCTAAACCCTAGCCGAAATCTAGAACCCAAGTGTTGACTTTTGTTGACTAATTTTTAACCAATGTGACTAATAAGTCAAACCGGGTCAAGGCCGGATCTTGACCCAACCGATCAACCCAAACCCGAATACCCAATCGGGCCAAGGCCCGTACTTGGCCCATATCGATCTATTTTAGTCCATCGGGCCCAAACCTTAGTTGGCCCATTAGTATCCAAGCCCATTTGGACCAAAGCCTAAACCTTTGGCCCATTCCTAACCAAACCGAACCCAATTGGGCCAAGCCCAATCCATGGCCCGATCTAAGTGGACCTAAGCCCAATAAGAGGCCCAAGTGGCCAAACCTAGTGGCCCATTAAGCCCATTAGGCCCAATAGGCCCAATCTAGGCCCAATAATCCTAACCCAAGCCCATTTCATTTCATTTCATTTCGAAGTTCATTTCATTTCATTTCATTTCATTTCGACCTGTTAAGGTCCAATAACCCAAATGCATTCGATGTCACAAAACATAAAATGAAATACATATTACTTAACATATATCGTATATAGAATCGCCTGTGTTAACTTAGTCTAATCATTAGTTAAATTATTTAGGAAGCTAGGAGTCTCCAAAGGATTCCTCTGTCTTAAGTACTTGTCGCTAAGCTTTGCCAGGTGAGTCCACAGACCCCTTTACTCTTTTACTGTTTTTATAAACTCTGGGGTGGAAAACATAAACACAACTGCTACTGTTTTACTATGACTGTACAACAACATCTATACATTTTCATTATCGCATTGGCATGACAAACAATTATTATACCGGACTAAGGTTGCCAGAAATCATTAACTAGTGGATCTAGACAATGGATATGCAGATAGTACTATTGGCTGACACTCATCCTCCCAACAAACGTTAGATCTTTACTTGGTTTATCCAAGACATCTCCGGGAGTGTATATCCATAAAATAACATAACATACTGGAGTTGAAGTGTTGATTGTGGACTTAGGGGTTGGTATATTAACTCAATAGACTAGCTACCTGTTGGGGATAACAGTTCATGCGATGTCAAACATAACAACTTGTTCAACACATTTTCATAAACATAACTAGTAATTGTAGATATTCTACAATTACACTTCACTTTTCATATTTACTTCTCATATCATATGAGTGTTGAACCTTATACCTTTTTCAGTCATAAACCATTTTCATAACAAACATTTTGAGTAGCAAAACACTTTACTTTACTTTACTTTACTCTTTACTTTAACCCTGTGGATTCACTCAACATTATTGTTGACCCTTTTACTATTTATGTTTTTCCAGGTAATTAGGTGCAGTGGAGTTTGGAGGATATGAGCATTGGGATTGTCGTGAGCCATGATTAAATCATTAAGTTTACGAACAATCATTTCATTTCAAAACAATTTCTATTTTAGGAAACTTACTATTTTTGGAAACTTTCTACTTTTGGAAAGTGAAACAAACCTTTATTTTTCATTATTGCATGGTTGTTTGTTTACTTAATTTTTGCTATGTTGTCATGAACGTTACACCCTCGTTCTTCCGCAAAACATTTTAAATGAAGTAAAACTCATTTTTGGCGGGGTGTGACAGAGTGGTATCAGAGCTTAAGTTATAGTGAATTAGCAAGCGTAGTCTATAACTACAAAAGATTTTTGGGAAAAACAAACACTTTTATAAAATCAAAATAATCATGGCATGCTCAGTCTCATATCCTGAAGTTCCATTGTTCTTAGTTTAGAACATTTGCCTTAGTTAGTATTGCCTTAGTGTTATAGTTAGTATTCGTCAGCGAGCCTTAAGTTTTCCTAATCTAATAAAATTTTTATGCGTCGTGTTTAGTAGAATGTCGCCTGCTAGTGTCCTCGATATTTCATCTGATTCCGACAATGATCGTGGTGCTGCTGTCCCAGTAGTCCCAGTGCCTGTTGCTCCAGTGCCAACAGTGGTACAACCTTCTGTTGTCCCATGGCATCGTCGCCCAAGAAGACGTCCCTTTCCTATTATTCCTAATGGACCTCCTACTCCAGCTCGTGGTCAGCGTCCTATTGTCTATCGTAAGCGTGAGGGCGTCCTTATTTATCTATGTTCGCCTGCTAAACCCAAGCGTGATGTTACTCCAAGAACTCCACGACGTCGAGAACCAGAGCCAGAAGTGATATCAGAATCAGAGCCTGAAGAAGACTTTGAGCCCGAAGAAGAATCAGAACCAGAGGAAGAACCAGAAGAAGAGTCAGAGCCTATGGAAGACTCTGAGCCAGAGGAAGATGATTAGTCATCTACATATCGTCTATATTTGTTTTCTATTACTATTATTAGATTTTATGTTTAGCTATTTTAGTATTTTTGTTCTTTAGTATTGGCGTATGTGCCCAAGTTTTAAAACTATTATGTATTAGGAATGTGTTTAATAAAGTGATATTTTAGTAATTTCTATTGTTCTTATAAATTGTATTTTCTATACGTCTCTACTACTACTACTATAATTACGACTATTTATATCTACGTCTACTACTACTATTACGTCTATTGTATATCTATTCTTTGATCCTTATTATAAGTATATTTCCTTTATAGTCCTCCTATACTATTCTTTTCTAAATTCTTTATTTAAATCGTATTATTTGTATCAGCAATTCATCAATGGCTCGAGGAGGAAACACTGAGACTGTCGAACAAATGGTGGAACGCTGAATCGCTGAAGCAATGGCTCAAATGAACGCTGCAAGAGGAAATGCCGCTGGTGCATCTAATGTGGGAAACAACGGTATATTATTCGACTCCACAAAAGAAGATTCATTTACTTTCCATTTTATTTTAACCTATTGTTCATATTCTTTCCTTATTTGTTTAAACTTCAGATCCCAATCGTCAAGGTCAGTCATATAAGACCTTTACGTCCTGTCATCCTCCGACCTACTCTGGATCTGAAGGTGCTATTGCTATCATCCACTGGATTGAGAAGGTGGAATCCATTTTCAGTGTCATTCGTGTGCCCCTAAGAATATGACGAAGTTTGCTGCTAGTATATTGTCCAAGGAAGCGTTGTCTTGGTGGAATTCTCAAGTGCAAGTCTTAGGTCGTGCAACTGTTGATGCTATGACTTGGGATACATTCAAGGATCAGTTAACTCAGAAGTTTTGTCCAAGGAGAGAGCTACAAAAAGTTGAAGTGGAACTATGGAATCTGTCCATGGTTGGATCTGATATTGTTACCTACACGACTAAATTTCAAGAACTCGCTCGTCTCGTTCCTCATATGATTTCTCCTGAATTCAAGCGTATTGAAAAGTATCTTCAAGGTCTTCATGATCTTATTCGTACTCATGTTATTGCTTCTGAACCGACAACATTTGAAGATGCTGTGAATCGTGTAACAAGGTTGACTGATGATGCAATGAGAAGTGGATCGTTCAAAGACAAGCTAGTGGTGTCTAGCAAATCTACTGATAATGTGAGCAATGAAAATGGAAAGCGTTCCTACGACAACAAGCGTGATCAAAAAGGGAACAAATATTAAAAGACTAAGAATTATGCTGCCTCTACTCAGAACAACAATCAATCAAATTCAGAATCTAAGTCCTATGCTGGAAGCAAGCCCCTGTGTAACAGATGTAACTGGCATCATGGTGGTCAGTGTGAGAAGTGCTTCAAGTGTGACCGTTGGGGTCATAATTTCAGAAAGTGTTCGTCTAACAATCATCCTAAGAATCCTGTCTGCTACGAGTGTGGTGATCCTAACCACTATCGTAATCGTTGCCCTAAACTTCAGAACAACAACAACCAGAATGGCAACAACAACAACAATGGCAATCGTAACAACAATCGCAATGCCAACAACAACAATGATCGTCAAAATGGTCGTGGTCGTGCATTTGTTATGAATGCTCAAGAAGCTCGTGAAAATCCTGATACCGTCACTGGTACGTTTATCGTCAACAATCATTTTGCTTCTATTTTATTTGATTCGGGAGCCGACTTGAGTTTCGTATCGACCGACTTTAAAAGTTTCTTAAATTTGAATCCCGATCGTTTGATAGTGAATTATGAAATCGAGTTAGCAAATGGCAAAGTTGTTAGGTCTAGTGAAGTTTTTAAAGGTTGTAAGCTTGACCTAGATGATCACATTTTTGATATAGACCTTGTGCCTGTAGAGCTAGGTAGTTTTGATATCGTCATAGGGATGGATTGGTTGTCTAAAAACCGTGCTGAAATAATATGTTACACCAAACAAATCCGAATTCCCTTATCCAAAACAGAAACTTTAATAATTCAAGGTGAACAAAGAAACAAAAACATAAAAATCATAACTTCTATGAAAGCTCAAAAATATCTTCGTAAAGGATGCCAAGCCTTTCTTGCTCATGTCGTTGACACAAAGTCCAAAGATCATAAGATTGAGGACATTCCTATTGTTCGTGAATTTCCTGGTGTATTTCCTAGTGAATTGCCTGGACTGCCGCCTCAGAGACAAGTCGAATTTCGTATTGATCTGATTCCAGGATCCGTACCTATTGCGCGTTCTCCTTATCGTCTTGCACCGTCTGAAATGCAAGAACTTTCATCGCAATTACAAGAACTTCTTGATCTTGGTTTCATTCGACCGAGTTTCTCACCCTGGGGAGCTCCGGTCCTCTTCGTTAAAAAGAAAGATGGTTCAATGAGAATGTGCATCGACTATCGTGAATTGTACAAAGTAACAATTAAGAATCGATATCCTCTTCCCCGTATTGATGATCTATTCGATCAACTCCAAGGATCGAGTTTCTATTCCAAAATCGATCTTCGTTCAGGCTACCATCAGTTAAAAGTTCGTGATGAAGATGTGCCCAATACTGCTTTTAGAACTCGTTATGGTCATTACGAATTTTTGGTAATGCCATTTGGTTTGACCAATGCACCTGCTGTGTTTATGGATCTCATGAACAGAGTGTGCAAGCAATATCTCGACAAATTCGTTATCGTCTTCATAGATGATATTCTTATCTATTCGCATTCGAGAGAAGAGCATGAAGAGCACTTAAGAATCATTCTTGAGTTGTTGGAGAAAGAGAAGTTGTACGCCAAGTTGTCTAAGTGTGAATTTTGGTTGCGTGAAGTTCAATTTCTTGGCCATATTATCAACGAAGAAGGTATTCACGTTGATCCTGCAAAGATAGAAGCTATAAAAAATTGGGAAGCTCCAAAGACCCCAACTGAAGTAAGACAATTCCTTGGTCTTGCTGGTTACTATAGAAGATTCATAGAAAATTTCTCGAAGATTGCAAAGGATTTAACAGTGTTAACACATAAGGATGAGAAATTTGTCTGGGGTGAAAAGCAAGAATCAGCCTTCCAATCTCTAAAATCTAAATTATGTTCTGCTCCTATTCTATCTCTCCCTGAAGGAACCGATAATTTCGTGGTGTACTGTGATGCTTCGCACCAAGGGCTAGGTTGTGTATTGATGCAACATGACAAAGTGATCGCCTATGCCTCTCGACAACTGAAGAACCACGAGAAGAATTATACAACTCATGATCTGAGTTGGGTGCCGTTATATTCGCATTGAAGATTTGGAGACATTACCTCTACGGTACCAAGTGCACAATATTCACCGATCACAAGAGTTTACAACATATCTTCAGTTAGAAAGATCTCAACATGAGACAGCGTAGGTGGATAGAGTTGATGAATGACTATGAATGTGAGATTAAGTATCATCTTGGGAAGGCTAATGTTGTAGCTGATGCCTTAAGTCGGAAAGAGCAACCTAAACCACGTCGTGTTCGAGCCCTTCCAATCTCTGTTCGTTCTAATCTATCTTCCCAAGTTCATGAATTCCAAACTGAAGCCTTGAGGGTAGAGAACATCAAAAGTGAAGCTTTGCGTGGTATGGAGAAGCAGTTAGAAGCAAAGGTGGATGGAACTCTTTATTTCATGGATCGTTTATGGGTTCCTAATTTTGGAAGTGTTCGCAACGTCATCTTGAATGAAGCTCACCGATCCAAATATTCAATTCATCCTGGTGCCGACAAGATGTATAAAGATGTCAAAGAGTTATATTGGTGGCCAAATATGAAGAAAGAGATCGCGGTTTATGTCAGCAAATGTTTAACTTGCGCTAGAGTGAAAGCAGAGAATCAGAAGCCTTCCGGTCTTCTACAACAGCCAGAGATCCCTGAATGGAAATGGGAAGAAATCTCTATGGATTTTATAACTAAATTGCCTCGAACATCTAATGGTCATGATACAATTTGGGTAATTGTTGATCGATTGACCAAATCAGCTCATTTCATTCCTATTAAAGAAACTGATCAAATGGAGAAGTTAACAAGATTCTATTTAAAGGAAGTCGTATCTCGACATGGTGTGCCAGTCGCGATCATCTCTGATCGTGATAGTCGCTTTACATCTCGTTTTTGGCAATCATTGCAAAAATCTCTCGGTACTCGTCTCGATATGAGTACTGCCTATCATCCCCAAACCGATGGTCAGACTGAAAGAACAATTCAAACTTTGGAAGACATGCTGAGAGCATGTGTTATTGACTTTGGTGGAAGTTGGGATTCTCATCTCCCTTTAGTTGAGTTCTCGTATAATAATAGTTATCATACAACTATTAAGGCCGCACCGTTTGAAGCCCTTTATGGAAGAAAGTGTCGTTCGCCACTTTGTTGGATTGAAATTGGTGATCGTCAGATTACTGGTCCTCAGATTCTACAAGAAACGACTGACAAGATTTTCAAGATCAAAGATCGTATCAAGGCTGCAAGAGATCGAAAAAAGAGTTATGCTGATAATCGTCGAAAGCCTTTAGAGTTCGCTGTTGGTGTAACGCCCCGAAAGTTTTAATAATTAAATAGTATTTTTTAATAAATTTAAATTGGGTATTAATCAGTTTCATTTATTTAATTGCAATAAGTGTGGGACGTTTCTCTTAGATGTATTATGTATTATTTGTAATATTATTAATTACGAAGACCTGATACGTATCGTTAGTTGTCAATTCGATTACGTGACGTCCCGGATACATATCAATTATGAGAAAATCCGTGTGTCATGTTATGTGTAGTCTGTTATTGTTGGTGTTCGAGAAGTTGTTAATATCGCGGCGCCTGAGACACCGAGAGTATTAATTTATATCGTTATGTATTTAAGGAATTAGGGGTGTCGTTTTAATCCCGAACTCTTTCACGTTGGGCATGAGTGACCGAGGTGGGCCAGGGGCCAGCACCGAGGCGGTCGTGTTCAGTTATATTAGAAGATTTTGAGTTGGGCCGAATGCCCATTATTGGACTTAGAGCTGTGCGGGCTTGGGGCCACTTATGTGATTCGCTGGAAACAAAAACCCCAAGGTTACTTCATTCGGCCGACCCTAAACCCCAACCCTCATCCCTTCGTCTGTTCAAGCAAGAGAGAAAGACCGAGGAACAATCGGAGCAGAGGCGTGAGCGACAATTAATTCGGGATCGGATAGTCTATTGTGTTCATCTTAGCGTCATTAGAAGTTGCGATTGCTTCGTTATTGTATTCGGCGATCTCTGATCGAGCAAGAGTCCAGCAGCCGTGAGTGAATAAGCGATCGATCTTGGTCTTCCACAATCTTCCTCACTCGGCAGCCTCGTGTCCATCGCTCATCGGTGTACGGTTTGAAGGTAAGGACCAAATTATAACTCTTTCTTTCCTCCCTCGTATTTTTCTAATCGTTTCCCGTTTTGTATGGTTTGATTTCTGCGATTGTGATTCCCCTTCATCGACGAGCAACTAGTATCGAAGGGATCAAGCTATTGGAGTGTGGGCGTGTCTTCTTCGTCGATCAAGGAACCGAGACGTAAGGCTTATTCAATTCGGTAAATTGTAATTCTTGTTCTCATTCGTTTGATTCTCTGCTTCTTGGAGCCCTTGTGCTAATCGATTGCGGGCAGTAAGGTTAAGGGCTGATTGTCCGAGTCTAGGGTAGGTTCGGGTTTGTTTGATTGTTGATATTAGGGTTGATTGTCGGGGACCTTAACCGAATGGAAACCGAACCCCTCGGGTTCTTGGTTTCCCAATCGGGAGTCTATTATAATGAAAGTTAAAGACCGTAGTTAACCCTAGTATTTTATGACCTAGAGCAGTTGAGTATCAATTCTAAGTGCTCGGGTTCTCCGGTTACGGGTCGGGTTGCTAAGCGATTTTCTTTTAAGATAAACTTTTCTGGGCAGAATCTGCTCTTTTGCACACTGCTGTTTTTGACCTGTTTAGATCAATCTTTTTGGTTTTTGGCCCGTGCTGGGACCTTGGTTTTTGAATTAGCTTTCCAACGCCGCAACCCGCTCGTCAATCCGAATTACGGTTTAAAAGTTATAACCATTTTAATAGGCTGCTGTTAGGGAAATGTTCTGTGCAGCATGACTGTCTTGCATCCCTGTTTTGAGACACTTAGAGTCTGTTTTGGCCAGTGACCGTCTCACAGTAAATTGTAGTTCTGATTGTCTTCTAGCCATGGTTAAAATATGAGGAAAATCTAATACACTGTTTAGGAGTTATGGCAGTTCTCGTGAGACTGACGGGGGCTGCCAGTTTTCTGAAATAAGTCCTCGGGTAGGATTTTAATTCTGGGTTTCACTTGTTGGTTTTAGGACCGTATAGGAGATAAAGTGCTATCCTTCTGATTGTCGGGAACCCTTGGAGCTTGCAATTATCGAGGTGAGTATTCTCACCGTGTATTCAGTTTTAACGTTGTACATGCATGACTTATGTGTTATATTTCTGAGATTGATTTGTTATCTGAGACTGAATTACTATCTGAGATTGATCTGTTATCCGAGTTATCTGTTATCTGAGTTTTCTGAGTTCTGAGTTCTGAGTTTCTGAGTTTTGAGTTAAACATTAAACATAATATATCTGACTTGACACCGAAGAGCACTGGTGTCAGACGTTTGACTTGGCACCGAAGAGTACTGGTGCCAGGCTTTTTGACTCACACCGAAGAGTACAGGTGTTGAGGTGGTGTGAGGCGGGTCGAGGTTGATCTCTCGTCCCAAGTCACCCGAGCGCGCTATATAAATCTGAGTAATATAAATCTGAGTAATAAAATCTGAGAAATAAATCTGAGTAATAAACTGAGTAGAGTCTGAGTAGGAGTACACCGAGGTGCCCTCATGTGTTGTATGTTACGATTGTTTGCATTTTGAGAATTATTCACTCAGCTTCCCCAGCTGGCCCCTATTTCCCCCACATTGTTTCAGGTACCTGCAGAGGAAAGGAGAAGGTGGACGGTTGACTGCTGTATCTTTCATTACCGATGTGGATGACATTTAATATTTTAAGAACACTTAATTTTAACTACTTCCGCATTAAACATATTTTTAAATGAAAATACTATTATTGGGACCTCTTGATTATAATTTTATTTTTAAAAGTTTTAAAAATCTTGTAAATTTAAGGGTGTTAATAAAATTGAGAATTTTTAATCAAAAGGAGTACAAATAGATGGATATAAAATTATAATATAATTTCCATAAATTATTTTATGAGAATATGTTCTGGGTAAATAAGAAATGAATTTGTCACATTGAGAAAATATTAAAATCTTATATTTTGGGAAAGCACTTAATAAAAAGAGTTATTGAAACGAGTAAATAAAAATATATTTATATTATCAGCTCATTTAAAGAATAATTTTATGATTGGGTAAAGTGAAAATACCGAGAACATATTTTGTTGTGTTAAAACTTCAGTTGGTTTAATCATGTTTTTAAATGTTAAATTATCATTTGATATTTTATTTAGTGAAATTTTTTTTCAGTTATTCATCAAATTTAGAATTTGTGAAATTTTTAAAATTTCGGGTATTATAAAATCTTGGGACAACTAAAAGGGAAAATGTTTTTATAAAGAGATGGAACACGAGTATTGAGGAAAAAAAAAAAAAAAAAAAAATTATGCTAGGAACTAATAAACTGAGATTTATTAAATTGAGTTCAATGAAGAATTATTAAATTAACGCAAAGATATTGAATAAACTATATACTTTTGTTATATTAATTCATCGAGAATTTCCGAGCTAAATTAAAGATAAGTTATCCAAGTTTATCTTAAATGGTATTTATTAAAAGTGAACTAAAGGGAAACTATCATCATTGATCCGGTGGTGATCTATTCAAAACGAATTAAAAGAGTTTAGGAGCTATATTATGTTCTGAGTTTAAGTGTTGAAAACATAATAAAACACTTTTGCTGAGTGCCTTTTGCTGAGTGCCTTTTGGCTGAGTGCCTTCTGCTGAGTATATTTCTGAGTAATGGTTATGAGATTTTGAGTATGCACTGTTGAGTGCATATCTGTATTGAACAAATTTTGAAAATAAACTTTTTCTCCTGAGCGTGATTAAAATTCCTTTCTTTTGAGTGTAATTTGTTGGTGGGCTTATATGTGGGAAGTTGTGAATTTTGGGATTGACTCGTGACCAAACAAAAGCATGTGTCGAAAGTAATAGAGGGCCCCTATTATCGTACACACAGGACTTTTGGTTGGTTATGGGGAGATTTTGAAGGGAACAATGGACCAATGTTTGTTATTATGAATTTAGTATGTGTATCCCAATTGTTTGTGTGACTTCATACTTGCTTGCTTATTTTGGTAGACAATAATAGTTCCAAACTCGAGGACGAGTTTTTCTCCAAGTGGAGTTGAGTAGGAGTAAAAAGGAAAATTGTCAAGAAATAATTATCATTAATTATCATTTATAAATATTATGAGTATGATACTTATGCAGAGAGATTTTGCTGGTATGAATTTAAAGTGCGAAATCTAGATACACATAATTGATCAAATAAGTTATAAGAGTAACTATCAAATCAAGCAGTTGAGAATAATTAAATTTATTCTATGAGTAATTATAGAGTTTATAAAATTGATAACCGAGATTAATTAAGCTGAGTGTAAGTGTGCAAATGAGATGTTACAAATATTATAACTATATAGCTAATGAGATAATGAGAAATTATAAAGTAATGAGAATTTATAATGTGTCAGATATGAGGAAATGAATTAAAATGAGGTTGTTAATTGGAGTTGATTATGAATCATTAAAACAAGCTCGAATGAGAAAATTGCATGAAGATTTATTATTGAGTAAAGTTTTAAGTTATAAGAAGTTTATAATAAAACAAATTAAAAGAGAAAAGTTTTAAATTGGCGGGAAATTCTATTTAAAATTTAGAGGTGCTATAAAGTTTTTATGAGAAGATTATATTTTGTGAGTAATATATTTTAACTAGAGTATCAAATAATATTTTATTTATTAATTTATTTAATTCTTAAAATTTCGAAGTATTATAAAATTTTATGATTTGGAGAAATTATTAAATAAGTTGAAGTTTATATTGAACTAAGGAGAAATTTCTAAAAGGTGAGAAAGTATTAAAATAATGAACAATGAGAAAATCTTTAAATCGAGAATAAAAGATAATCGTGTATTGAGTAAATGAGAAATTAAGGAATTAATTTGAGAATTAAGGAATTAATTCGTAATTTGAGTAACGAGAAATCATTATAAATAAGGGTATGAAATTTAATTGGAATTTTAGTGGGTAATATGAATTTAATGAGTAAATATATGGTCAAAATAATCAAGAGACACTTTAAATTGTGTAAAATCAGCGAAGCAGACTATTATGGATCGTTAAACTAGATGAATGACAAAACGTCTATTAAAACATTATCGAGAAACCACTAATGATGGTGGAATGGGAGCATATTAAAGAGAATTGAAATGACAACATTGTTAATTTGAGCTAGTAAATTGGAACACGCGAGTAATCATAAAAATGAGTAAAAATGTGATTTGCATATAATGTTAATAAATATTATTGTTTTATCAGTTTATGTTTGAGATAGAATTCGAGTTTTTGTCTGAGATTAAATTTCTGGTTATGCTTCCGAGTTAAGATTTCTGAGTTGGACTACTGAGTTGTATTTCTAGATCATATTTCTGAGTCATATACCTTAGTATATGAGAATTTTGTGTGACACGTATATTCTCGGAAATTTTTGCCTACCGAGTGAATTTAATTTTTTTGTGCATCATCTGAGAATTCTGTGTAATAGGTTTAATTCTTGTGAATAATTTCCTGTTTTGGTATTAACTGATAATGGTGTAAACTACTAGATTGCTTCTTTGTCTTATGCCAACTGTTGTCCAATAGAGTAGAGGACCTTTCAGAGCTAATTCTTATATAGAATTGACAATAACAAGTTTAAACCTGTTGTAAATACGTTAAGTGATCATTATCGGAGCCTCGCGAGAAGTGTTGTTTTCTTTTTTTTTCCAATAGAATTTATTTTATCGTCGCGAGAGAACCAAGTGTGACTGTTAGCACGAACCGGATAACCAAGTATCATGTCGAGATCATCTGATGCCGCAAACTAAACCGTAACAAATTTCCAAGTGGAGTTGAATCGGTGATTCAACGCGACGTTAATCGCTGAGTGCAACAACTGTATCCGAATGCGAGAGCAAGAAGACGTCTTCAGTAGAGTATCGTAGTGTATTATATGCTCATTATCAACATTTTTTTTTGCGTACAGTAATCATTCTGACATTATCTCTTTGAGTCTTATTCGTTTCGCGCCACTAGAGGCGGAAAATTGTATGAGCACTTCCGTGATCTGGAGTTTATTTTCTATCGAGTAATTCATCATGAAGAGCTTCTTTCTATTCATAACTTTATCGTTTTTATTCTTCTTTTCCATTCGAGTATGCATGTCGTAGGTCACCCTGATGAATTTCCTTTTCATTCCTAACCTTATCATTTTGTTTTCCCTCCCCATTTGAGGACGTGTGTCGTAGGCGAGTATGAGTTGAGACGCGAGATTACTACCCGGAGTTTCTTCCGAGCAATGACTTCGGGGACGAAGTCTATTTCAAGTGGAGTTGAGTTGTAACGCCCCGAAAGTTTTAATAATTAAATAGTATTTTTTAATAAATTTAAATTGGGTATTAATCAGTTTCATTTATTTAATTGCAATAAGTGTGGGACGTTTCTCTTAGATGTATTATGTATTATTTGTAATATTATTAATTACGAAGACCTGATACGTATCGTTAGTTGTCAATTCGATTACGTGACGTCCCGGATACATATCAATTATGAGAAAATCCGTGTGTCATGTTATGTGTAGTCTGTTATTGTTGGTGTTCGAGAAGTTGTTAATATCGCGGCGCCTGAGACACCGAGAGTATTAATTTATATCGTTATGTATTTAAGGAATTAGGGGTGTCGTTTTAATCCCGAACTCTTTCACGTTGGGCATGAGTGACCGAGGTGGGCCAGGGGCCAGCACCGAGGCGGTCGTGTTCAGTTATATTAGAAGATTTTGAGTTGGGCCGAATGCCCATTATTGGACTTAGAGCTGTGCGGGCTTGGGGCCACTTATGTGATTCGCTGGAAACAAAAACCCCAAGGTTACTTCATTCGGCCGACCCTAAACCCCAACCCTCATCCCTTCGTCTGTTCAAGCAAGAGAGAAAGACCGAGGAACAATCGGAGCAGAGGCGTGAGCGACAATTAATTCGGGATCGGATAGTCTATTGTGTTCATCTTAGCGTCATTAGAAGTTGCGATTGCTTCGTTATTGTATTCGGCGATCTCTGATCGAGCAAGAGTCCAGCAGCCGTGAGTGAATAAGCGATCGATCTTGGTCTTCCACAATCTTCCTCACTCGGCAGCCTCGTGTCCATCGCTCATCGGTGTACGGTTTGAAGGTAAGGACCAAATTATAACTCTTTCTTTCCTCCCTCGTATTTTTCTAATCGTTTCCCGTTTTGTATGGTTTGATTTCTGCGATTGTGATTCCCCTTCATCGACGAGCAACTAGTATCGAAGGGATCAAGCTATTGGAGTGTGGGCGTGTCTTCTTCGTCGATCAAGGAACCGAGACGTAAGGCTTATTCAATTCGGTAAATTGTAATTCTTGTTCTCATTCGTTTGATTCTCTGCTTCTTGGAGCCCTTGTGCTAATCGATTGCGGGCAGTAAGGTTAAGGGCTGATTGTCCGAGTCTAGGGTAGGTTCGGGTTTGTTTGATTGTTGATATTAGGGTTGATTGTCGGGGACCTTAACCGAATGGAAACCGAACCCCTCGGGTTCTTGGTTTCCCAATCGGGAGTCTATTATAATGAAAGTTAAAGACCGTAGTTAACCCTAGTATTTTATGACCTAGAGCAGTTGAGTATCAATTCTAAGTGCTCGGGTTCTCCGGTTACGGGTCGGGTTGCTAAGCGATTTTCTTTTAAGATAAACTTTTCTGGGCAGAATCTGCTCTTTTGCACACTGCTGTTTTTGACCTGTTTAGATCAATCTTTTTGGTTTTTGGCCCGTGCTGGGACCTTGGTTTTTGAATTAGCTTTCCAACGCCGCAACCCGCTCGTCAATCCGAATTACGGTTTAAAAGTTATAACCATTTTAATAGGCTGCTGTTAGGGAAATGTTCTGTGCAGCATGACTGTCTTGCATCCCTGTTTTGAGACACTTAGAGTCTGTTTTGGCCAGTGACCGTCTCACAGTAAATTGTAGTTCTGATTGTCTTCTAGCCATGGTTAAAATATGAGGAAAATCTAATACACTGTTTAGGAGTTATGGCAGTTCTCGTGAGACTGACGGGGGCTGCCAGTTTTCTGAAATAAGTCCTCGGGTAGGATTTTAATTCTGGGTTTCACTTGTTGGTTTTAGGACCGTATAGGAGATAAAGTGCTATCCTTCTGATTGTCGGGAACCCTTGGAGCTTGCAATTATCGAGGTGAGTATTCTCACCGTGTATTCAGTTTTAACGTTGTACATGCATGACTTATGTGTTATATTTCTGAGATTGATTTGTTATCTGAGACTGAATTACTATCTGAGATTGATCTGTTATCCGAGTTATCTGTTATCTGAGTTTTCTGAGTTCTGAGTTCTGAGTTTCTGAGTTTTGAGTTAAACATTAAACATAATATATCTGACTTGACACCGAAGAGCACTGGTGTCAGACGTTTGACTTGGCACCGAAGAGTACTGGTGCCAGGCTTTTTGACTCACACCGAAGAGTACAGGTGTTGAGGTGGTGTGAGGCGGGTCGAGGTTGATCTCTCGTCCCAAGTCACCCGAGCGCGCTATATAAATCTGAGTAATATAAATCTGAGTAATAAAATCTGAGAAATAAATCTGAGTAATAAACTGAGTAGAGTCTGAGTAGGAGTACACCGAGGTGCCCTCATGTGTTGTATGTTACGATTGTTTGCATTTTGAGAATTATTCACTCAGCTTCCCCAGCTGGCCCCTATTTCCCCCACATTGTTTCAGGTACCTGCAGAGGAAAGGAGAAGGTGGACGGTTGACTGCTGTATCTTTCATTACCGATGTGGATGACATTTAATATTTTAAGAACACTTAATTTTAACTACTTCCGCATTAAACATATTTTTAAATGAAAATACTATTATTGGGACCTCTTGATTATAATTTTATTTTTAAAAGTTTTAAAAATCTTGTAAATTTAAGGGTGTTACAGTTGGCGACCATGTTTTGCTAAAAGTAGCACCTTGGAAAGGTGTTGTACGTTTTGGTAAGAAAGGAAAGCTCAGTCCTCGTTATGTTGGACCATTCGAGATTCTTGAAAGAATCGGTGCTGTTGCTTATCGCCTTCGTCTTCCTAATGAGCTCAGCAATGTTCACAACACTTTTCATGTTTCTAATCTGAAGAAGTTTATTCATGATCCTTCGCTTATCATTCCTACTGAAGAAATTATTATCGACGACAAACTCCATTTCACTGAGGAACCAATCGAGATATCTGACTGGAAAGAGCCAAAGTTGCGAAGAAGCAAGATCAAAATTGTTAAAGTCAGGTGGAACTCCAAAAGAGGTCCTGAATTCACGTGGGAACGTGAGGACTAGATGCGAAAGAAATATCCTCATCTATTTCTCGTTGTCTCTCCTGTTCGTGCTTCGTCTTAAATTTCGGGACGAAATTTCTTCAACCAGGGGAGAATGTGACAACTCGATATTTCTGGTATGTAACTTCATTTCATTTCTAGAACTTTCCTTATTTAGAAAGTTTCTATTTTTAGACATTTCTATTTTTGGCATTCCTTATACACATCAAACATACATATTTTACACCATACATTAGTGTTTGATTATCTTAGTCAACACAACATTTTATTTACTTATGGTGACACATTGAGCTTAAAACATTTTAAAAATAGTAATTTTTACCGGTTAAACAATAAACGTTACAAATTAATTTAAACGTGACTCGAACCTAGACCGACCACTCATGTGGCCGGCCTACACCTTGCTCGTGACCTTCCCTTGGCCGAAACACCCTTGTGGTGTTAGCCATGTGCTCTAATTGTTTGTTCTTATACAAAGACTTAAACTCTTATCCATCCATAACTTGATAGAGTCCTACTTGGACTATAATACTCCTTCTAAACCCTAAATCTCCCCCTATATAAATCCCATAACATCGAACCCTAATCCCCTTTGTTCTCCCTATTCGGCCAAGCAAACCCCAAGCATCACCATTCATCCGTTCGTGTTCAAAGCAAGCAAACCCGAAGCCCCTTTGTGTTGTTCTTGATTCCGTTCGTTCGATCCAAGGTATACCGATTTATCCTTTGTTTTGCTTGTTCTATCTTGTTTATTCGACCTTTAGCTTGAACCCGAGACCATGGCCAAGGCCATTTGGTCTCGGTATGAACCCTAACACCCTTGAAATCATAGCATGCATCACCCTTGATCATTAATTCGTGTTGTTGATTATTCGAACCCTAGATCTCATACTCGAACCCTAGATCTTGCTAGTTATGACCGAAACACCCTAGATCTAGAACTATAGACCCGGTCTAGACCCCTAAACCCTGAACCAAGCCGATCTAGACTCGACCTAGAACACAAAACCGTAGGGTTTTGGCCTTCGGCCAACCCTAGACCGAACCCTAACCCTAGTTGGCTTTAGGGTTGACTATTTGACCATACGATAGCTAGATTGACCGTAGTTGACTTTGGTTGACCGAATTATAGTATACACTAAACCCTAGCCGAAATCTAGAACCCAAGTGTTGACTTTTGTTGACTAAATTTTGACCAATTTGACTAATAAGTCAAACCGGGTCAAGGCCGGATCTTGACCCAACCGATCAACCCAAACCCGAATACCCAATCGGGCCAAGGCCCGTACTTGGCCCATATCGATCTATTTTAGTCCATCGGGCCCAAACCTTAGTTGGCCCATTAGTATCCAAGCCCATTTGGACCAAAGCCCAAACCTTTGGCCCATTCCTAACCAAACCGAACCCAATTGGGCCAAGCCCAATCCATGGCCCAATCTAAGTGGACCTAAGCCCAATAAGAGGCCCAAGTGGCCCAACCTAGTGGCCCATTAAGCCCATTAGGCCCAATAGGCCCAATCTAGGCCCAATAAGCCTAACCCAAGCCCATTTCATTTCATTTCATTTCGAAGTTCATTTCATTTCATTTCATTTCATTTCATTTCGACCTGTTAAGGTCCAATAACCCAAATGCATTCGATGTCACAAAACATAAAATGAAATACATATTACTTAACATATATCGTATATAGAATCGCCTGTGTTAACTTAGTCTAATCATTAGTTAAATTATTTAGGAAGCTAGGAGTCTCCAAAGGATTCCTCTGTCTTAAGTACTTGTCGCTAAGCTTTGCCAGGTGAGTCCACAGACCCCTTTACTCTTTTACTGTTTTTATAAACTCTGGGGTGGAAAACATAAACACAACTGCTACTGTTTTACTATGACTGTACAACAACATCTATACATTTTCATTATCGCATTGGCATGACAAACAATTATTATACCGGACTAAGGTTGCCAGAAATCATTAACTAGTGGATCTAGACAATGGATATGCAGATAGTACTATTGGCTGACACTCATCCTCCCAACAAACGTTAGATCTTTACTTGGTTTATCCAAGACATCTCCGGGAGTGTATATCCATAAAATAACATAACATACTGGAGTTGAAGTGTTGATTGTGGACTTAGGGGTTGGTATATTAACTCAATAGACTAGCTACCTGTTGGGGATAACAGTTCATGCGATGTCAAACATAACAACTTGTTCAACACATTTTCATAAACATAACTAGTAATTGTAGATATTCTACAATTACACTTCACTTTTCATATTTACTTCTCATATCATATGAGTGTTGAACCTTATACCTTTTTCAGTCATAAACCATTTTCATAACAAACATTTTGAGTAGCAAAACACTTTACTTTACTTTACTTTACTCTTTACTTTAACCCTGTGGATTCACTCAACATTATTGTTGACCCTTTTACTATTTATGTTTTTCCAGGTAATTAGGTGCAGTGGAGTTTGGAGGATATGAGCATTGGGATTGTCGTGAGCCATGATTAAATCATTAAGTTTACGAACAATCATTTCATTTCAAAACAATTTCTATTTTAGGAAACTTACTATTTTTGGAAACTTTCTACTTTTGGAAAGTGAAACAAACCTTTATTTTTCATTATTGCATGGTTGTTTGTTTACTTAATTTTTGCTATGTTGTCATGAACGTTACACCCTCGTTCTTCCGCAAAACATTTTAAATGAAGTAAAACTCATTTTTGGCGGGGTGTGACAGAGTGGTATCAGAGCTTAAGTTATAGTGAATTAGCAAGCGTAGTCTATAACTACAAAAGATTTTTGGGAAAAACAAACACTTTTATAAAATCAAAATAATCATGGCATGCTCAGTCTCATATCCTGAAGTTCCATTGTTCTTAGTTTAGAACATTTGCCTTAGTTAGTATTGCATTAGTGTTATAGTTAGTATTCGTCAGCGAGCCTTAAGTTTTCCTAATCTAATAAAATTTTTATGCGTCGTGTTTAGTAGAATGTCGCCTGCTAGTGTCCTCGATATTTCATCTGATTCCGACAATGATCGTGGTGCTGCTGTCCCAGTAGTCCCAGTGCCTGTTGCTCCAGTGCCAACAGTGGTACAACCTTCTGTTGTCCCATGGCATCGTCGCCCAAGAAGACGTCCCTTTCCTATTATTCCTAATGGACCTCCTACTCCAGCTCGTGGTCAGCGTCCTATTGTCTATCGTAAGCGTGAGGGCGTCCTTATTTATCTATGTTCGCCTGCTAAACCCAAGCGTGATGTTACTCCAAGAACTCCACGACGTCGAGAACCAGAGCCAGAAGTGATATCAGAATCAGAGCCTGAAGAAGACTTTGAGCCCGAAGAAGAATCAGAACCAGAGGAAGAACCAGAAGAAGAGTCAGAGCCTATGGAAGACTCTGAGCCAGAGGAAGATGATTAGTCATCTACATATCGTCTATATTTGTTTTCTATTACTATTATTAGATTTTATGTTTAGCTATTTTAGTATTTTTGTTCTTTAGTATTGGCGTATGTGCCCAAGTTTTAAAACTATTATGTATTAGGAATGTGTTTAATAAAGTGATATTTTAGTAATTTCTATTGTTCTTATAAATTGTATTTTCTATACGTCTCTACTACTACTACTATAATTACGACTATTTATATCTACGTCTACTACTACTATTACGTCTATTGTATATCTATTCTTTGATCCTTATTATAAGTATATTTCCTTTATAGTCCTCCTATACTATTCTTTTCTAAATTCTTTATTTAAATCGTATTATTTGTATCAGCAATTCATCAATGGCTCGAGGAGGAAACACTGAGACTGTCGAACAAATGGTGGAACGCTGAATCGCTGAAGCAATGGCTCAAATGAACGCTGCAAGAGGAAATGCCGCTGGTGCATCTAATGTGGGAAACAACGGTATATTATTCGACTCCACAAAAGAAGATTCATTTACTTTCCATTTTATTTTAACCTATTGTTCATATTCTTTCCTTATTTGTTTAAACTTCAGATCCCAATCGTCAAGGTCAGTCATATAAGACCTTTACGTCCTGTCATCCTCCGACCTACTCTGGATCTGAAGGTGCTATTGCTATCATCCACTGGATTGAGAAGGTGGAATCCATTTTCAGTGTCATTCGTGTGCCCCTAAGAATATGACGAAGTTTGCTGCTAGTATATTGTCCAAGGAAGCGTTGTCTTGGTGGAATTCTCAAGTGCAAGTCTTAGGTCGTGCAACTGTTGATGCTATGACTTGGGATACATTCAAGGATCAGTTAACTCAGAAGTTTTGTCCAAGGAGAGAGCTACAAAAAGTTGAAGTGGAACTATGGAATCTGTCCATGGTTGGATCTGATATTGTTACCTACACGACTAAATTTCAAGAACTCGCTCGTCTCGTTCCTCATATGATTAACACATTGTATATTTACTCAACTAGTAAATGTACAACTACTTGTGTTAATTAGTTAGTTAAACTAATCTAGTAATAAGTTAAACTTAACTTAATACTTAACTGATTCATAATGACTATTATGAATCATTCCTCTTCGTAGTGTCATTGCTTATCTTGCTCGTATTACATGCACTCACCGGTGTGACCCTTAAGTGTTTCGTAGGCATGGATGTATCATCATAGGTTGACTGACTGTGCACATAATTCCTTCAGACTCCCACTTGTGCAAGTCTGTAACCTTTGTCTTAATGATACGAGCTACAGTGGCCTTCTAGATGGGCATGTAGGTAACCAACCTCATAAAAACAGCTTACGTAACCCAGGTATGGTTTATGAAAAACTCTTTAATAGCGTCTCCTAGTAAAGAACACTCTGTCTCTACTTCTTGGGCAAACTATGTTAGGCTCATCCCTTGCAGCACGATATTTGTGATAACGAATACGAGCATGGTAGAAATTATCAACTCCTGTATTCGAAATCATTTCATGACTTCTTGATTCAAACTGTTGTGATAAACGACAAAGAACAGATCAGTTCGTTTGGGCATGGCCATGCACTTTCAGTTATATCATCACGTCAAAGGACCTATAAATATCTCTTCTAAAGAGGAGGTGCAATTACCATCTTGTATATTTCGATTTAAAATACAACTTCCTTTGTACCCAGTATCTTCCTCGTATGACAAACGTATTTCAGTATTGTCTGAATTGAACCAAAGCACATTAGTCATTGTATCCTAAACCAAATACCTCAGGCTTAAGGACAATCCTAGTGAACAATACTTTTGAACTTTTCAACCACGAAGTATTGTCACGGTGGTCAATCCAATATTCGTCGAGCTCCTACAGAATATCACCGATATTTGGTTTACACAAAACTTGTGTAGCTATCTTCGAAGAACTTCGAATCTACCACCAAATACCACGATGACGTTAACGTCCCATCGAGGTTCCCACCAAGACGAGTAGTCACGGATTTTGTGTCTTCTTGAATAAATATACTTTTATTCGTGGATGTTGTAAAACATACAAAGTCTGAATAAAAATGATACTAACTCATGTAGTATTCCTTACTGGACATAGATACTGAATTATTACTGGATCATTACTTATTCCTTTCGTTCGTGTTGATTACTTAATGATTCTTACAACCTTGATTGTAACTTTATCGCTAAACCAATCATTTCTATTACACTAAAGACATAAGTCGAGTATTTAGGAATACTATTACTTTTGCCTTTGCTAGATATTGTTCTTGCAACAATCTAGAACATATTCTAGTCTTTCCTTTTATAATTCGGTAAACATAGGAGGATTGGAAATTAACTCCTTAGTTTCTTGAATTCATAAAATCATCCTTGTAACTAAAGTCTCTTTTAGTTACTCGATTTGTAGATATACTTACTAGTTAAAGAAATTTCCTTAAATGATTGTGTTATCCACTGAAGTGTTTAACAACCTATTAGATATGCAATAATTAATCACAAGACTTGTGATCACGCTATTAGGTTTGCAATAATCTAATCGATCATTTATTATTTCTCTTAACTCTTTGGCTAACGACTTGGTAAAACCTTGTTGTTAATGTCTTACTAACTTACTAAATTCATTAACACCTTTAATGAATTACGTTAGTCTTAGTCCCACTTAATTTTATGGAACTTAAGCATCTCTTAAACTACTACTTTGACCTAGTCAATAATTTGTAGTTTAATCTTTTAAGAATTCTATCAATAATTAAGATTATCATTTGGATTTGCGAATATCCAATATTCCTTTTAAGGGAATCATGATCTTTATTGATTACTGTATCTAGCAAGTATAAAACACTTGGAATGATACTATCAATTCTTAAATATATTAGTATTCTTTTAAGAATCTTATTTAATGCCAAAGTCATTTCTTGGATTTGTCAAATATCCATTATTCCTATCAGGGAATTATGACTTGATTAAATATTGTATTTATTACAAGTATAAGAGACTTGCAACAATACATTTTAATTTTTAAAGACTTTAATATAGTTATGTCCCTTTTAAGAGTCATTTAATGTCTAAGTCATTTTACTTGGACTTTACGAATATCCAACTATTCCTATTAGGGAATTATGACTTCATTAAATCCTTTACTACAAGTATAAAAGACTTGTAATAATACTCTTAAAGTATATCTTGATTATATCCAATATAATCATACTATATTAATACTAATACTTTAAAACTTTCTATCATAAGTAATGACTATTACTTAAGATGTTTTAACTAAGTTCAATAACTTTTGAACCTTATGCTTCCATAAAACTCTTAAATACTTTCATTAGAAAAACTTTCTAATTACTAGTATCTAAATACCTTGAGCTATCAAGACTAGTGATGCCAACGGGTGCGGGTAGTAGCGGGTACTGCAAAACCCGTACCCGCACCCGCACCCCAACCCCCATACCCGTACCCGCCCGCACCCGCGTAATCCCCAACGGGTTCGGGTAGAAAAATCCCCGCGCGGGTACGGGTAACCCGATGGGTATTTGTACAAAAGTTCAAGAAAAAAATAATATTAAACACATCACATGTGGTTGGTGTACTTTAATACACACATACATGCATCTATGTTGATTGATAATACTAACTTTCTATGTGGAGGGTATACACTTTTATAGATGGAAAAGTTTGTTTATGAGTTGTATTCTAGCAATGTGGGATCTTATTTTCTTTGTTGTTGTCCCACATTGCTTTTTGAAAGAACAAATCATGTAGAATTGCCCTATATAAAGGAAAGGGCATAGATAAATAAAAATAACATGTTGTCTTAGTAAGTAATATGTAATATATATATAGTATTTGTACATAAAAAATGTAATATATATATACATACATATACTCGGGTATAAAACGGTGCGGGTAGAGGAATACCCGTACCCGACCCGCACCCGCTTCGGGTGTAAAAATTAATACCCGTCCCCGCCCCGTTACCCGTTTAAGCGGGTAATACCCGCCCCGTTAGGGTCGGGTACCCGCGGGTACCCGAATCCGCGGATAAAATTGGCATCTCTAATCAAGACATTGCTTATACAACAATCAAACAAATATATAAATATAAACATGAAACATAAGTAAATCAAAACTTGACTTACAATCTAGTCATAAACCTTGACTAGTGTAATTATCACACATGCACACAATATAATTCAACCATGGATTCGAAAATTTAATTAAAACCAAAATGAAACTTGTTTTAACATAAAAATAAAATTATTCAAACAATAAAGTAAATTGTTTAAAACGAATCCACTGAAAAAACTGAATTATAAAAACTTGGTGCTCGTGGGATCATCACCATCTCATGCTGGTCACTATCACTTTCCATCTCCTACAATAAACGATTGCAAAAGTTAGATTACTCGTAATGTACTTTACAAGTATCTTAAAGTGATTAAGAAGTGTGGTTGTGTTTCCTGAGGAACTTGCGTTTCCTCCACTACCACTTGCACCCTTTGGACAATTTCTTTTCCAATGCCCAGCCTCACCACACTTGAAGCACCGGTTCTCGGTCCTCGCAGTGTTAGGCTTAACCTTCTTGACCTTTTGTTTGACACCTTTACCATTTGACACTCCTTGGTTAGGATAGGTTTTACCCTTTCCTTTATCACCATGCCTATCCTCATCGCTACCATCAGTTATGCGACCCCTTTTAGAATTGGTCTCAATATTCAACTCAACAGCCTCGAGCAAGGAATTGTAGCTTGGGAATGGAATGATCCATATTAC
Source organism: Calendula officinalis (assembly GCA_963853835.1). Classification (NCBI taxonomy): domain Eukaryota; kingdom Viridiplantae; phylum Streptophyta; class Magnoliopsida; order Asterales; family Asteraceae; genus Calendula; species Calendula officinalis. The sequence continues at coordinate 25,082,831 of OY970823.1, read as the reverse complement.
GTTTGCTGTAGTTGGCTACAAAGGACTTGTAGTCATCAGACAATGAGTTGAGTATCATGTCAATTGCGAACTGCAATGGCATGTGGTGACCAAGTCTAGTCAGGTGATCAACGTGCACTTTCATTCTCATGACGTGTGCACCTACTGATGCTCCCTCAGCCATCTTGCAAGAAGCGAACGCCTTACAAGCATAAAACGCTTGTCCTGGTTCGTTTTCTTCATCCTTGGCAGGGGTTTTCAACACGTTTCTCTCTAGGTCAATCCTTTCCCTCTCTTGTCTGAGCATGATCTTAAAATCACGCTTCCAATTGAGGAAATTTGACCCAGTCTTTTCTTTCTTCCCTAGAAAGAAACGTCGCGAGAGTTTGTTGTAGGTTATCGTTGTGTTTGTTGCTGCCATCTACAAATCAAACCCAGTTTAATTAGTAATCATCAATAAACATTCTCTAAAATATATTATAAACCCATAATTAATATTTTAGGCCTAGGATCCATATGTCACATTCTCGCCGCAAGGTTTGGGCACTTCCCGACGAGACATGCTATTTCTGGTAGGTAACTTCCTTACCGATCGTATCAAGACTTGACACGATTCCTAGGGGTCGTAGAATCTTTAGACTTATAACTTATTACAACTTTGTACAATCTAATTGTACATTTCTAAGTTAGTAACAAAGTCTAGTATGTTTATTCTACTCAAGTACTTTTTGGGCCGGGACTCCCGATTATCACCAAAGTAGATCAAACCATCTAAGACAGTGCGATGCTCTGCGCCGGGACTCCCGATTATCACAGAACCTTACGCACCCTAACACTCGCAATGATTTGAATCCATATCTAAGGTTCTTTATCCTTGCAATATGAATATCGTTGAACAAGTGAGGTGTTCCATTAGGTGGATAGTACTTCGATCTAAGATTTTCTTGGGTTTGTTTAAGTCTTAAACTAAACTTAAACTTTTATTCCAATCTTAATCCTTGTTTTAAAATGTGTGGTTTGAAGAATTGAAACGTTCAACAAGACACCTTTTTAAAACATAAGAACTATTCTTTAAAACTTATAGTTTCAAGAATTTATACGATCTTACATGTATACCTAAAACGAGGCGTACAAAACGTTTTACTAGGTTTTGTGAGAAACCTTATTTCTAATAAAACTTACTTGTTTTATATTACTTGAAAAACTTATAAACTCATGTTAAACTTCTAAAACTTTTATGATTCATAAACTTGAAACATAAACCTAGTTTAACACACCTAGTTTTTCATATGTCTAATAATGAAATTAAACATTTATTTCTTATTAGATTCGACCATAACTTATGCCTTAATGACACACTTACAAACTTTGTGATTTTCTTGCATAGCTCCCACTAGCTTCAACAACCATGATGAAACTTAAGCTAACACAATCACCGGTTTATACTTGGTGAAACTAATAAACTTATTATATAAAGACTATATATAATAATTCTTTAGTTTGTTTAAACCTTTCTTATACTTAACTTGAACTAGTTAAATATAGGTCTTTGTTATTTATATTTGATCATTAATCTAGTATATTACATAACTTGTAAAATACTTATATCATACTTGTATAATTATCTAGTTATAATAACTTATAACTTTATACACCTTGATATATATATAATAATATAACTTTGTATATTTCTAGTTAATAATATAATTTCAACTTGTACAATTACTAGTTATAATTAAATCATAACTTTGTACAATCTAGTTTTAATTATGTTATAACTTACACAATAACTAGTTACACTATTATTTCTTTAAAGATCAAAATAACATTATCCTTTTAATTGTTTCATTTTATCTTGTATTTAATATATATATATATATATATATATATATATATATATATATATATAAATTCGTATATATGTATGTTTATAATAATAAACTTGTAACATTCTAATAAGAATATTACATCTAATTTATACTTGTACATTTTAACTTGAACTAATTAAAATGTGTATAAACTTTTATATCTTTTAAAATTCAATTTTACTTAAAAAAAACGAAAATTTAAATACATATATGTATTTATACATAATTAAATACACCTCGTTAATTTTAGAACTTAAAAATTAACATCTTCTTTATCAATTCCCTAATTTAATTACATGAACCCTAATCTTGTTTTTGACCAATCAAAACTAGGGTTTTGACTTTCTTGATCAAAAACATTATTTTAATTAAAAGATTAATTTTAATCAATCATTTTAAACAATAAACTTTGTTTAAATTCTAAGATAGATTATATCCTTAATAGATTTATTTAAACTTTTTTTAATTTAAACCTTATAGACAATAAAACTTTGTCTAAATTACTAGGTTTAAAGAACTAGCTTTAATAAACCTATCAAAATAATAATTAAACCTATTAGACATAAACTTGTCTAATTAACTAGGTTTTAGATAATTATCCTAATTAATACTTTTAACCTATTAAACTTAAACTAGTTTAATCTTCTAGGGTTCTTTAGGTTTTTCGAAATCTTAACACTAAGAAACTTTTTCACCAATTAAACTAGGCTAGTTTAACATACTTGGTGTCCAAGTTTCCTCCTAGATTTCGAAATCTCTAAGGTATTAGGAAAGAATCCTTTTGATCAATTAAACATATCTTGTTTAATATACTTGATCCTAGGGTTCTTTCTAAGTCACGAAAGTTCTAGGGTTTATGGAAAGAATCCTTTTGATCAATTAAACATATCTTGTTTAATATACTTGATCCTAGGGTTCTTCCATGGTTTCGAAAATTTGCTAGGGTTTCTAGGAACCTTCTTGACCAACTAAACTTAGACTAGTTTAATGTTCTTGGTCTTAGGGTTTCTTCCCTTATTTTCGAAAATATGAAGAAGAAAGAAGAAAATACTTGAAACAAAAATAAAGTAAACAAACAATCTTTGTTAATCTAATCTAGATCTCTAAACCAACGCTCTGATACTACTGAAGGGTTTCATTGTACTCGATCAACCACTTGGGTCGACCGCCTAATATGCTTGGTTCGAACCTTGCTGACCAAGAACATGAACTTGTTTTTGACCGGTTAAACCAACTAGCTGATTTAATCCCTAAAAGCGGAATTGGGATTAAACCTAATCCTTAAACCCTAAAGGATTGGGATGTTGGAGATTTAGATTAGGTTAACAAGAAAGAAACCTTGTACGAAGAACTCGAACACACACATTGCTTGTGTGGTTCGTTCGACCATCAACCAAAGAACCCTAGGGTTCTTTGGTCGAATTCGTCCAAGAGGGAGAAGGGAGAAAAGGGTTTTCCCAAAACATACCTTGTTGATTGCTTAAGATTAATCCACTGATGATGAACAAATCGAGCGATCTTCTAGTTGATCTAAGCAATGAACTTGTTCTTCAAAACTTGAAGAACACGAAGAACAAACGAAGAACACGAAGAACACAAGACTTGTGTTCTTCCCTTGCTCCTTGTTCGGCCGAAATAGGGAGAGGAAGGGGGCAATTTCGTGGCTAGTGTATGTGTGGAGTAACCATTAGGGTTTAGCATAAGCCTTCTATTTATAATAGAATATCTTACACTTAAAACCCTTCTAGTTTAATTAAGATTAACTTCTTAATTAAACTTCCTTTTTACACTTCCATCCCTTATAGTTTAACTAGTTTATTATTATTGCACTTAACTATCAAATGTCTAGTATTAACACACTATAATTTCGGTACCCATATACACGAAATCATACACTTGTATTTATACTTTTAATAGTTAATTATATAATAACCTTTATATAATTTATACAATAATATTATCCAATTACTATATGATTTAATAGCTTTAAATCATATCATGGATAATCTATAATTAACACATTTTATATTTACTCAACTAGTAAATGTACAACTACTTGTATTAATTAGTTAGTTAAACTAATCTAGTAATAAGTTAAACTTAACTTAATACTTAACTGATTCATAATGACTATTATGAATCATTCCTCTTCGTAGTGTCATTTCTTATCTTGCTCGTATTACATGCACTCACCGGTGTGACCCTTAAGTGTTTCGTAGGCATCGATGTATCATCACAGGTTGACTGACTGTGCACATAATTCCTTCATCTCCAATGGATTCCTCTGTCTTAAGTACTTGTCGCTAAGCTTTGCCAGGTGAGTCCACAGACCCCTTTACTCTTTTACTGTTTTTATAAACTTTGGGGTGGAAAACATAAACACAACTGCTACTGTTTTACTATGACTATACAACAACATCTATACATTTTCATTATCGCATTGGCATGACAAACAATTATTATACCGGACTAAGGTTGCCAGCAATCATTAACTAGTGGATCTAGACCATGGACATGCAGATAGTACTATTGGCTGACACTCATCCTCCCAACAAACGTTAGATCTTTACTTGGTTTATCCAAGACATCTCCGGGAGTGTATATCCATAAAATAACATAACATACTGGAGTTGAAGTGTTGATTGTGGACTTAGGGGTTGGTATATTAACTCAATAGAATAGCTACCTGTTGGGATAACAGTTCATGCGATGTCAAACATAACAACTTGTTCAACACATTTTCATAAACATAACTAGTAATTGTAGATATTCTACAATTACACTTCACTTTTCATATTTACTTCTCATATCATATGAGTGTTGAACCTTATACATTTTTCAGTCATAAACCATTTTCATAACAAACATTTTGAGTAGCAAAACACTTTACTTTACTTTACTCTTTACTTTAACCCTATGGATTCACTCAACATTATTGTTGACCCTTTTACTATTTATGTTTTTCCAGGTAATTAGGTGCAGTGGAGTTTGGATATGAGCATTGGGATTGTCGTGAGCCATGATTAAAACATTAAGTTTACGAAAAATCATTTCATTTCAAAACAATTTCTATTTTAGGAAACTTACTATTTTTGGAAACTTTATACTTTTGGAAAGCGAAACAAACCTTTATTTTTCATTATTGCATGGTTGTTTGTTTACTTAATTTTTGCTATGTTGTCATGAACGTTACACCCTCGTTCTTCCGCAAAACATTTTAAATGAAGTAAAACTCATTTTTTGCGGGGTGTGACATTCCTCAATTATAATTCATTACTCTTTAATAGTCTCATATTCATTTCTCTTTAATAATGATTCATTTTATGACTCCTCATAAGTCAAACTTATTTCGCGATACGCATTCACGATTATCTGTTGTTCAACTCTGTGTATAAAATTCTCATTTTGGTTTACTCATAGCGTGTTTGGTATTATCATTACCATATAATATTTTTTTTGTTAATAGAATTCTCATTAAATTCGTAGTGAATAATTCTCCTAAATTTTCTTTTGCCACTTAACTCATTAATTTACTCATTTTGGGCCCCCCCATCTCGTTTAATTAAAGATGTTTAAATTTTTGCAACTTTTATTAACTCCGTTAAATTTTTGTCTTTTACTCAATTAATTGCATCCACTATTTCGCATTTTCGATGATTTCTCTCATTAGTTACGTGAATGTAAAATTAAATCTAAAGATTTTCGCATAAAATGTTTCTCGATTCACTAAACTTTACTCAATTCGTATTACCCCTCATGATCTCATTAAACGTCATTTATTTCCCTATTTTCTCATCATTACCACCCATGGTTTCTCCTCGAATTATGTTTATAAAATTGCATACACTTCTCTTATAAAAGTTTAACTATTCAAGTCGTTAGTTCTCATTTATCCATATATCTCGTTTATTTATCATTGTTTTCCTCGTTTACTCAATTTAATGATTATGCATAGTTAAAATCTCTTTGTTTAATTAGTTTTAGAAAATTGCCCAATCATCCTTGGTTTATTAATCTCTCGTGATTTCAATAACTTTTCAATTATATGAATTAAATTATTCTTAATCATTTTTACTTAATCACTATCTTCGAATCTTGACCAGTTAATATACCTCTTCATTACCCAATTTAACAAATTATCATTTGTGATTTTCACTCAATTTGGGTTTAGTTAACTTTCACTTGATTTGTTTGGATAACTCTTTATCAACTTAAATCAATAATCTCTTATTTAATTACTTATTATTTACTCATAAATCTCAATTTAGTGATGTTATTATGTACTCAATAATAATTTATTCAACTGTTAAACTTAGTGATAACTCTATATCTTATACTAATGTTTGTAAAGTTTCGATTTTTATACTCGACATATCACTTTCTCTCGCGTAAAAATGTACTATTTATATATCGGAATTGGGGGTTTTAATGATACTTAGATGCTTGACGAATGGTCTCCATGAATCCTTTTCGAAACATAGGCACGAGTCATGTGCGTATAATAATAGGGGCCCTCTATTATTATCCGCACCTACCCCTGTCATGGTTTCGAGCCAATTTTAAAGATTCCACGATCTCCCATCCTCCTACCATCCACATAACAAGTAATGCACATCAATAAATATAGTCTATATATCTATATATATAGTCGCACAATTCACACTCATCTCGGGTTAATTCTCTTTTGTTCTCTTAATAATCAATGTCACTCGCGACGTTTTTAATATACAAAATAACTCGTAAATAAGTACTAGAGGCATAAGATCGTCGTGATGCGCTGCTTCTCAATTTGGATTTGGACTCATTTAAAAAAAACACATTTGAAAAACTCATTTTGAAAACTCGTGCTTAGACTTGAATTTGGAATCCACCCCTTGTGAACCCAATCCTCTCAAGCCAGAGCTCTGATACCAACTTATAACATCCCAGAACTCAGGGGAAATTTAAAAATTTTTAATCAATAAAATATTACATTTTTCCCCAAAAGTACAAGTAACTCAAAGGTCCCAACTCATAAATAAAAATATAAAGCGTCTCGTGTTTTAAATGCGGAATAATTAAACGTTTTAAAACAAAACATGTTTGACTCAAAATAAATGTTTTAATCCAAATCCATAAATATAAAAATAGAAACGCAGCTCATCAACCATTGACCTTCTCTTTGCCTTTGTTAGTACCTGCAAAATGGGAGAGAGTGTTTGGGGTCAGCCACCGCTGAGTGAATAATCAACACAATAAACATACACATACAAACAATCCACACCACATAAGTGATCCCTAAAGACTCTACTCAATTCTCAATTATTAGGCCTTTTATTAAATCTCATTAGGTTCGCCGTGGGTTGTGACGATGCTCAACGTACGCTCACCGCCATACGCTCGTCACAACACCCTCTTCCAACACCCGTCCTCTATGTGCCCCGCAGTACCACGCTGACAGTCGTGTAGTGTACTTTGGCAACTCAAATGGGAAGATTTGGCTCTCGCCGTCGCCTCTCGTCGTCGCCTCTTGCGATCGGTAATCAAAATCTCATAGTTATTAGGTTAGTTTAATTAACGTGTTGACTCATACAACATGTACTCATATAAAACAAACCATCTCATACTCAACACATATCATCGCAACAGATATGTAATCAACTAGCACATCTCACATTCATATAACTCATAAACATAACTCATGTACGCAGATCAACACATAATGATATGGTACTTAGCTTGGTTACTCAACATCCATATCTCAGTTTAGGATGTATTTAAAATAAACAACATATAGCACATCATCAAATAAACAAGCTTGTCTCAAAGCAATAGCAATTCATGACACATAGCACATAATCATGAAATGAAAGTGAATGCAAGTTTATAGTGAGATCACCCACCTCGAATAGACGTATGCTCCTAAATATCCTCGGTTTAGAAGAGTGTCTCGAATCAAGTCCTAAGAGGTCCTACATAGCACAATGAAGCTCGGGTTAGGATTAGACTCAAAGGTAGTTTCAGCAGAATCTAAACAGCACTCAGCACTCTCACGGGAACGGTCATAACTCACAAACCGTTCATTATATTTGTCCCAAATGTTTACCATGGAAACTAGACTCAGAATACTACAAAATATCCTCAAGTGGTTCTGCCCAAAAACGGACTCTAAGGATCTCAAAACAGGCTCACAAAACAGAATAGCTGCATAGAGAAATCTCTTGCGACAATTTACAAAAACAAAGATATCTTTTAAACCGTAAATCAGATTGACGAGCCGTCAGCGGCAACGCAAAGAGGACTCAAAAAAACTAGAGGCCATCGCGGGCCAAAAATCCACAAACGTATTTGAAGTGTGTTTAAAAATGGACTCAAACATAGCGAACAAATTATGCCCAAAATTCAGTTTGATATTTAAAACTCGTTTTAAATCCCGACATCAACCCGCCTATTCCCGAGACCCCCGACATTCCCAAAAATCACTTTTCATCACAGAAGTTCATCTTAAAAAAAAAACTTCATTAATTTATTTGAGAAAGCTATTCGGTTTTGGAAACCAAGAACCCTACGGGTTCGGTTCCGGTTTTCGGTTAGTAAATTGTGTAGACTAAAACAACAAAGCTTATACCCAAACCAAACCCGACATTTACAACTGCAGCCCCTAAACCCGAACCACAACTCAAGACTAATATTGGACAAAACATAAAAGTGACTACCGAAATCTAAACGGTAATTGGCTCGATAGAAACAACTTGGTTCTCTCGTCTATTTGGACACAAAACCCGTGCAGAATAGGTTGGCTCAATACCCTTGCTTGATCATCTCAGTTCAATCCTCAACTCGATACACAAAATCACGGGTTAAACCCGAATGGGTGAAATATAAATGAAGCAAAGAGAAACGACAAGGGATTAAGATTGCTACCGATTCACGGAAAGGAATTACTACCGAATCAACAAAGGTTCCACTTGATCTCGCACCTTAAACCTAACAACTCTCCCGCTCGGGAATTAAAATCTTCTGCTCGGAATCCAAGTCTCCTGCTTGCTTGCTAGCTTAAATTAATTCAGCAGCTTGCATATATGCTTGCTTGATGAATTCTTTCAAACTCCAATGTGGCATCTTTTCAATCCATGACCTGTATGCTTACTTGCTTGTCGCTGCTTCAGAAAAGAAATAACTCAGCAACATCACTTACTTTCATCTTGATTAAAATACTTATTATAAATGGGAAGACCCTCACCGACTGTCATCCAAATTAAATGGGCATGACTTCTTCCACTAACTAAATTGCCGATTCTTCCAACTAGCCGCCGACGTCTGATCTTTTCACGTGACTTGAAATCGGTGAACCACCAAAGAAATAGTCGACGGTAAAATAATTGAGGATGTGGGGATACGAACGAATGGATTTGCTCTAGATGATAGATCACGGCTGGAATGTTTTGGGATGATTAGGGATAGGGTAAAGGAACGAATAGATTAATATCCAAGGCTTATCCCGATCGGGCTTGACACTCCTCTTCGGGCCGATTACAAAACATATACTACTAGCCCGATAGTAATTAAGAACTACTCAGTCCTAAAATGCAACACTCGAACATTTAAACTGGCCCACCCTTAATTATCTTCTATTCACTATTCGGCCCTTAGCCAAAAAAAATAGTCGGGCCTCGAAACCCTTTAAATGGAAGTAACAAGGCTCGATAATAATCACTAGTTCATAATGTTGGAATATGCTTCACGCGTATAACATATAGTTATATGGCTAGTAGTTTGTGAGCCTAAAGGGTCACACACTTAAACACTTAACACCATAAGATATATAATGTAATTAGAGTAATTACATTATATATTAATATAAGCTACATGCTTGTATATATTAGAGTTTAATATTAATTGTTAATATTGAAACTTAATTGTAAGCAAATAGAAGAAACAAAGACAAGGGACTAGAGTGAAAATAATCAATGGTTTATGGAAATCATTAATGGGAATTATGGCACCATAATGGTCCATAAACTCCCTCTTTTGTCCTCTCTTTGACCGTCCAAGAAAACACACACAAAAGGTGTTTTTTGGTTCTTCTTCTTTGCAAGCACAAGGGCTAGCATCCTCCTTTGGTGTTCAAGAAGAGTGTTGTGTGGATCAATCTTTAGAGGTATTCTCCTTTAGAATACTTGGTTTCGGTCACCATCTTCATCCGTCCGAATCATAAAGAACAAAGGCTTCAAGGGTATGAAATGTTCCTCCACTCTCTTTGATTTATTTATTAGTTTAATTGTATGATTAATATCAAGATCCGTTTATGGTGATTTGATCTTTTCCGCTGCGTTTGTTAAATGTTTTAACCGAAAATCACCTATAGTGGTATCACGAGTCATTATATTAATCATATAATTAGCTAGATTTTGTGAAAAGTGGCAAAAAATCAATCTTTTTTTGATGTAAAAAACCATCCGATCGGACAAGAAGAAGAAAAAAACCGTAGGGTTTTTGATTTAAAATTTCGGTTTTTTAATTAAAAGTGGGTTAAAACTTGTATTTTTGGAACCCAATTGCCATTTATTACAAAATCACATCAAAAAATTAATCTAGTTTATTGAATTTTTTTGATTATTTGGCTTGGAATTACTTGTTTAATTTTGTTTTTTGATATGGCAAAACATGTATTTTTGCCATATCCCAAGCCAAAGCCTTGTCAATTGTTGCTTGTTTGTGCAAACCGATGAAAGCCTAGACCTTTGTGAATGAATGTGTTGATTGTTTGGTTGTTTTGGTTGATTTGGGAAAAGCCGTGTTTTTGGCTTAAATTGTTGTAATTTTGTTTCAATTTTTTCTTTTATTTTGGTGCCATGTTTTGGGGCAAATTTCATTGTAAAAGTAATTAGAATAGTTGTATTTTATTTCTTTGTATGTTGTAATTTGTTGACCAAAGATGGAGAGAAAATGAGGACAAAACAACAATTTTCGGCACCTCCTGCGCAGCTGCACGAAAACAGACTTTCCCGGCGATTGGCTATTCCGTTGGACCTGAAACCACCGCCAAAAGTTCCGCAACTCAGAGACCTACAACTTTACAGAAGGTGGGGAAGACCACCGAAGACTCCTTTAGTGACTTTTCGGGCCTTGAAGTCAGTCTGAATTTTCTGGCAGAATGTATTTTTTCACAATTGTTGGTTTCTACTTGCCCATGAATGTCATGAGGGCAAGTGGGAGCCCATTGGGTTTATGTAGGCCCGTTTGGGTTCATGTTGGCCCGTCCCCTAGTTTGACCCTTCGGTCCGTCGTGATGACTCACGTGACCGAACCTAGGATTTCATCGGTCGAGGTTTGCACAATTTTTGTTGCATGTTTTATTCTTTGTTTGTGGTTGTTTTCTTTTCTATTAGATATAAGTAGTAAAATAAAAAAAAAATGGTTTTTAGACACAAACATTAAAACATCCAAACTCTTAATCATCGATGATTACTAGTTAATCATTGATGATTAACCTTTAATCTAAAATTGTTTTGAGATTAAACTAAAGTTTAAATACGATTTGAAGCTTAACCATTAATAATCGCTAAATGTTTTTAGCGTTTATTAAACGACTTATGAAGTGGTATGAATTGTCACACCCCGCCAAAAATGAGTTTTACTTCATTTAAAATGTTTTGCGGAAGAACGAAGGTGTAACGTTCATGACAACATAGCAAAAATTAAGTAAACAAACAACCACGCAATAACGAAAAATAAAGTTTTGTTTCACTTTCCAAAAGTAGAAAGTTTCCAAAAATAGCAAGTTTCCTAAAATAGAAATTGTTTGAAATGAAATGATTGTTCGTAAACTTAATGTTTTAATCATGGCTCACGACAATCCCAATGCTCATATCCTCCAAACTCCACTGCACCTAATTACCTGGAAAACATAAATAGTAAAAAGGGTCAACAATAATGTTGAGTGAATCCACAGGGTTAATGTAAGAGTAAAGTAAAGTAATGTAAAGTGTTTTGCTACCCAAAATGTTTGTTATGAAAATGTTTTATGACTGAAAAAGTATAAGGTTCAACACTCATATGATATGAGTAGTAAGTATGAAATGTTTAGTGTAGTTGTAGAAAGTATACAACTACTAGTTATGTTTATGAAAAAAGTGTTGAACAAATGTTGTGTTTGACATCGCATGAACCGTTATCCCCAACAGGTAGCTAGTCTATTGAGTTAATATACCAACCCCTAAGTCCACAATCAACACTTCAACTCCAGTATGTTATGTTATTTTATGGATATACACTCCCGGAGATGTCTTGGATAAACCAAGTAATGATCAAACGTTGTTGGGAGGATGAGTGTCAACCAATAGTACTATCTGCATATCCATGGTCTAGATCCACTAGTTAATGATTGCTGGTAACCTTAGTCCGGTATAATAATTGTTTGTCATGCCAACGCGATAATGAAAATGTAAATGTTGTACAGTCATAGTAAAATAGTAGCAGTTGTGTTTATGTTTTCCACCCCAAAGTTTATAAAACAGTTAAAAGAGTAAAAGGGGTCTGTGGACTCACCTGGCAAAGCTTAGCAACAAGAGACTTAAGACAGAGGAATCCTTGGGAGACTCCTAGCTTCCTAAATGATTTAACTACTGATTAGACTAAGCTAACACAGGCGATACTATGTACGATATAAGTTAAGCGATATGTATTGCATGTTATGTTTTATGTTTTGTGACATCAAATGAACTTAGGTTATTGGACCTTAATAGGTCGAAATGAAATGAAATGAAATGAAATGAAATGGACTACGAAATGAAATGAAATGAAATGAAATGGGCTTGGGTTAGGCTTATTGGGCCTAGATTGGGCCTATTGGGCCTAATGGGCTTAATGGGTTGGGCCACTTGGGCCTCTTATTAGGCTTAGGTCCACTTAGGTTGGGCCACGAATTAGGCTTGGCCCAATTGGGTTCGGTTTGGTTGGGTATGGGCCAAAGGTTTGGGCTTTGGTCCAAATGGGCTTGGATACTAATGGGCCAACTAAGGTTTGGGCCCGATGGACTAAAGTAGATCGATATGGGCCAAGTACGGGCCTTGGCCCGATTGGGTATTCGGGTTTGGGTCCACGGTTTGGGTCAAGATCCGGCCTTGACCCGGTTTGACTTATTTGTCAATATTGGTCAAAATTAGTCAACTAAAGTCAACTAGGATTTCTAGATTTCGGTTAGGGTTTAAGGTTTGGTTATGGGATCCGGTTTAACATAGGTATTGGTCAACAAAAGTCAAATCTTGTTATTCTAGGTCAATAAGTCAAACATACAATTCAATTAGGGTTAGGGTTCGGCTAGGGTTTAACCTAGGGTTGGCCGAATGGCCAAAACCCTACGGGTTTTGTGGCTAGATCGGTCTTAGGTTCGAGTTCAAGGGTTTGTTTGGCTAGATCTAGGTATTTGGTCGAATCTAGTAGAGATCTAGGGTTTAGGTCACGGTTTTAGTAACAAAACAACAAGATCATTAACGAGCACAAAACATACACACACAATCGCACACAACCGTACGCATGCATGCATGTAGGCTACGGGTTTGAGGGTTAACCGAGACCACATGGCTCTTGGCCATGGTCTCGGGTTCGAAACAGCCAAAACCAAGCATCAAACAAGGGTAAACGAGGTTTGTAGTATCATACCTTGATCGGATTTGGGAGAAAACGAGCAAAGGTTTGCGGGTTTGCTTGGGGATTCGAACGAACAAGAAGGAGGGATGATGGTGATGGTCGACGGCTTCCAAGAGGGTAAAAAGGATTAGGGTTTTACTAATAGATGGTATTTATAGTGTAGCATTAGGGTTAGGAAGTAGAGTTTGTGTGGTACAAGGATTCATTCAAGGATAAGGATAAGGATAAGATTTGGAGGCAAAGTAAACCACACCCTTATAGGGTTCGGCCGAATGGGTCAAGAGAGGGCATAGAGGCCGGCCACATTAGTGGTTAGTCTAGCCTTGGTGTCGGGTTTACACTATCGTTCAATTCGAGTCACGTTTATATTAGTTTATTACGTTTATTACTTAACCGGGAAACTTATTGTTTTTAGAATTGTTTTAGCTCAATATGTGTCACCATAAGAAAGTAAAGATGTTGTGTTGACTAAAATAATCAAACACTAATGTATGGTGTAAAATATGTATGTTTGTTGTGTATAAGGAATGCCAAAGATAGGAATGTCTATAAATAGAAACTTTCTAATTGAGGAAAGTTCTAGAACTGAAATGAGGTTACATACCAGAAATATCGAGTTGTCACATTCTCCCCTGGTTGAAGAAATTTCGTCCCGAAATTTAAGACGAAGAACGAACAGGAGAGACAACGAGAAAAAGATGAGGATATTTCTTTCGCATCTGGTCCTCACGTTCCCACGTGAATTCAGGACCTCTTTTGGAGTTCCATCTGACTTTAACGATTTTGATCTTGCTTCTTCGCAACTTTTGCTCTTTCCAGTCAGATATTTCAATCGGTTCCTCAGTGAAATGAAGTTTGTCGTCGATAATAATTTCTTCAGTAGGGACGATAAGCGAAGGATCATGGATAAACTTTTTAAGATTAGAAACATGGAATGTGTTGTGAACATTGCTGAGCTCATTAGGAAGACGAAGGCGATATGCAACAGAACCGATTCTTTCCAGAATCTTAAATGGTCCGACATAACGAGGACTGAGTTTTCCCTTCTTACCAAAACGTACAACACCTTTCCAAGGTGCTACTTTCAGTAAAACGTGGTCGCCAACAGCGAACTCTAAAGGCTTTCGACGATTATCAGCATAACTCTTTTGTCGATCTCTAGCAGCCTTGATACGATCTTTGATCTTAAAAATCTTGTCAGTCGTTTCTTGTAGAATCTCAGGTCCAGTAATTTGACGATCACCAATTTCAATCCAACAAAGTGGCGAACGACACTTTCTTCCATACAAAGCTTCAAACGGTGCGGCCTTAATAGTTGTATGATAACTATTATTATACGAGAACTCAGCTAACGGAAGATGAGAATCCCAACTTCCACCAAAATCAATAACACAGGCTCTCAGCATGTCTTCCAAGGTTTGAATTTTTCTTTCAGTCTGCCCATCTGTTTGGGGATGATAGGCAGTACTCATATCGAGGCGAGTACCGAGAGATTGTTGCAACGATTGCCAAAAACGAGACGTAAAGCGACTATCACGATCAGAGATGATCGCGACTGGCACACCATGCCGAGATACAACTTCCTTCAAATAAATTTTTGTTAACTTCTCCATTTGATCAGTTTCCTTAATAGGAATGAAGTGAGCTGATTTGGTCAATCGATCGACAATTACCCAAATTGTATCATGACCATTATATGTTCGAGGCAATTTGGTTATAAAATCCATAGAGATTTCTTCCCATTTCCATTCAGGGATCTCTGGTTGTTGTAGGAGACCGGAAGGCTTTTGATTCTCTGCTTTCACTCTAGCACAAGTTAAACATTTGCTGACATAAACCGCGATCTCTTTCTTCATGTTTGGCCACCAATATAATTCTTTGACATCTTTATACATCTTGTCGGCACCAGGATGTATAGAATATTTGGATCGATGAGCTTCATTCAAGATAACGTTACGAACACCTCCAAAATTTGGAACCCATAGACGATCCATGAAATAAAGAGTTCCATCCACTTTTGCTTCTAACTGCTTCTCCATACCACGCAAAGCTTCTCCTTTGATGTTCTCTACCTTCAAGGCTTCAATTTGGAATTCATGAACTTGGGAAGATAGATTAGAACGAACAGAGATTGGAAGGGCTCGAACACGACGAGGTTTAGGTTGCTCTTTCCGACTTAAGGCATCAGCTACCACATTAGCCTTACCAGGATGATACTTAATCTCACATTCATAGTCATTCATCAACTCTATCCATCTACGCTGTCTCATATTGAGATCTTTCTGGTTGAAGATATGTTGCAAACTCTTGTGATCAGTAAATATTGTGCACTTGGTACCGTAGAGATAATGTCTCCAAATTTTCAATGCAAAAATAACGGCACCCAACTCAAGATCATGGGTTGTATAATTCTTTTCGTGGTTCTTCAGTTGTCGAGAGGCATAGGCGATTACTTTGTCATGTTGCATCAATACACAACCTAGCCCTTGGTGCGAAGCATCACAGTACACCACGAAATTATCGGTTCCTTCAGGGAGAGACAGAATAGGAGCAGAACATAATTTAGATTTCAGAGATTGGAAGGCTGATTCTTGCTTTTCACCCCAGACAAATTTCTCATCCTTGTGTGTTAACACCGTCAAATCCTTTGCAATCTTTGAGAAATTTTCTATGAACCTTCTATAATAACCAACAAGACCAAGGAATTGTCTCACTTCAGTTGGGGTCTTCGGAGCTTCCCAATTCCTTATAGCTTCTATCTTTGCAGGATCAACGTGAATACCTTCTTCGTTGATAATATGACCCAGAAATTGGACTTCACGCAACCAAAATTCACACTTGGACAACTTGGCGAACAGCTTCTCTTTTTCCAACAACTCAAGAATGATTCTTAAGTGCTCTTCATGCTCTTCTCTAGAATGCGAATAGATGAGGATATCATCTATGAAGACGATAACAAATTTATCGAGATACTGTTTGCACACTCTGTTCATGAGATCCATAAACACAGCAGGTGCATTGGTCAAACCAAATGGCATTACCAAAAATTCATAATGACCATAGCGAGTTCTAAAAGCAGTTTTGGGCACATCTTCATCACGAACTTTTAACTGATGGTAACCAGAACGAAGATCGATTTTGGAATAGAAACTCGATCCTTGGAGTTGATCGAATAGATCATCAATACGGGGAAGAGGATATCGATTCTTAATTGTTACTTTGTTCAATTCACGATAATCAATGCACATTCTCATTGAACCATCTTTCTTTTTAACAAAAAGGACCGGAGCTCCCCAGGGCGAGAAACTCGGTCGAATGAAACCAAGATCAAGAAGTTCTTGTAATTGCGATGAAAGTTCTTGCATTTCAGACGGTGCAAGACGATAAGGAGAACGCGCGATAGGTGCGGCTCCTGGAATCAGATCAATACGAAATTCAACTTGTCTTTGAGGCGGCAGTCCAGGCAATTCACTAGGAAATACACCAGGAAATTCACGAACAGTAGGAATGTCCTCAATCTTACGATCTTTGGACTTCGTGTCAACGACATGAGCAAGAAAGGCTTGGCATCCTTTACGAAGATATTTTTGAGCTTTCATAGAAGTTATGATTTTTATGTTTTTGTTTCTTTGTTCACCTTGAATTATTAATGTTTCTGTTTTGGATAAGGGAATTCGGATTTGTTTGGTGTAACATATTATTTCAGCACGGTTTTTAGACAACCAATCCATCCCTATGACGATATCAAAACTACCTAGTTCTACAGGCACAAGGTCTATATAAAAAATGTGATCATCTAGGTCAAGCTTACAACCTTTAAAAACTTCACTAGACCTAACGACTTTGCCATTTGCTAACTCGATTTCATAATTCACTTTCAAACGATCAGGATTTTGATTTAAGAAACTTTTAAAGTTGGTCGATACGAAACTCAAGTCGGCTCCCGAGTCAAATAAAATAGAAGCAAAATGATTGTTGACGATAAACGTACCAGTAACGGTATCAGGGTTCTCACGAGCTTCTTGAGCATTCATAACAAATGCACGACCACGACCATTTTGACGATCATTGTTGTTGTTGGCATTGCGATTGTTGTTACGATTGTTAATACGATTGCCATTGTTGTTGTTTCCATTCTGGTTATTGTTGTTCTGAAGTTTAGGACAACGATTACGATAATGGTTAGGATCACCACACTCGTAGCAGACAGGATTCTTAGGAGGATTGTTGGACGAACACTTTCTGAAATTATGACCCCAGCGGTCACACTTGAAACATTTCTCACACTGACCGTCATGATGCCAATTACATCTGTTACACAGGGGCTTGCTTCCAGCATAAAACTTAGAATCTGAATTAGGCTGATTGTTGTGCTGATTAGAGGCAGCATAATTCTTAGTCTTTTGGTATTTGTTCCCTTTGTAATCACGCTTGTTGTCATAAGAACGCTTTCCATTTTCATTGTTCATGTTATCAGAAGATTTGCTAGACACCACTAGCTTGTCTTTGAACGATCCACTTCTCATTGCATCATCAGTCAACCTTGTTGCACGATTCACCGCATCTTCGAATGTTGTCGGTTCAGAAGCAATAACATGAGTACGGATAAGATCATGAAGACCTTGCAGATACCTTTCAATACGTTTGAATTCAGGAGAAACCATATGAGGAACGAGACGAGCGAGTTCTTGAAACTTAGTTGTGTAGGTAACAATATCGGATCCAACCATGGACAGATTCCACAGTTCCACCTCAACTTTTTGTAGCTCTCTCCTTGGGCAAAACTTTTGAGTCAACTGATTCTTGAACGTATCCCAGGTCATAGCATCAACAGTTGCACGACCTAAGACTTGCACTTGAGAATTCCACCAGGACAACGCTTCCTTGGACAACGTACTAGCAGCAAACTTCGTCATATTCTCAGGGGCACATTGAATAATACTGAAAATGGATTCCACCTTCTCAATCCAGTGGATGATAGCAATAGCACCTTCAGATCCAGAGTAGGTCGGAGGATGACAGGACGTAAAGGTCTTAAATGACTGACCCTGACGATTGGGATCTGAAGTTTAAACAAATAAGGAAAGAAAATGAGTAATAAGTTTAAAATAAGATAGAAATAAATGAATCTTCTTTCATGGAGTCGCGTAGTATACCATTGTTTCCCACATTAGATGCACCACTGGCATTTCCTCTAGCAGCGTTCATTTGAGCCATTGCTTCAGCGATACGGCGTTCCACCATTTGTTCGACAGTCTCAGCGTTTCCTCCTCGAGCCATTGAATGAATTGCTGATACAAATAATATGATAAGAAATTAAGAAGTGAACAATATAGGAGGATTATACGGAAAATATATACTTATAATAAGGATCAAAGAGTAGATATACAATAGACGTAATAGTAGTAGTAGACGTAGATATAAATAGTCGTAATTATAGTAGTACTAGAGACATATAGAAAATACAATTATAAGAACAATAGAAATTACTAAAATATCACTTTATTAAACACATTCCTAATACATAATAGTTTTAAAAGTAGGGCATATATGCCAATACTAAAGAACAAAAATACTAAGATAGCTAAACATAAATCCTAATAATAGAAATAGAAAAACAAAAATAGACAATCGGTAGATGACTAATCATCTTCTTCTGGCTCAGAGTCTTCCATAGGCTCTGACTCTTCTTCTGGCTCTGATTATTTTCTTTGGTTCTGATTCTTCTTCAGTTTCAGAGTCTTCCTCAGGCTCTGATTCTGATATCACTTCTGGCTCTGGTTCTCGACGTCGTGGAGTTCTTGGAGCAACATCACGCTTGGGTTTAGCAGGCGAACATAGGAAGATCGTACCTCCTTCACGAATACGATAAAGGATAGGACGCTGACCACGAGCTGGAGTAGGGGGACCATTAGGAATAATAGGAAAGGGACGTCTTCTTGGGCGACGATGCCATGGGATAACAGGAGGTCGTACCACTGCTGGCACTGGAGCAACAGGAACTGGAACTACCGGGACAGCAGCACCACGATCACTATCGGAATCAGACGAAATATCGAGGACACTAGCAGGCGACATTCTACTAAACACGACGCATAAAAGTTTATTAGGTTATGAAGTTGTAAGGCTTACTGACATATGCTAGCTATAACACTAGGGCAATACTAACTAAGGCATATGTTCTAAACTAAGAACAATGGAACTTTAGGATATGAGACTGAGCATGCCATGATTATTTTGATTTTATAAAAGTGTTTGTTTTTCCCAAAAATCTTTTGTAGTTATAGACTAGGCTTGCTAATTCACTATAACTTAAGCTCTGATACCACTCTGTCACACCCCGCCAAAAATGAGTTTTACTTCATTTAAAATGTTTTGCGGAAGAACGAAGGTGTAACGTTCATGACAACATAGCAAAAATTAAGTAAACAAACAACCACGCAATAACGAAAAATAAAGTTTTGTTTCACTTTCCAAAAGTAGAAAGTTTCCAAAAATAGCAAGTTTCCTAAAATAGAAATTGTTTGAAATGAAATGATTGTTCGTAAACTTAATGTTTTAATCATGGCTCACGACAATCCCAATGCTCATATCCTCCAAACTCCACTGCACCTAATTACCTGGAAAACATAAATAGTAAAAAGGGTCAACAATAATGTTGAGTGAATCCACAGGGTTAATGTAAGAGTAAAGTAAAGTAATGTAAAGTGTTTTGCTACCCAAAATGTTTGTTATGAAAATGTTTTATGACTGAAAAAGTATAAGGTTCAACACTCATATGATATGAGTAGTAAGTATGAAATGTTTAGTGTAGTTGTAGAAAGTATACAACTACTAGTTATGTTTATGAAAAAAGTGTTGAACAAATGTTGTGTTTGACATCGCATGAACCGTTATCCCCAACAGGTAGCTAGTCTATTGAGTTAATATACCAACCCCTAAGTCCACAATCAACACTTCAACTCCAGTATGTTATGTTATTTTATGGATATACACTCCCGGAGATGTCTTGGATAAACCAAGTAATGATCAAACGTTGTTGGGAGGATGAGTGTCAGCCAATAGTACTATCTGCATATCCATGGTCTAGATCCACTAGTTAATGATTGCTGGTAACCTTAGTTCGGTATAATAATTGTTTGTCATGCCAACGCGATAATGAAAATGTAAATGTTGTACAGTCATAGTAAAATAGTAGCAGTTGTGTTTATGTTTTCCACCCCAAAGTTTATAAAACAGTTAAAAGAGTAAAAGGGGTCTGTGGACTCACCTGGCAAAGCTTAGCAACAAGAGACTTAAGACAGAGGAATCCTTGGGAGACTCCTAGCTTCCTAAATGATTTAACTACTGATTAGACTAAGCTAACACAGGCGATACTATGTACGATATAAGTTAAGCGATATGTATTGCATGTTATGTTTTATGTTCTGTGACATCAAATGAACTTAGGTTATTGGACCTTAATAGGTCGAAATGAAATGAAATGAAATGGACTACGAAATGAAATGAAATGAAATGAAATGGGCTTGGGTTAGGCTTATTGGGCCTAGATTGGGCCTATTGGGCCTAATGGGCTTAATGGGTTGGGCCACTTGGGCCTCTTATTAGGCTTAGGTCCACTTAGGTTGGGCCACGAATTAGGCTTGGCCCAATTGGGTTCGGTTTGGTTGGGTATGGGCCAAAGGTTTGGGCTTTGGTCCAAATGGGCTTGGATACTAATGGGCCAACTAAGGTTTGGGCCCGATGGACTAAAGTAGATCGATATGGGCCAAGTACGGGCCTTGGCCTGATTGGGTATTCGGGTTTGGGTCCACGGTTTGGGTCAAGATCCGGCCTTGACCCGGTTTGACTTATTTGTCAATATTGGTCAAAATTAGTCAACTAAAGTCAACTAGGATTTCTAGATTTCGGTTAGGGTTTAAGGTTTGGTTATGGGATCCGGTTTAACATAGGTATTGGTCAACAAAAGTCAAATCTTGTTATTCTAGGTCAATAAGTCAAACATACAATTCAATTAGGGTTAGGGTTCGGCTAGGGTTTAACCTAGGGTTGGCCGAATGGCCAAAACCCTACGGGTTTTGTGGCTAGATCGGTCTTAGGTTCGAGTTCAAGGGTTTGTTTGGCTAGATCTAGGTATTTGGTCGAATCTAGTAGAGATCTAGGGTTTAGGTCACGGTTTTAGTAACAAAACAACAAGATCATTAACGAGCACAAAACATACACACACAATCGCACACAACCGTACGCATGCATGCATGTAGGCTACGGGTTTGAGGGTTAACCGAGACCACATGGGTCTTGGCCATGGTCTCGGGTTCGAAACAGCCAAAACCAAGCATCAAACAAGGGTAAACGAGGTTTGTAGTATCATACCTTGATCGGATTTGGGAGAAAACGAGCAAAGGTTTGCGGGTTTGCTTGGGGATTCGAACGAACAAGAAGGAGGGATGATGGTGATGGTCGACGACTTCCAAGAGGGTAAAAAGGATTAGGGTTTTACTAATAGATGGTATTTATAGTGTAGCATTAGGGTTAGGAAGTAGAGTTTGTGTGGTACAAGGATTCATTCAAGGATAAGGATAAGGATAAGATTTGGAGGCAAAGTAAACCTCACCCTTATAGGGTTCGGCCGAATGGGTCAAGAGAGGGCATAGAGGCCGGCCACATTAGTGGTTAGTCTAGCCTTGGTGTCGGGTTTACACTATCGTTCAATTCGAGTCACGTTTATATTAGTTTATTACGTTTATTACTTAACCGGGAAACTTATTGTTTTTAGAATTGTTTTAGCTCAATATGTGTCACCATAAGAAAGTAAAGATGTTGTGTTGACTAAAATAATCAAACACTAATGTATGGTGTAAAATATGTATGTTTGTTGTGTATAAGGAATGCCAAAGATAGGAATGTCTATAAATAGAAACTTTCTAATTGAGGAAAGTTCTAGAACTGAAATGAGGTTACATACCAGAAATATCGAGTTGTCACATGAATGAAGTACATGATTCATTCATATCTTAATAAAATTTTATCAATTAAAATTTAAATATACCTAAAATTTAAGTCACGCCGTCCAATCGGTTGATAATCACTTGCTTCTATTTTTGAATTCACGTGAGACGTGGTTTGAATTTAGATCCGAGGTCATTATTCTCTACGGTGAGACCTAGATCTATTTTGACATGATTTCACATTGGATGACTTAATCAAGTTAACGGTGAGACCTTGACTTGAGGCGAAGATGCGACAAACATGCCACTTGACCCTAGATGCTTGTTCACTAGGTGCCATGAAGTCCCATACCTCTAAGAGTTGCACTTGTAATGCAATTGTTGATCGTCACCTACATATTGGATCTATCATCTCTAGCAGATCAACTGATGCGATGATAGAAGCTCAATGGGATTTTAGCTTTTAATTAAAATTAATTGGGTAGTTAATTGATTAAAAGAAATTATTATTGAAAATACTATTTTTTGAACTTTGTGTGTTATACAGATAACAACAACAAATCAAAACCTAAGTATCTCCACTCTAAAATCAGTTCTTGAAAGCTGAAACTGACTAATATCAACTTTGTCGACTGATATCGAACTCTAAGGACTGTCCTTAGAGATGGGAACAAGTTGATACACCTATAAGAGGCCTTACCTGAGGCACCTCCTGCAAATGCTTCTGCTGCTGTTCGTCAAGCCTTTACCGAAACGTTTTAACGAACACCAAGAAGTCGCTACTCCTATGCTTGTGAGCATGAACCCCGAGATCCGAAAGAACTTCGAGGAACTCACAGCATATGACACGATAAGCGAGTTAAAAAAAATGATATTTCAACAACAAGCAGAACATGAACTGTTCAAAACAGTTAAAGCATTCCACGCTTACAAGCAGGCTAGGCCAATCAAATAGCACTTATATCTTGAATATAAAATGCTATATTGATCAAATGGAACGTCTTGGTTACCCATTGCCACAAGTCTTGGAATGAGCTTGATTCGTACCTCACTATCCAAGGACTATGACCAGTTTGAAAAGAGTTTTAAAAATACATAGCATGGGGAAGACAATTGGTGTATTACATGCTATGGTAAAACTGGTTGAGCAAAGGTTACCCAATTCTTTTCTAGAAATCAGGGAAGGTAAACCGCAACCACAAGGCAAGAGTCTAGGTAAGGGTAAGCTAGTTTACTTTTCCAAACCTACGATTTCCCCACATGCTAAAAAGGAGCACCCTACAAAGGATATCTCTTGCCATCATTGAGATAAAACCGGCCATTGAAGGAGGAACTGTCCTGCCTACTTGGCAGAGTTGATGAAGGACAAATGTGTTCTGGCTAGCACATTAGGTATCTTCACTATAGAAGTCTATACTTTTACTAATAAATCTTGAGTGTATGACACTAGTTGTGGAACTCACATTTACACAAATGGGCAAGATTAAAAGTAAAGTATAAAGCTAAAATAATGGAAGCTATGATCTAATCCTTCCTAATGCGTTAATTATTGTTTTGAACAATTGTTAATTATGCATTGTTTAGCTTTATCGTTTGTTGAATAATGATTTATTCAATCTATTATGGATTATGATATTTTTTTTTTAATGAAAAATAACATATTTTATAACTATTCCTTGTAATAGTATGTTTGAAATTGATATGCATGATCCAGATTCAAACGATAGTTCTATATAGAAATGTAGCACTCAAGAATCCAAAACGGTTTGGATTCCATTTACCTAGAGCATTGTCATCTTTTCCACATAAACAAGAAACGCATTTTGACACTACCACACGAAGGGCTTCTTAACAAATGATTATGAATCATTTAAGTGCCTCTCTTGTATATTATGGAAAGATAACAAGAAAGCTTTTCTCCCATGTTGGCAAAAGAGCTAAAAATCTACTTGGACTCATACATACTGATGTATGTGGCCCTTTTAGAACTAAGACTAGGGAAGGAGTTACCTACTTTATCACTTCCACTGATGATTTCAGTAGTTATGGTTATGTTTACTTGATTAAACATAAACATAAAATCTTTGAAACGTTCAAACCTTTCTAAAGTGATGTAGAAAATCAACTCGGCAAGACAACAAAGGATTTCCGTCCTAATCGAGGAGGAAAGTACATGAGCCAAGAGTTTCAGGATCATCCAACCCAACGTGAGATTGTCTCACAATTATCTCCTCCATACACTCCACAAGATCATGGTGTGTCTGAAAGGAGATATTGGACCCTGCTTGACATCGTTCGATCTATGATGAGTCCTAATACTCTTCCTCTATCCTTTTGAGGGTCATGCACTGAAGTGTGCTGCTCGAATACTTAATAATGGTTCCAACCAAGAGGTTAAAAAGACACCATATGTGATATGGCTTGGGAAAGTCCCTAATTTGTCTTACTTGAAGATCTGGGGTTGTGAGGATCTCGTGGAACGAGACATGCCGAACAAACTTGAGCCCATATCTATCAACTGTATCTTCATTACTATTTTACTACCCACCTGAGAACAAATTGTTGTTTATCGGTATGCTGAGTTTCTTGAGAAAAGTCTCAATTCACAAAGCAAGTGGGAGCACTATAGACTTTTACAAGATTCAAAGCGAAGATGCACAACCTTCTGGTAACACTAGCAAACATCATTATGAGGCTGTACATATAGATGTTGGACCACATAATGATGTTGTTCCCATTCGTAGGTCCGCAAGGACACCTCATGCACCTGAACGATATAGATTTATGTCGATGCTGAGGGGCAAAGTTTCGAGGATCATAATGAACCCCCTAACTGTCAAGTTGCATTATCGAATTTTGAATTCGAAAAATGACTTGAAGCTATGAATGCGAAAATGAAATCCATAAGAGACAATCAAGTTTTGAACTCAGTTGGTCTTTCTCAAAACAGTAAGACTGTTGACATGGATGAAAATATACACACCTATAAAGCTCTTGTAGTAGCAAAAGGTTACACTCAATTCTACGAGATTGACAATGATGAAACCTTCTCGCTTGTTACTAAAGACGTTAGGATTCTTATAGCCAAAGTAGTGTACTATGACTATAAGATTTGGTTAATGATGAAATAAAATGTTTGTTTCACCTAAAATCCAAACTGAGCATGTGTATATACGAAAGCTAGTGGGAGCATTGTCATTTCTCAAATCATACATGTTGATGACATGTCACTCATGTGAAACAATATACCATGGCTACAAGATGAAAATCCTGGCTTGGAAATGTTTTAACATGAAGGATTGTAGAAATACGACACACATACTTGAAGTTAAGAATCTATTGGAATAGATCAAAGCGGTTGATTGGTTTAAGTCAAAGTGCTTACATTGACAATATTCTAAAATGGTTTAGAATGAATGCTCCCAAATGAGGAAGTCCTCGTATACAACACAATGTAAACTTGAGTGAGACTCAAGGACCTTCCATACCTGATATGGTGAAGCGAATGAATGTAATCCCCTATGAGTCGGCTATTCCATTCATCATGTATGTTGTAAGAAGCACTAGTCCAAACGTAACGTCCTTAAGGGATCTTACTAGAAAATACCAACAGAATCCACGAGAGAGTCACTGGATCACTGTTAAGAACACAAAGTATTTTTGAAATACTGGATATATGTTACTTGGTTATGGTGGAGATACCAAACTGAAGCTAAGTATACTTGCTATACTTATGCTAGTTTTGAAATAGGTCGTGATGACGCTAGACCCTATTTACGAAGGTTCACTACATTCGAATGATTAATCGAGATATGTGAAATTCGTACTCTTAAAGTTCAAACAGATAACTAACTAGCTGACACTTTATCGAACTCAATGTCTTGTTCCAAACATATTGAATATGAATGGAACTTTGGACTTCGACAAGCTATTAGTTTCATGTAAATCTGTTTTAGTATTTGGATAATGGAACATTGAGCAATATTTATTGGAATAAATTGATATATTTGATATGATCGTTTTTATATGAATATCTACTGTGTTCTATATTTGCATGTTTATATCCATGAATATTTATTGTGTTTTATATTCTAAATTGTCCATTGTCATAATTAATAATATGGGAATATTATTAAGACAAATCTGAGGGCATTGATGACATTATCTTAGTATGACTAAGGATGATGAAATCAAACTCACATGTTGTTCATAATGATGCACAATTGGACTGACCCAACCTATGAGAAATCACTTCATGGATTTATGTCACAAGTGAATCTCACAAAGGCTTTGTCACTTATCCTTTGACTTGAGATGCAAGTTGGTTTGTGTATGCAGAGGGGCAACCTTTGATATGGTTAAACGCTGACCTGAATAAGGCTGCTATAACAACCATTATCGGGTTTGTCATTAAGCATATGACAGACACGTGCAGTCAACAAAGAATTTGTTCCTCCACGCATGTGGATTAGATACTACTGGGCCCCTCGATGATTTGAATAGATGTATGTGTGGCCACACCCAAAAGGTAATCAAGATGAATCTTGATTGGTTTTGGTAATCTACTTCAATGTATAGGTCGAGAAACAGAATCGTTGAAATTTTAGATTGACATTAATCCTTGTCTAAAATTCAACATAGTATCAGTAACAAAAGGATAACTGCTCGAAAAACTTTGAACAAAGATTTTATGAAACTCCTCATGTACTTCTAGGGGCATTGGCGGGTTGCTAGACTCTAACCTTTGCTTGTATAACTACTTGATGTTATCACGTGCGCAAGTGGGAGCTGTTGGAATATGCTTCACGCGTATAACATATAGTTATATGGCTAGTAGTTTGTGAGCCTAAAGGGTCACACACTTAAACACTTAACACCATAAGATATATAATGTAATTAGAGTAATTACATTATATATTAATATAAGCTACATGCTTGTATATATTAGAGTTTAATATTAATTGTTAATATTGAAACTTAATTGTAAGCAAATAGAAGAAACAAAGACAAGGGACTAGAGTGAAAATAATCAATGGTTTATGGAAATCATTAATGGGAATTATGGCACCATAATGGTCCATAAACTCCCTCTTTTGTCCTCTCTTTGACCGTCCAAGAAAACACACACAAAAGGTGTTTTTTGGTTCTTCTTCTTTGCAAGCACAAGGACTAGCATCCTCCTTTGGTGTTCAAGAAGAGTGTTGTGTGGATCAATCTTTAGAGGTATTCTCCTTTAGAATACTTGGTTTCGGTCACCATCTTCATCCATCCGAATCATAAAGAGCAAAGGCTTCAAGGGTATGAAATGTTCCTCCACTCTCTTTGATTTATTTATTAGTTTAATTGTATGATTAATATCAAGATCCGTTTATGGTGATTTGATCTTTTCCGCTGCGTTTGTTAAATGTTTTAACCGAAAATCACCTATACATAACGCGAAACACAGATTGTTCTCATGATTAAATATCTGAATTGTCGTATTCGATATTTGAACGGCCACATAAATGCATGTAACTAAAACGTCACCCATAATTTAATTACCCAACACATATCAATTAATGAACGGTCACACATTTAATATGAATAATCACCGGACGTCACACATAATTATACGGTCAACTCATAGACCATTAAAACATAATTTAAATTTAATTTAAATTATTATATAATTATCTAAACTTTCAGGGTGTTTAATTTGAATTAATTAATTTAAGTTATTATACGGTCAAAAAGTCAAGCATGCAAGTCAACTAGGGTTAGGTTCGGCTAGGGTTCGACTAGGTTCAAGCTAGATCGGTTAGGTTAGTCTGGATCTTGGGTTTATCGTTTCTAGGGTTTTAGATCTAATGTATTCGGTCAAATCTAGTGTAGATCTAGGGTTCTAGATCAAGAATCAAGGAACAAATCAAGAACACTACACACACACATGAACCCGATCGGTTGAGGACATGCATGTGTGTTCGGTTTTCATGGTTAACCGAGACCATATGGCCTAGGGCCATGGTCTCGGGTTCGAAACAGTGATCAAGCAAGGAGTTTTAGCATGAAAAGACAAGGATTTAGAAGGCTACCTTAGCTTGAACGGGATCAAGATCGAACAAGGGCTGCGGGTTTCCTTGGGACGATCGGACAGAACAATGGAGATGGTGGTGGTCTTCTTGGGCGATTTCAACAAAAGGGTTATGGGTTTCGCTGGTGTGGTTTAAATAGGGAAGATAACTAGGGTTTGATGGTAGTGTTATAGTCCAAGTAGGACTCTATCAAGTTATGGATGGATAAGAGTTCAAGTCTTTGGATAAGAACAAACAATTAGAGCACATGGCCAACACCACAAGGGTGTTTCGGCCAAGGGAAGGTCACAAGCAAGGTGTAGGCCGTCCACATTGGTGGTTGGTCTAGGTTCGAGTATCGCTTTAGAAGTTTGGTTCATTCAAGTCGCGTTTAAATTAAATTCGTTACGTATATTGTTTTACCGATAAGCTTATTGTTTTAGAAATGTTTTAGCTCAAAAGTGTCACCACAAGGAAATAATAATGTTGTGTTGACTAAAATAGTCAAACACTAATGTATGCTGTAAAAATATGTAAATTTGTTGTGTGTTAGGATGCCAGAAATAGAAATATCTAAAAATAGAAACTTTCTAAATAAGGAAAGTTCTAGAAATGAAATGAAGTTACATACCAGAATTATCGAGTTGTCACACACTTCGACGAGTGTTCACCATTTCTTTCGTTCAACACTATATGAAAGACATTAAACATTTAGCACTTCATGTACAATCCATTAGTTGCATAAGACTCAATATCCATAATTATATCAACTTTCATAGGTCCCCTAGGTTCAACCCTAAACTTAACATAAAGTCTCAAGGTCAACCTATAGTCTCACGGAATCTTACATTCCTAATGCTGCATTCTAAGACTAGGTTGGTCATCCAACCTAATTCACTTAAACTATAGCTCTGATACCAAGTTGTAACACCTCAATTTTTAAAACAAAACATTTGGCCACAATAATCATTTAATAAAGAGGAGAACTATCCCAAAATACGGATTTACAAAAACCTTTGGTATGAAAATCAGATTATAAGTTTGGTGTTACAAATATATCAAAACCAAAGCTAAGTCTAAATCCGTTCTAGTGTTCTTCTACTCTAGGCCCCACTTCTCTACCCATGCGCACTTATACCTTCGATCCCAAACCTGAGTACATAGCAAAAACAACAAGGAGTACGTGAGACAAAAACATCTCGTGAGCTACATGTGTTTAGACCCGATAATAATAATAATAATCATAAGACATATAAACAAACATACAAGTAGTTCGTCCATCTATCTAGTCACCCTATTGTGACTCTATAATCCTTGCTTTCCTAGCAATCATATCTAGTTATCGGGTTGCCCCCAAACTAACTAGAACCACATTAACTTATTAACCGGGGATCCCCCACATTAATAAGCTTCAGGGTAAAGGCAAGAGGGAATCACCCAATCTACCTATACCTGCCTTACTCGCCGGACTACTTCCAGTTAGCAAGACTACTATCATGGAATGGGCCGATGGGGATCCGCCCAAATGCTCCCCATTCCATATCCTCATGACCGGGGATCCCCCACATCATCACATTGTCTCATCCTTACTATAACTCAACAGTTATTTCAATCAAAGCCCTTGGCTATGACATCAATCATCAAACAAGTTAGTTAACCATATTCAACAATATGTAACTAGCTCTATATACTAAATTCTACACAAATATCAAATAAACTCGACATATGTAATAAAAAGGTATTCTCATGGCTATGTACTCAGTAAAGTCCACACGTACTCACCTTAGTAATAAAATGCTCCAACCGTGATCTTCACACGATATCACTTTGCTTTCACAATCGATCAACCTTCCAAGACTTCACCAAAAACCCTAATATGACAATCGCAACTTGTTCAAAAACAAATACTACTAATAATATCCCATTTATTATTAGAAACCCTTTAATAACATTTCCCCCCAATTTGGATGATTTCCAAAACCCTAGGTTTAACCAAATCTTGAGATTCTTATAAATCTTAACCATACACTTGTTTCCTTTGTTAAAATATCATCTATTAAGTGTATAAAACATTTATTTCACCATTTAAGAAAACCCCAAGAACTAGGGTTCGAGATCCAAGCTTTTACTGTGACAACTCGATATTTCTGGTATGTAACCTCATTTCATTTCTAGAACTTTCCTTATTTAGAAAGTTTCTACTTATAGACATTTCTATTTTTGGCATTCCTTATACACAACAAACATACATATTTTACACCATACATAAGTGTTTGATTATTTTAGTCAACACAACATCTTTACTTTCTTATGGTGACACAACTTGAGCTTAAAACAATTCTAAAAACAATAAGTTTCCCGGTTAAGCAATAAACGTAACAATTTAATATAAACGTGACTCGAATTGAATGATAGTGTAAACCCGACACTTTGATCTTTGACCGACCACTATGTGGCCGGCCTACCCTTGCTCGTGACATCCATCTTGGCCGAACCACCTAGGGTGGTGAGGTATTCTTGTGCCTCCAAATCTTATCCACATCCATGTTGAATGAGTCCTTGTTTGACTCAAACTCTTATTGGAAACCCTAGATCTCTACCCTATATAAACCAAGCCATCACAACCCTATTCCCCTTTACAAAAATCGGCCAAGCATCCCCAAACCCTACCAAAACCGATTCTCCCAAGCACCATCATCATCTTGTTCGTCGATCATCAAGCAATCCGCATACTTTCTCTTCTCGGTTTCTTTATCTTGTTCGCCTAGATCTCAAGGTATGATACTACAACCCTCGTTTTCCTTGCTTAAACCTTGCTAACCTACTGTTTTGAACCCGAGACCATGGCCCTAGGCCATGTGGTCTCGGTTAGCTATAGAAATCGAACACGCATGCATGTGCTCATCCGATCGGGTTCATGTGTGTGTGTATTGTTCTTGATCATGTTGTTTTGTTATTAAATCCGTGACCTAGAACCCTAGATCTCGACATTTGCATGCTAAAACCTTAGATCTAGAACTCTAGACCCGATCTAGAACCCTAAACCCTTGAACCAAGCCGATCTAGCCCGATCTAGAGCCAAACCCGTAGGGTTTTGGCCATTCGGCCAACCCTAGGTTAAACCCTAGCCGAAACCTAACCCTAATTGAATGCATGTTTGACTATTTGACCATTTGATAGCTAGATTGACCATCATTGACTTTGGTTGACCAAATTATAGTATACCTCAAACCCTAATCGAAATCTAGAAGCTTTAGTTGACCAATTTTGACCAATGTTGACCAATAAGTCAAACCGGGTCAAGGCCGGATCTTGACCCAAACCGTGGACCCAAACCCGAATAACCAATCGGGCCAAGGCCCGTACTTGGCCCATATCGATCTACTTTAGTCCATCGGGCCCAAATCTTAGTTGGCCCATTAGTATCCAAGCCCATTTGGACCAAAGCCCAAACCTTTGGCCCATACCCAACTAAACCGAACCCAATTGGGCCAAGCCCAATTCAAGGCCCAACCTAAGTGGACCTAAGCCCAATAAGAGGCCCAAGTGGCCCAACCCATTAAGCCATTAAGCCCATTAGGCCCAATAGGCCCAATCTAGGCCCAATAAGCCTAACCCAAGCCCATTTCATTTCATTTCATTTCGTAGTCCATTTCATTTCATTTCATTTCATTTCATTTCGACCTATTAAGGTCCAATAACCTAAGTTCATTCGATGTCACAAAACATGAAACATAACATAAATTATATATTGCTTAACTTATATCGTATATAGAATCGCCTGTGTTAGCTTAGTCTAAACAGTAGTTAAATCATTTAGGAAGCTAGGAGTCTCCCAAGGATTCCTCTGTCTTAAGTCTCTTGTTGCTAAGCTTTGCCAGGTGAGTCCACAGACCCCTTTACTCTTTTAACTGTTTTATAAACTTTGGGGTGGAAAACATAAACACAATTGCTACTATTTTACTATGACTGTACAACATCGTTACATTTTCAATATCGCGTTGGCATGACAAACAATTATTATACCGGACTAAGGTGCCAGCAATCATTAACTAGTGGATCTAGACCATGGATATGCAGATAGTACTATTGGCTGACACTCATCCTCCCAACGAACGTTTGATCATTACTTGGTTTATCCAAGACATCTCCGGGAGTGTATATCCATAAAATAACATAACATACTGGAGTTGAAGTGTTGATTGTGGACTTAGGGGTTGGTATATTAACTCAATAGACTAGCTACCTGTTGGGGATAACAGTTCATGCGATGTCAAACACAACATTTTGTTCAACACTTTTTCATAAACATAACTAGTAGTTGTATACATTCTACAACTATACTAAACATTTTCATACTTACTACTCATATCATATGAGTGTTGAACCTTATACATTTTCAGTCATAAACCATTTCCATAACAAACATTTTGGGTAGCAAATCACTTTACTTTTATCATAAACATTAACCCTGTGGATTCACTCAACATTATTGTTGACCCTTTTACTATTATGTTTTTCCAGGTAATTAGGTGCGGTGGATTTGGAGGATATGAGCATTGGGATTGTCGTGAGCCATGATTAAAACATTAAGTTTACGAACAATCATTTCATTTCAAACAATTTCTATTTTAGGAAACTTGCTATTTTTGGAAACTTTCTACTTTTGGAAAGTGAAACAAACCTTTATTTTTCGTTATTGCGTGGTTGTTTGTTTACTTAATTTTTGCTATGTTGTCATGAACGTTACACCTTCGTTCTTCCGCAAAACATTTTAAATGAAGTAAAACTCATTTTTGGCGGGGTGTGACATTTACTTCCATGGATCTAAAGTAATAATCATCAAGGAGTGAAGATTTACCTTTATCTTCAACAATAGAAGCTAAATCACTTGATTTTGACCCCATAATCGGCTCCAAATGACCTTTTCCACTCAAAATATGTATAAGAACTGAGAGAGAGAGAGAGAGAGAG
The DNA here is from genome assembly GCA_963853835.1 of Calendula officinalis. Taxonomy (NCBI): domain Eukaryota; kingdom Viridiplantae; phylum Streptophyta; class Magnoliopsida; order Asterales; family Asteraceae; genus Calendula; species Calendula officinalis. The sequence goes on along the minus strand of OY970823.1, from coordinate 25,049,381 downwards.
AGAGAGAGAGAGAGCTAGGGTTTCATGTTTGGCACTTAATGGCCAAAAACCCGTATTTAAGGTGTTCCAGACGAAAATCAGCAATAACTGATCAGCATTAACTGGGTCAGCACTAACGGAGTCAGCACTAACTGGATCAGCACTAACGGAATCAGCACTAACTGATCAGCACTAATGGAATCAGCACTAACTGGATCAGCACTAACGGAATCAACACTAACTGATCAGCACTAACGGAATCAGAACTAACTGATCAGCACTAACGGAATCAGCACTAACTGATCAGCATTAACGGAATCAACACTAACTGATCAGCACTAACGGAATCAGCACTAACTGATCAGCACTAACGGAAAGTGCCCTTTTCGACCTTACTTCGTCCATAACTTTCTCATACGATGTCCAAATGACACGAAACCAATTTCTACGTTCTTTAAAAGATTTATCCTTATTTATCATATTTTTATAAAAAATTATTTATTTACAAAAATTCGGGTCGGTACAGAGAGGTTAATTCTTTGTAAAAGTGTGTTGGGTAGTTTGGGTATCTATTACCTCTCTCTCTTTAAGGCGCCCAAAAAAGTGTTGAACAAACTTGAAAGCCTTAGATCAAATTTCTTTTGGGGCTCTTCGGATAATAAGAAGAAGATTTGTTTGATTGCTTGGAATCGGGTCATTGCCGATAAAACATCGGGTGTAACACCTCAATTTTCAAAACAATATTTAAATACATTTCATCCCAAAATATGCACTAATGTATCAGTGTCAAATACCGGTTTTACAAAAACGAAAAGGTTTCTTGTTTGAGATTATCAAAGTATACAAAAATGGTGTTACAGATTATATCTTAACCATAGGATAAGGACTCTAATCATCAACACCGAGCTAATCTCAACAAGGCCTCTTCTAAACGGGCACCCTATATCTTCGATCCCGAACCTGAGCACATAGCAAAAACACAAACATAGTACGTGAGACAAAATTGCCTCGTGAGATACATGGGTTTTAGACCCGATAAACAACTAGTCATATAATATCATTTATATTAAAATAATATTATTAATTTCGTTCGGGTCACTTCATTTCATTCATCATTGGCCAAAGTCAAGATAATCGAAATGCCTCCAATCTTTCAAGACCGTCATATCCACGGTAACCGGAATGGCTCCAATCTACCGGGACTCATAGGTTTTGGGTAATCGGAATGCCTCCAATCTACCACTAACCTTAAGGTACCGTAATAACCGGAATGCCTCCAATCTATCACGGCCCTAGGGACATCATCATCATCATTATCTGTCTATTATTATTATGAGCTTATAACTCCATCATTTCTCAATCAATTATCATTCATCAACATATAAGCAATTCATTAAAAATCACATAATTAACTAAATTACTTATAGACTCGATAAAACATTTAAACATAAAACATTTACTAGCTATGTACCCAGTTTTGAAAGTTCACATGTTCTCACCTTAGCCAAGCTTACTTCAAGATACGTCTCTTGAACAAGATTATCACTTCTCAAGACTTGAATACCTCAAGTTCTTCCACCAGATGACCTAATATCAAAACCAATACAATGGTTTACATCAAACATCAATACCAATCATATATTCCATGGCTAGTTAACTACTAGCACCATTTTCCCCCAAGTTACTAAACCCTAATTCCATAAATTACCATATTTTTCATAGATCCATATTATGTATACATTTTACTTGTTAAAATACCAAAGATATAAGTTATATAACTTCCATTTAACCATTAAAGCACATACCCAAAACTAGGGTTTGAGATTCAAGCTTTCCCTACTTGAATCTATAGCTTACAACACAAGAGAGATGAAGATTTACCTTTGATATTCAACTAGGAGTAGAAATCCTTGAGATCTAGTGAAGATTAAGCTCCAATCGCCTCTTTTCACTCAGAAATCGCCCATACAAGTTGAGAGAAGGAAACTAGGGTTCTTTGGGTGTAATAAATGAGATAAACCCGACTTTAATGCTGTTGTCAGAAATCTTCACGATCGTGATCTCGTGTTCGCGGCACGAACTATGAAAACACGCGTTTTTCGCGATCGGGAACTGGTCGGGAACACTTCACGATCGAACACCAAATTCTCTGTCTCGACTTCACGAACGCGAACCGGAGTTCACGTCGCGAACTTGCCAGGCAGCTAAGGCTGCACTTTTTCGTCCATGTCTCGACCCGGTTTCGCCCATAACTTTCTCGTACGGTGTTCAAATGACACGAAACCAATTTCTACGTGTTTTAAACGAATTATCCATAATTATCATATTTTTATACAATTTATTTATTTACAATTTCGGGTCATTACAACTATCTACCCTTAAGAAGATTCCGTCCTCGGAATCTCATCATAGTTTATGAAGTTCGGGTATCTTTTCTGAATCTCATCCTTGACTTCCCAAGTGAAGTTCGGTCCAAGGGAATTGTTAGGTATTATTTTGTTGTAATGAATAGTCTAGGGGGTAGATGGTAACATTGTATATAAGTTTAGTTAGTCTTAGGATTAGTCTTATGCTAATTAGAGAATTAAGGCCATGGTATATAAACCATAGTGTAAGCCTTAATTCCTTAACTTTTGCAATTAACAAAGAATTACATTTCTGCATTTGTTCTCTCCACCTTCTCTCTACTCTCTCTCTAAAAGCCCTAACATTCTTCTTCAACTTTTCATCCAAATTCATCATCAACTAACAAATAATGGATTGATTGTGTATTTTAAGCTTTTCAATTGGTATCAGAGCTTAATTTCACTCTGAAAACGATCCATTTCCATTGCTTGCTGTCCAAATCAGAAGATCAAAAGGGTTTATCAAGTTTTTGAAGAAAAAGGGGTCAAAAATCAAAAAACGGATTTGAGGTATTAATACTTGTTCTTATGAGTTGAATAGCTTCATATTGTGTTTATATTAAGCTTAGAATCGAGTTAAGTTCGAATCCAATCCATTCAGATGAAGAAATTGTGATTTTTAGTAAACACCATTAAAGCTTCAAAAACCTTCAAAATTCAAAATTTCTATTTGATTAAGTTGTTTTTGGTGAATATTGTTGAAATGGATTGAAGGAAAACGGTTTTGGGTCATTTTGCAAAAAGAATCATCGATTTTGGTTAAGAAACGAGCATTTTAGGATCAATTTAGTGGAATTTCTAGGCTGTTCGGAACAGTTCTGCTCAAGAACGACGCTACCGTTCTCGGCCCGATAACTGTAACCTCTTCGGCCTAAACTCATACTTTTCTTCGACCCGAACTCATTCGACCTCTTCGGCCCGAACACATTTAACTTCTTCAACCCGAACACCTTCCAAAGTCCTCGAACCGAGCACCACAAGTCTTCGAACCGAACACTTCAGTCTCTTCGGCCCGAACACTTCAATCTCTTCGAACCGAACACCACAAAGTCTTCGGCCCGAACACATTCAATCTCTTCGACTCGAACACTTCAAACACCTCGGCCCGAACTCTCACAACTGTTCGGCCCGAACACTTTCTCCACACTTCAATTTTAAATTTTTTTATCGTCGAGTTCTTAACCTTACCACTACGAAATGACTTCCAAGGATGCCTTGTCCATTGGATCAGATACAATACCACTTGTTCTCTACCGAGGAGAATACCGTCAATGGAAGAAACGGTTTTCTCCATTTCATCCTGAGTCAACATGCCGGTCCAGATATCCTTGACTCCCTTCAAACCGGACCAGCAAAGTTCTACCGTGCTGTGGTAGCAGCCCCAAACTCTGTACCAGCGGTGCCTGGTGGTGTAATTGAAATTCCCCCGTCGGAATACACCTAAGTGCAGAAGGATAGGGCCAGGGCTGACATGTACGCACACTCCTATATGCTACAGGGCCTTACGAATGAAATTTACAGTAGCCTTGATAGTTTTAGCACAGGTAAAGAGCTCTGGGATGAGATCCAAAAGCAAATGGAGGGTACTGACCTAGGTAACAAAGCTAAGATGGTATCCACCCTAAACACCTACGGTCAATTTAAAGCTACCCCAGGAGAAGAATTGGAGAAAACCTACCACAGATTCTGCAACATGCTCAATGATCTCAGAAAGAAACAAACTCATCAAAGAGAACCTTGAAATTAACATCAAATTTATCCAATCCCTACTACCGGAATGGGAGACGTTTGGCAACAGTGCGATGCAGCACAAGGACTTAAGCCTCATAGACATTCATGAATTATATGAGTACCTAAATTAAAATGAATCTATGGTGAAAGGAATCGCCAAAACTAGGCAAGATACCGCTGACACTCTTGCAATGTTGGCCAAGCAAAACCAAGCTCTCAACAAAGGTATCAATGAAGCAATGATTGCAGCACAATCAAAAGAAGTGGTAAAAGAAGAACCAGAGACTCTGATCCCTGCGGGGACAAATGATGAAATCGAGTCGGTTCGTCAAGCCTTGGTTCTCATTTCAAGCTATAACAACAAGTACTATAACAATCCAACCAACAACAACCTCAGATCATCCTCAAACTTCAAATTCAACTCCTCTTCTCAAACCCCTAACAACAAATCCTCATCTTCCTCTACTGAGCCACCTAAGAAATGTTACAACCGTGGTATGACGGGACACTTTGCTAAAGAATGCAAGAAGCCAAAGATGAAAGACTCTGAATACTTCAAGAGGGAAATGCTCATGGCTAAGCAAGTTGAAAATGGCAAGGTCTTACTGGCTGAGGACCAACAGTGGTTGGAAGACTCAGATGATCAAGAGGAAGAGGAATCCACTGCCAGCCTGGCTCTTATGGCGAGATCAAACGAACTAAGAGCTGAGCTGGGCATACCTGAGAACGATGAAAATGAGGTACATTCTTTTTCTGTTGACTCTGTACTACCTGACTCAGACACTGATGAATCGGAGAATTCCTTGTTTAATGAAAAACTCTTTCTTAAAATTGATGAGAAATCACAACGGACAAAACAAATTACTTCTTTAGAATCCGAAAAGGAACAAATTTTAAATGATTTAAGTGATTTAAGTAAATGTTCTTTTCAAATAACTCAAGTAAACAAGGAATTACAAAATCAATTGTCTACGTCAAAATCTGCTTATAAATTTCAAATTTCTGAATTACAAAATAGTCTACAAACACAAGTTAATACAACCAATGAATCAAATGTACAAAGCTAAAACTTAAAGGCAGAAAATTTAACCTTTCGTCGTCAACTTGAAACTCTTGTTACTCAAGTCAATCAAAATAACCTTTCAAATCAAAAAACACAAGAGTTACAATAGTTGTCATCCTTTCATGCGGCTCACACCAATGAGGTCAATCGACTAAATCAAATTATTAATGCAAAAAAACCTTGAAATTTCGAACCTGAAAACCATTAAAATGGTGTCAAGTGATAAAGACGACTCCAAGCAGCTGATCAACGACTTGGCGAATCAATTACATCGAGAGCAAACCTGGATGAAGTCTGCAGACATCAAGATGAAAGACTACCAAGATCAGTTGAAGACGGCTGACAACGAAATTCAAAAACTAAATGAACAAATCAAAAACATAACAAACAGTTTTAAAAAGGAAATGGATGAACAATCAGCAACCATACACAATCTTAATGTCAGAAAAGAAAATGCTGAAGAACACATCTCAAAACTGGAGCAGATGATTGTGAAAGTTGGTCATACTGAACAAACGATAAATTAAACCAGCCAAAAGAGTTCAGATCATACAAGTCAAAAGTGGGTCTCGGAGCTGAGAATACCCGTCCTCTGGAAAAAGCTGTTGATGTTCTTCCCACACTATACAATTACGATTACATGAACTTGGGAATATGGCAAGCTTCCTTCATATGCCAGATGAAGAAGCAGAAATTGAAAAGTTCAACAGGGAAAAGGAAGAAAATGCTCAAATTAGCTTCAATTATGATGCCTTAAACTCAACATACGAAAAGAAGAAATCAAAATTTGAACACATCGAATATTTTCCAATAATCACACCAGCTGAATTTTCCATTCCTGAAAATGAAGTGTTAAAACAAATCAAAGAACCAAAGCTTTATGTTCCTCCATTAATTTTAGAAAAGCAAATTGTACAATTAGAATCTGAAATTGATGAAACACAAAAGGCCTTTGATAAAGAAAAGGAAAATCTTCAAAACAAAATACATAATTTAGAGGAAACCATTTTAGAATTAAAACCTAAAACGAACAAAACTGTTTCTCAAAATTCTAAATCCTCTTTATTAGGACCGGCACCAGTTAACCCAGTTCCAACCATCTTGAAGAGAAACTCTAATTCACCTGTCTTAAATGCTTCCAATAATAAATTAGAGTCTCAGAGTGAGAAGGTCAAGAAGCCCAATGGAGTCACAAGAGCCAAGAAGTCCGAAAAAACTATCTTAACGGCTTTTAGAACTGATTATGATTCTACTGTTTATCGTCATGTCCGATACTCTCCTGATTTTGGTGATGTGTATGTTAAAACTGACAAAACTGGAACGAAAAGATTTTTAATAAAATTACAAAGAAACAGATAACTCAAACAGATAAACGTTTTTTTGTAAGACTTGATGCACCTTGCAGTATTCATAAGAACATAGTATACCATAAATCTGGTAAACTTATAAACACATGCAAAACATGCTATACATATCAATGCAAATCATACGTCACTAAACCAGCAAGATCAAATCAAAAAATTTCATCATCTCCAGTTTCAAAACAACCGAAATTTTTCCCCAAAAACCCATCAACCTCTGATACCCACTCGTTCTGTCGTCGCAAATCTTCTCGAGGAAATTCCGCACCTGAGCTAAACTCTTCAGGTTCCTCAAAATGCGACAACAAAACACCCACCAAATCTTCAACGTTTGTAAAATTTAACTGGATCAAAAATGAAAACTCTCATTGGATTATTCAATACTCTGAAAAATCTTTACAATGGGTCGTTAAATCCACAACTTCTGAACTGCCTCCTTGCAATTCTCCAAAGCTCTAACTTCATCATAAAATAACTCTACATAAAACATCAGTCACTAATCGTTCAGGACCCATACATAATTAGGTACCAAACATGTTTTAAGTGTTTTTATGTAGAATCTGAGATACCTTGACTTGGTCTGTTCAAGGCACATGACTGGAAACATAGCTCTCCTATCAAACACTTATGATAAATATTTGGGGATAGTTACCAGTCTCGACCAGGGGTCTTTTTCTAATTCTTTATTTCACTTTAATTTTATATTATATATATATATATATATAAAATTTAATTTGTTAAATTTTCTTTTATTATTAATAAATTTAAATTTTCAAATTCTATTTATATATATATAAATGGCTCTTAGAAACTTCAGTTTATGACCCGAGCTTCAAAGAAATGGCTTCTGATCACAACAGATTCAGAACACGGTCATCAAATGAAAAGCACCAAGCTCAATAAACCTTCAATGCGAAAACTCTCCTCCAACCCTCCGACGATTTTTAAGGTACGTCTTCAAATCTCAAAACTTTTTCATACTTTTGATTTGCCGAGGGGGAGAAATACTAATTCTAGGGAGAGAATTACTATTTTTAGGGGAAATTTAGAAAAATCAAAACAAAAATACCCAACATGAATAAACAAACGAAAAATCTTTTCATAAAGACAATACCTTCCCATGGTTTGCCAGATCCGACCTAACCTATCCAGGGAAATATTTCTGCCAACTGGTAAATGTGAGGGTATACGTCTAGGGTATAGAATTAGGTGAGTGCAAGGTGATGTGAAAACATGATAAATTTAAGAAAACAAACCTTTGAGTGCATCCAAACCGTCAACAAACCGGGCAACCATACAAATAGGTGATCATTCATAAGTTGAATGTTTCACTAGACTTTACTGGCCCAGTAAAGAAAATGCACGCCACCACCAACTACTCAAATCCCTCTCAACGGGAATTTGTTTCATTTCATTAGGGGACGTAGCACAAAAGCTACTGACTACTCCTTCGGAGTATGTCGGTATTGAATCATAATAACCTCCTGCCCCGGGTTAAGTCTCTTTGTATGCACAGTGTGTCTAGTTCTCACCCTCAAGAACCTTCCAATATAGGACACTTGCACTACAAATATGGATCTCCGTGAATCCATCGGAACACTCGTAATGGCATCACAATCTGATGTTTCACTAGGATCGAGTGGAAATCCTGCTAGAACTAAAATCATGCCAACTCTAAACGCATGTCACATATTAGAATCAACGGTTGTGCAAACGACTACCGATTCATACCGTATGCTAACGGATACTCTATGTGAGTTCGATGTTAACTTAAAAGAACAAGTTGTTGTGCCTTAAAATCCACAATCATTCAGGCAACAACCTATACCGGAATTACATCAAAATCCGAAGAAGAATCCATGTGAATTTCTAAAATACAACATCTTTTGAAAGCTGATTAAAATGCACATGAGCGTAATAGACCACTCTCAAATTACTCCTATGATCTGCTAAACCCATCATGATCTTCCCCGGAGCCACCGACAATATAGGAACTAAAAAGTGAGGGTCCCTAGGTCTAGGTGAGCAGAATCAAGTATCATGGGATCTTGATTGGGGTGCGCTGAGGTAAAAATTGAGAGGGGGTATGAAGTATGGGGTGCAAATCAGCTTTTCACATGGTAAAAACAAAAACGAGGGTGTGGTTGAAAATGAAAAAGTGAGTTGAGTGAGGAGCGTGTGTGAAAGGGTTAAAGAAAACGAAAACCCTCCCTAAACCGAACAAATGACCGGGTAGCCACATCTATATCAGACTGCATAAGTTGCTTTCTGATTAAGACATCATGGACCCAGTGATGCAATGCACAACCCCCACTGACCACTCAAGTACAAAAAGTACTTGTTTCAAAATCACGTAGATAACCACATCCACTAGCGACATCACATTTGGAGATTGTTGATATTGAAAAAGAGGACCCACCTCCAGTCCTCGCCTTCGTTTGTCCACGTTTAGAGTCTAGAACCGAACTAAATTTCTCTAGGACACAGGCACTCTACCAAGCATATCTTTGGGATATTGTCGGAACATTCATAGTGATACCAAAAATATTGGTATTCCACGATGATTGAATGGAAATCCTACCAGTGCTAACATCAATGCCAACACTGAACGTAGGTCACACAGTTTCTGTAACTGTTGTGCTAACAGGCAATCTATGTGATCCTGGGTTACCCTGTTACCTTCTTGTGCGAAGATCAGACGACTGTACTCCACTCTTATCAACAACGGTCAGAAAATCCAAATCAAATCAATATTCCGCACGTCTACGACTTCAACAAATATCAGGAACCGAGGATCAGCAGCAAATCAACAAACGTCACAACTTCAAGAAAGGACTTATGCTGCTAACCGCTCTATCTATGGGTCTACATTCCGTTGATTTGCCTGAAGCCTTCTGGAATACTTTGTATTGGTTGAAAAGCCAATTAAAAGTATGTCTGTCACCGATCATCAAAAGTTGAAGCTGGTTTTTCAACAAAACTGCACAACGGTTTAACACACAGCTCCAGCTTTACAAACAAGGAAGACTTCAAAGATATGCAACCTAGACTATTATTACAAAAGGGGAGATTGTTAGGTATTATTTTGTTGTAATGAATAGTCTAGGGGGTAGATGGTAACATTGTATATAAGTTTAGTTGGTCGTAGGATTAGTCTGAAGCTAATTAGAGAATTAAGGCCATGGTATATAAGCCATAGTGTAAGCCTTAATTCCTTAACTTTTGCAATTAACAAAGAATTACATTTATGCATTTGTTCTCTCCACCTTCTCTCTACTCTCTCTCTAAAAGCCCTAACATTCTTCTTCAACTTTTCATCCAAATTCATCATCAACTAACAAGTAATGGATTGATTGCGTATTTTAAGCTTTTCCGGAATGCTTCCACTTGACCAATACCAACTCAATCTCTTTATTCCGAAGTTTCTAAATCTTTGACTCTAGTATTGCTTCGGGTTCTTCAATCAACCGATTCGGGGCATCAACCCGCAATTCTTGCAATGGAATTATATTTTCAACTTCACCCACGAACTTCTTCAAATAACTTACATGGAACGTATCGTGAACACCTTGAAGTTCGGGTGGAAGTTCTAACTTAAATTCTTGCAAACCGACCCGTTTCAAAATCTTAAACGCGCTGATATTGCCGGATTTAGATATGTTTTTATCCGTCAATATTATATAATTCATGCATGGTTTATAATGAAAATAACGCTTTACATGTCTAATCCTTATATGGTTGTAAATTACAGGTCATAACTTCAAAGTGGACAAGAAACGAGCTAAATACGAGTTAAAAAGAAGAATCTTGAAACACATAAGTTCGTGACCGGCCGGAGCGTAAAATGGATAAAAGAAGTCGCATATTTCTTTTATCATAATCTGCATCAAAAAGACCACAGTTGTACACGGCCAAGATTCAACACATAAGACTTATATTAGGCCACGAAATTAATACATATCTTGGAGCCAAATAATTATTTAAAAGGAGTTGGCCATCAAAATTTGATTAAAAGGATATAGTGGATTAATTTGGAGATACACTTGGGTCACAATTAAATTTGGTCACCAAATAAAGAATTAAAGATGGGCCACGTTGAGAGAATTGAAAATAGAAGTCCACATGAAAAGAAAGATGGCCCACACGAGAAGTTACACAAAAACCACCGGCCCATTGTTCTTTTAACACGAGAATTATTAAAAGGTTAAGATTTAATTGACAAATTGGGCAGTTCACGTAGAGCAGTTTTGGAGCGACAGCGGAAGACAGCCTTAAGGCTGTCAACGAAGGAAACCCAGACGCAGATTGGCATACGGACGAAACACAGGAATAACATAGTTACGGTTTATCTTTTTATTATAATGTTTTCTTGTGATTATACGTTTGATTTGTCTAGTATGTTCATGGGCTAGATCCTTGTATTCACTATGTTTTGAAGACTTTTATCTCAATGTTTTGTTTAATTTTAGGATTATCGTTTTAATGTTCGAATAATTGTTGATCAATGCATTAATCTTTCGGTTTATACTTTTGATCTTTGCCGTTTAATTTGTTTATTAGTGATTAGTTTAACTATTGACAACATTTGAACTAGTTATTAATATCCTCATTTTTTCACTCAAGTGACTAAGATGGCGATCCACAAGGAATAGGGATTGAAATTAGATTCCAATAAGTTAGGATAAATCGGAAGTCTAACTGTAGTAATGAAAGTTCTAGGTTAGAGGGTTTAGGTGATCCAAACCTATTAAGATCAACAACCCGATGTGTGATTAGATTACAACTTTTGAGAGAATGAATTCCTATTAGTTGTGTTTAATTTTTAAACGGTATTAAGATGAATCTAGTACCGTGACCTCTACAACATTAGAAGTAATCGGGGCTTAATAACCAGACGTAGACTTAGAATGATTCAACCATGGTGAATACCATTTTCTCCGACACTTAGAGTTTTACCAATTTCATTTGTCTACTTTTTATTAAGTTTAAATATTTTAATTGGTAGTTTAATAAACAAAACAAAAACCCTTTTTCAATTATTACTTTTAGATTAATTCACTTAGTTCTAGGTTTACGAATCAGCTTAATTGTTCCCTGAGGAGATGATAACCCGTTTTTACTTACCTTTGCTATATTATCCGTGATTAGGTCATACTTGCCTAAAAGTGTGGTAGTCTAGGTTAGGAGTGAGAAAGGATATATTTTTATAACTAGATTTAGCACATCACACGACAACATACCTTGGGCTCAATTTGCCCTTCTTTCCAAACCGCATCACGCCTTTCCAAGGCGATATTTTCAACATCACCATGTCATCAACATCTAAATCATATGGTCTCTTTTTCAAACCCGAGTAGCTTCTTTGTCGGTCTTGTGCGGTTTTCATATTGGCTTGAATTATTCCAATCTTTTCATTCGTCACTTTTACAATTTTGGGACCCGTGAGTTTTGTCTCACCCGCTTCAAGCCAACATGACGGAGTTCTACACTTCCTTCCATACAACGCCTCATAAGGCGGAATTTTAATAGTCGAATGATAACTATTATTGTAGGAGAACTCGACTAACGGTAAATGTTCATCCCATTTACCACCAAAATCCAATACACACGATCTTAACATATCCTCAACCGTTTGGATAGTTCTTTCACTTTGACCATCGGTTTGCGGGTGGTAAGTCGTACTCAACCGCAATTTTGTTCCCAACTCTTCTTGCAACGATCTCCAAAATCTGAAGGTAAACCTCGCATCTCTATCGGACACAATCGATAATGGGACCCCATGAAGTCTTACCACCTCATCCACATACAACTTTGCCAACTTTTCGAGTGGCATGGTTTCCCGAATTGCTAAGAACAATGCACTTTTGGTCAACCGGTCAACTATGACCCAAATGGTGTCGTGGTTCTTGCTCGTCTTAGGCAATCCAACAATGAAATTCATTGTTATATCTTCCCATTTTCCGGCTGGTACTTGTAATGATTGAGCTACCCCATACGGTACTTGATGCTCGGTTTTCACTTCTGCACACGTGGCACACTTAGAAATATAGTTTGCCGCTCTTGCTTTCATCCTGGGCCACCAATACATCTTCTTCATATCTTGATACGTTTTTGTACTCCCGGGTGGATCGAATACTTAGACTTATGAACATGATTTAACAACTCCTTTTGGGTACCCCCGAACTTGGGAACCCAAATTCGACCACCAATGGTTTTCAACCCTTGCTTGTTCTCTACAAAATGTTGATTCTTACCCAAACGCTCTTGCCTTAACTCTTCTTTTTCCATCAATTCTCGTTGGGCATTCTTGATTCGTTCAACAATACTTGAGACTACTTCAATACGTGATAGTTTTCCTCTATTCGGCTTTTCATATACTTTTCAGCTTAAGGCGTCGGCTACCACATTGGCCTTTCCCGCATGGTATACAATCTCAAAATCATAATTGTTTATCAACTCGACCCATCTTCTTTGCCTCATGTTTAGATCTTTTTGAGTGAAAACATATTGAAGACTTTTGTGATCCGTGTATAACGTACACCTTGTACCATATAAGTAGAGTCTCCACAACTTCAAAGCAAACACTATTGCCGCCAATTCTATATCATGAGTCGTGTACCTCTCTTTCACATTCTTTAATTGTCTTGAGGCATATGCAATCACTTTTCCTCGTTGCATCAAAACACAACCCAAACCCTTGTTTGAAGCATCACTATAAACGACAAAGTCCTCCATTCCCTCGGGTAGCGTGAGAACCGGGTCGTTACACAACTTTTCCTTCAATATGGAAAATGCCTTTTCTTGCTTTTCTCCCCACACGAACTCGCTACTCTTTCGGGTCAACAATGTGAGTGGTGTCGCTACTCGAGAAAAGTCTTGAATAAATCGGCGGTAATAACCGGCAAGCCGGAGAAAACTTCTCACTTCGGTTGGATTTCATGGCAGTTCCCACTTCATAACCGCTTCAATCTTTGACGGGTCAACCTTGATTCCTTCTCGTGACACGACATGACCAAGAAATTGGACTTCCCGAATCCAAAATTCACACTTAGAAAACTTAGCATACAATTTTTCTCGTTGAAGGACTTCTAACGTTCGCCTTAGGTGACTCTCGTGTTCTTCTTCGGTTTTTGAATAAATGAGAATATCGTCAATAAATACGATGCAAAACTTGTCGAGAAATGGTTTGCAAACCCGACTCATAAGGTGCATAAAATGGCCGGTGCATTAGGCAATCCGAATGGCATTACCAAAAACTCGTAATGCTCATAACGTGTATGAAACGCCGTCTTCTCGGTATCTCCCTCTTTTACTCGAACTTGATGGTAACCCGAGGTGACAACTCGATATTTCCGGTATGTAATCTCATTTCATTTCTAGAACTTTCCTTATTTAGAAAGTTTCTATATTTAGACATTTCTATTTTTGGCATCGAAACACACAACAAAAACATCTATTTTACACCATACATTAGTGTTTGACTATTTTAGTCAACACAACATATTACTTTACTTACGGTGACGCATTTGAGCTAAAACATACTTAAAATAGTAACTTTATTTCAGTTACACAATAAGCGTACTTAACTAATTAAAAGTGACTCGAATTGAACTAAGCTTCTAACCCGACACCAAGCTATGACTGACCACCTATGTGGCCGGCCACACTCTCCCACTCGAACACCCCTTGGGGTGTGAGGCAAATTTCTTTGATCTTATCTTATTGGTTACCCTTATCACTATCACCATTTGAAAGAGCCCCTATTAGACTCAAACACTTGCTTCTAACCCTAATTATCCACACTATAAATACCTATCATTTGCTAAACCCTAAACCCCTTTTGTGCTCCCTCTCCCTCTCTCGGCCGAAGCAAGAACCACCACCATCTCCGTCCGATCGTGATCAAGCAACCCGAAGCCCTTTTTCGTTTTGATTCCGTCCAATCCAAGGTAGTACCCTAAACCCTTGTTTTTCTTTGCTTATTCCTTGCTTGCCTTGTGTTTCGAACCCGAGACCATGGCCTAGGCCATATGGTCTCGGTTAGCCTCCAAAGCCGTAGCATGCATGCATATATCCGTATGCTTGTGTGTGTGTTTGTTTGATTGTTCATTACTCACTAGATTGTTGTTGTTTCACTATTTCGTTTGCCTAAACCCTAGATCTAGCCAAACAACCCTTGATCTCGAAACCTAGCCTCGATCTAGAACTAAACCCGAAAGGTTTTGGCCTTCGGCCAACCTATGACGAAACCCTAATCGAAACCCTAACCCTAGTTGACTAACATGCTTGACATATTTGACCATCGTTGACTTAAACATATGCTAAACCAAACCCTAGACCCGAACTCAAACTCTAGCCGAAATCTAGTGAACCATTGTTGACTTTTGTTAACTATTTTGACCAATGTTCACTTTAGAATGGACTAATTTTGACCCATAAGTCAAACCAGGTCAAGGCCGGATTCTGGACCCAACCGATCAGCCCAAACCCGAATACTTAATCAGGCCAAGGCCCGTACTTGGCCCATTCGATCTATTTTAGTCCATCGGGCCCAAACCTTAGTTGGCCCATTAGTATCCGAGCCCATTTGGACCAAAGCCCAAACCTTTGGCCCGTTAATACCCAAACCGAACCCAATTGGGCCAAGCCCAATCCATGGCCCAACCTAATCGGACCTAAGTCCAATGTGAGGCCCAAGTGGCCCAACCTAGTGGCCTATTAAGCCCATTAGGCCCCATCTAGGCCCATTAAGCATAACCCAAGCCCACTTCATTTCATATCATTTTGAAGCCCATTTCATTTCATTTCATTTCGGCCCATTAAGGCCCAATGATCCAAGTTCATTCGATGTCACAAAACATAAAACATAACGTTAATTTCATATCATATATCTTATATCGTAATTAGAATCGCCTGTATTAGTTTGTCTAATTAGAAAGTTATATCGCTTAGGAAGCTAGGAGCCTTTGAAGGAATCCGCTGTCCCAACTGTTGCTAAACTTTGCCCAGGTAAGTCTACAAACCCCTTTACTACTTTTAGTGTTTTATAAACTTTGGGGTGGAAAACATAAACAATTGCTACTGTTTTACTATGACTGTACAACAACATCTATACATTTTCATCATCGCGTTGGCATGACAAACAATTATTGTTGGAACTATGTGCACAGTTAGTCAACCTATGATGATATATCCATGCCTACGAAACACTTAAGGGTCACACCGGTGAGTGCATGTAATACGAGTAAGATATGTAATGATACTTGGAAGAGGAATGATTCATAATAGTTATTTATGAATCAAGTTAAGTATTAAGTTAAGTTCAACTTATTACTAGATTAGTTTATCTAACTAATTAATACAAGTATTTGTACATTTACTAGTTGAGTAAATATACAATGTGTTAATTATAGATTATCCATAATATGATTTAAGGTAATTAAATCATATGGTGTTGGATAATATTATTGTCTAAATTATATAAGGTTTATTATATAATTAATTATTAAAAGTATTAATACAATCATATATTTCATGTATATATATATACCGAAATATAAGTGTGTAAATACTAGACATTTAATAATTAAGTGGGACAATAATAATTAGTTAAACTACAAAGGTTTAAAGTGTAAAAGGATAAGTTTAATTAGTGATAAATATTAATTAAACTGGAAGGGCCCTAAGTGAAAGTCCTTCTATTATATATAGAAGGCTTGGGGTTCCTTGTTTTGCTGCTCATTGTACACGAAAAGAAACCTAACCTCCTCTCCCTTGTTTCGGCCGAATAGGAGGAAGAACACAAGCCTTTGTGTTTTTCGTTCTTCATGTTCTTCAAGTCCTTGAAGATAGAAGATCATTGCATCAACCAACTAGAAGGTTTCTCGCAGTGTTCATCATCAGTGGACTTACTTAAGCAAGACTAAGGTATGATTTGGAAAACCCTTTTTCCCCTTTTCCCCTTTGTACGAATTCGACACCAATAACCCTAGGGTTCTTGGTGATTCGACAAACACACACAAGTGTGTTTGTGTTCGAGTTATTCGTATAAGCTTTCTTTCTTGGTAATCTAATCTAGATTCCAACATCCCAATCCTTTAGGGTTTACGAATTAAGTTTAATCTCAATTCCGCTTTAGGGATTAAACTAGCTAGTTGGTTTAACCGACAAGAGTCATGTTCTTGTCAGCATGGTCGAACCAAGCATACTAGGAGGTTGGCCCAAGTGGTCAATTAGTGTTATGAAACCCTTCAGTGGTATCAGAGCGTTGGTTTAGAAATCTAAACTAAATAAACAAAGTTTGTTTGTTTAATTTTAAAAAGGTTTTCTTTTTTTTTTGTTCCAATTTCTTCTTCTTCTTCTTCTTCTTAATATTCGAACAAGGGTAAGAACCCTAGTGAAGGGTTTCATAGTACTCGATCAACCACTTGGGTCGACCGCCTAGCATGCTTGGTTCGAACCTTGCTGACCAAGAACATGAACTTGTTCTTGACCGGTTAAACCAACTAGCTGATTTAATCCCTAAATGCGGAACTGGGATTAAACCTAATCCTTAAACCCTAAAGGATTGGGATCTTGGAGATTTAGATTAGGTTAACAAGAAAGAAACCTTGTACGAAGAACCCGAACACACACATAGCTTGTGTGGTTCGTTCGACCATCAACCAAAGAACCCTAGGGTTCTTTGGTCGAATTCGTCCAAGAGGGAGAAGGGAAGAAAGGGTTTTCCCAAAACATACCTTGTTGATTGCTTAAGATAGATCCACTGATGATGAACAAACCAAGCGATCTTCTAGTTGATCTAAGCAAAGAACTTGTTCTTCGAAACTCGAAGAACACGAAGAACACGAAGAACGAAGAACACGAAGAACACAAGACTTGTGTTCTTCCCTTGTTCCTAGTTCTCGGCCGAAATAAGAGAGGGAGGGAGGCCAAATTTCGTGGCTAGGGTTTTGGGAATGAGCACCTTACAAGGGAACCCCAAGCCTTCTATTTATAATAGAAGGACTTTCACTTAGGGCCCTTCTAGTTTAATTAAGATTAATTTCTTAATTAAACTTCCCTTTTACACTTCCATCCCTTATAGTTTAACTAGTTTATTATTGTTGCACTTAACTACTAAATGTCTAGTATTAATACACTAATAATTCGGTACCCATATACACGAATTATATACTTGTATTTATACTTCTAATAGTTAATTATATAATAACCTTTATATAATTTATACAACAATATTATCCAATTACTATATGATTTAATAGCTTTAAATCATATCATGGATAATCTATAATTAACACATTGTATATTTACTCAACTAGTAAACATACAACTACTTGTATTAATTAATCAGTTAGATAAACTAATCTAGTAATAAGTTAAACTTAACTTAATACTTAACTGATTCATAATGACTATTATGAATCATTCCTCTTCGTAGTATCATTGCTTATCTTGCTCGTATTACATGTACTCACCGGTGTGACCCTTAAGTGTTTCGTAGGCATGGATGTATCATCATAGGTTGACCGACTGTGCACACAATTCCTTCAGACTCCCACTTGTGCAAGTCTGTAACCTTTATCTTAATGATACGAGCTACAGTGGCCTTCTAGATGGGCATGTAGGTAACCAACCCCATAAAAACAGCTTACGTAACCCAGGTATGGTTTATGAAAAACTCTTTAATAGCGTCTCCTAGTAAAGAACACTCTGTCTCTACTTCTTGGGCAAACTATGTTAGGCTCATCCCTTGCAGCACGATATTTGTGATAACGAATACGAGCATGGTAGAAATTATCAACTCCTGTATTCGAAATCATTTTATGACTTCTTGATTCAAACTGCTGTGATAAACGACAAAGAACAGATCAGTTCGTTTGGGCACGGCCGTGCACTTGCCAGTTTCTTATCAAGTCAAAGGACCTATAAATATCTCTCCTAAAAAGGAGGTGCAATTACCATCTTGTATATTTCGATTTAAAAATACAACTTCCTTTGTACCCAGTATCGCCTCGTATGACAAACGTATTACCGTATTGTCTAAGTTGAACCAAAGCACATTAGTCATTGTATCCTAAACCAAATACCTCAGGCTTAAGGACAATCCTAGTGAACAATACTTTTGAACTTTTCAACCACGAAGTATTGTCACGGTGGTCAATCCAATATTCGTTGAGCATCCAACAGAATATCACCGATATTTGGTTTACACAAAACTTGTGTAGCTATCTTCGAAGAACTTTCGAATCTACCACCAAATACCGCGATGACGTTAACGTCCCATCGAGGTTCCCACCAAGACGAGTAGTCACGGATTTTGTGTCTTCTTGAATAAATATACTTTTATTCATGGATCTTGTAAAACATACAAAGTCTGAATAAAAATGATACTAACTCATGTATTATTCCTCACTGGACATAGATACTGAATTATTACTGGATCATTACTTATTCCTTTCGTTTGTGTTGATTACTTAATGATTCTTACAACCTAGATTGTAACTTTATCACTAAACCAATCATTTCTATTAAACTAAAGACATAAGACGAGTATTTAGGAATACTATTACTTTTGTCTTTGCTAGATATTGTTCTTGCAACAATTTAGAACATATTCTAGTCTTTCCTTTTATGTAATTCGGTAAACATAGGAGGATTGGAAATTCACTCCTTAGTTTCTTGAATTCATAAAATCATCCTTGTAACTAAAGCCTCTTTTAGTTACTTGATTTGTAGATATTCTTACTAGTTAAAGAAATTTCCTTAAATGATTGTGTTATCCACTGAAGTGTTTAACAACCTATTAGATATGCAATTAATCACAAGACTTGTGATCACGCTATTAGGTTTGCAATAATCTAATCGATCATTTATTATTTCTCTTAACTCTTTGGCTAACGACTTGGTAAAACCTTGTTGTTAATGTCTTACTAACTTACTAAATTCACTAACACCTTTAATGAATTATGTTAGTCTTAGCTCCCACTTACTTTTATGGAACTTAAGCATCTCTTAAACTACTACTTTGACCTAGTCAATAACTTGTAGTTTAATCTTTTAAGAATCTATCAATGATTAAGATCATCCTTTGGATTTGCGAATATCCAACATTCCTTTTAAGGGAATCATGATCTTTATTGATTATTGTATCTAACAAGTATAAAACACTTGGAATGATACTATCAATTCTTAAATATATTAGTATTCTTTTAAGAATCTTATTTAATGCCAAAGTCATTTCTTGGATTTCTCAAATATCCATTATTCCTATAAGGGAATTATGACTTGATTAAATATTGTATTTATTACAAGTATAAAAGACTTGTAATAATACCATTTAATTTCTTAAATACTTTAATATAATTATGTCCCTTCTTAAGAGTCATTTAATGTCTAAGTCATTTTACTTGGATTATGCGAATATCCAATTATTCCTATTAGGGAATTATGACTTCATTAAATCCTTTACTACAAGTATGAAAGACTTGTAATAATACTCTTTAGAGTCAATCTTGATTATATCCAATATAATCATACTATATTAATACTAATACTTTAAAACTTTCTATCATAAGTAATGACTATTACTTAAGATGTTTTAACTAAGTTCAATAACCTTTGAACCTTATGCTTCCATAAAACTTTTAAATACTTTCATTAGAAAAACTTTCTAATTACTAGCATTTTAATACCTTGAGCTATCAAGACATTATTTACACAACAATCAAACAAGTATATAAATATAAACATGAAACATAAGTAAATCAAAAACTTGACTTACAATCTAGTCATAAACCTTGACTAGTGTAATTATCACACATGCACGCAATATAATTCAACCATGGATTCAAAAATTTAATTAAAACCAAGATAAAAATAAAATTATCCAAAAACAATAAAGTAAAATTGTTTTAAACGAATCCACTGAAAAAACTGAATTATAAAAACTTGGTGCTCGTGGGATCATCACCATCTCATGCCGGTCATCTCACTTATCATCTTATGCAATAAATGATTGCTAAAGTTGAGTTACTTGTAATAAACTTTTACAAGTAGGAAGCGAGTTTCTAGAAGTTGGTCAAGTCAACTAAGGAGCAAGCATTGCCTCCTACCCTTTGACCTTTGCCACAACCAAGACACCGTTTCTCGGTCCTTGTTTGGCTTTACCTTCTTGACCCTTTTGTTTGACTCCATTACCCTTTAGGCACGCCGTGGCTGGGATCGGTTTTATCCTTTCCCTTTCCACTGCGCCACTCTGATCACTACCATCATCGGTTACTACGAGATCATTCTTAAACTTGGCCCCAAATCAACTCAGTAGTCTTGAGCACAGAATGTAGCTCAACAATGGATTGCTCCATGTTATGCATGTTGTAGTTGACTACATAAGACTTATAGTCATCTAACAACGAGTTGAGTATCATTACTGTTGCTAACTGCAACGGTACTGGGTATCCTATTCATTCAAGATGATCCATGTGCTCTTTCATTTTCATGACGTGAGCACTTACCGATGATCCCTTAACCATCTTGCAAGATTTGAACACCCTATAAGCGTAATATGCTTATCCTGGTTCATTTCTAGCATTCGCGGTAGGAGTATATAGTATTGCTATTTCTAGGACATTTCATTTTCTCTCATGCGTAAGCATAATCCGAAGATCACGCTTCCAATAGAGAAACATTGACCCAGTCAATTCGTCCTTTTCTAGAAACAAGTGTAGTGAGAGATTGATGTGTCGTTGTGGTTGTTGCTGCCATCTACAAATCAAACCCAGTTTAATTAGTAATCATCAACAAACATTCTCTAAAATATATTATAAACCCATAATTAATATTTTAGGCCTAGGATCCATATGTCACATTCTCGCCGCAAGGTTTGGGCACTTCCCGACGAGACATGCTATTTCTGGTAGGTAACTTCCTTACCGATCGTATCAAGACTTGACACGATTCCTAGGGGTCGTAGAATCTTTAGACTTATAACTTATTACAACCTTGTACGAATTTAATCATACATTTCTAAGTTAGTAATAAAGTCTAGTATGTTTATTCTACTCAAGTACTTTTTGGGCCGGGACTCCCGATTATCACCAAAATAGATCCGACCGTCTAAGACAGTGCGATGCTCTGCGCCGGGACTCCCGATTATCACAGAACCTTACGCACCCTAACACTCGCAATGATTTGAATCCATATCTAAGGTTCTTTATCCTTACAATATGAATATCGTTGAACAAGTGAGGTGTTCCATTAGATGGATAGTACTTCGATCTAAGATTTTCTTGGGTTTGTTTAAGTCTTAAAACTAAACTTAAACTTTTATTCCAATCTTAATCCTTGTTTAAAATGTGTGACATTGAAGGATTGAAACGTCCAACAAGACACCTTTTTAAAACATAAGAACTATTCTTTAAAACTTATAGTTTCAAGAATTTGTACGATCTTACATGTATACCTAAAACGAGGTGTACAAAACGTTTTACTAGGTTTTGTGAGAAACCTTATTTCTAATAAAACTTACTTGTTTTATATTACTTGAAAAACTTATAAAACTTATGTTAAACTTTTAAAACTTTTATGATTCATAAACTTGAAACATAAACCTAGTTTAACACACCTAGTTTTTCATATGTCTAATAATGAAATTAAACATTTATTTCTTACTTATTAATTTCTACCATAACTTATGTCATAACGACACACTTACAAACTTTGTGATTTTCTTGTGTAGCTCCCACTAGCTTCAACAACCATGATGAAACTTAAGCCAACACAATCACCGGTTTATACTTGGTGAAACTAATAAATCTATTATATAAAAATTATATATAATAACTCTTTAGTTTGTTTAAACCTTTCTTATATTTAACTTGAACTAGTTAAATATAGGTTCTTGTTATTTATACTTGATCATTAATCTAGTATATTACATAACTTGTAAAGTACTTATATCATACTTGTATAATTAACTAGTTATAATAACTTATAACTTTATACACCTTGATATACATAATAATATAACTTTGTATATTTCTAGTCAATAATATAATTTCAACTTGTACAATTACTAGTTATAATTAAATCATAACTTTGTACATTCTAGTTTTAATTATATTATAACTTTATACAATAACTAGTTATACTATTATTTCTTTAAAGATCAAAATAACATTATCCTTTTAATTGTTTCATTTTATCTTGTATATAATTCGTGTATATATATATATGTATATATTTCTTATAATAAACTTGTAACATTCCAATAAGAATATTACACCTAGTTTATACTTATACATTTTAACTTGTACTAATTAAAATGTGTATAAACTAATTTTATTTAAAATTCAATTTTCTTAATAATAAAAATTCCGAAAAATAAATACATATACATAAACAATTAAATACATCTTGTTAATTTTAGAACTTAAAAATTAACACCTTTCTTTATCAATACCCTAATTTAATTAGATGAACCCTAATCTTGTTTTTGACCAATCAAAACTAGGGTTTTGACTTTCTTGATCAAAGACATTATTTCTAATTTAAAAGATTAATTTTAATCAATCCTTTTAAACAATAAACTTTGTTTAAATTCTAAGATTGATTATAACTTTAATAGATTTATTTAAACTTTTTAATTTAAACCTTATAGACAATAAACTTTGTCTAAATTACTAGGTTTAAAGAACTAGCTTTAATAAACCTATCAAAATAATAATTAAACCTATTAGACATAAACTTGTCTAATTAACTAGGCTTTAGATTATTATCCTAATTAATATTTTAAACTATTAAACTAAACTAGTTTAATGTTCTAGGGTTCTTAGGGTTTTCGAAATCTCAACACTAAGAAACTTTTCCACCAATTAAACTAGGCTAGTTTAACATACTTGGTGTCCAAGTTTCCTCCTAAATTTCGAAAATTCTAAGGTAACTAGGAAAGAATCCTTTTGATCAATTAAACATATCTTGTTTAATATACTTGATCCTAGGGTTTTCCTTGGTCACGAAATTACTAAGGGATTATGGAAAGAATCCTTTTGATCAATTAAACATATCTTGTTTAATATACTTGATCCTAGGGTTCTTCCATGGTTTCGAAAATTTGCTAGGGTTTCTAGAAACCTTCTTGACCAATTAAACTTAGACTAGTTTAATGTTCTTGGTCTTAGGGTTCTTCCCTTATTTTCGAAAATAATGAAGAAGAAGAAGAAAACTTGAAACAAAAAAAAACTTGTAAATTAAAGTAAACAAACAACTTTGTTAATCTAGTCTAGATCTCTAAACCATCGCTCTGATACCACTGAAGGGTTTCATAGTACTCGATCAACCACTTGGGTCGACCGCCTAGCATGCTTGGTTCGAACCTTGCTGACCAAGAACATGAACTTGTTCTTGACCGGTTAAACCAACTAGCTGATTTAATCCCTAAATGCGGAACTGGGATTAAACCTAATCCTTAAACCCTAAAGGATTGGGATCTTGGAGATTTAGATTAGGTTAACAAGAAAGAAACCTTGTACGAAGAACCCGAACACACACATAGCTTGTGTGGTTCGTTCGACCATCAACCAAAGAACCCTAGGGTTCTTTGGTCGAATTCGTCCAAGAGGGAGAAGGGAAGAAAGGGTTTTCCCAAAACATACCTTGTTGATTGCTTAAGATAGATCCACTGATGATGAACAAACCAAGCGATCTTCTAGTTGATCTAAGCAAAGAACTTGTTCTTCGAAACTCGAAGAACACGAAGAACACGAAGAACGAAGAACACGAAGAACACGAAGAACACAAGACTTGTGTTCTTCCCTTGTTCCTAGTTCTCGGCCGAAATAAGAGAGGGAGGGAGGCCAAATTTCGTGGCTAGGGTTTTGGGAATGAGCACCTTACAAGGGAACCCCAAGCCTTCTATTTATAATAGAAGGACTTTCACTTAGGGCCCTTCTAGTTTAATTAAGATTAATTTCTTAATTAAACTTCCCTTTTACACTTCCATCCCTTATAGTTTAACTAGTTTATTATTGTTGCACTTAACTACTAAATGTCTAGTATTAATACACTAATAATTCGGTACCCATATACACGAATTATATACTTGTATTTATACTTCTAATAGTTAATTATATAATAACCTTTATATAATTTATACAACAATATTATCCAATTACTATATGATTTAATAGCTTTAAATCATATCATGGATAATCTATAATTAACACATTGTATATTTACTCAACTAGTAAACATACAACTACTTGTATTAATTAATCAGTTAGTTAAACTAATCTAGTAATAAGTTAAACTTAACTTAATACTTAACTGATTCATAATGACTATTATGAATCATTCCTCTTCGTAGTATCATTGCTTATCTTGCTCGTATTACATGTACTCACCGGTGTGACCCTTAAGTGTTTCGTAGGCATGGATGTATCATCATAGGTTGACCGACTGTGCACACAATTCCTTCACCTAGGACCAAGAATATTAAACTAGTTTAGTTTAATTGGTCAAAAGGTTTCTAAAACCCTAGAGTTTCCGTGATCAGGGAAGAACCCTAGAACCAAGTATGTTAAACTAAGATTTGTTTAATTGGTCAAAAGGACTCTTTCCTTTTTCCCCAAAGAATTCGTGATCAAGGAAGAACCCTAGGACCAAGTATGTTAAACTAGATTTGTTTAATTGGTCAAAAGGATTCTTTCCTATTACCTTTAGATTTCGAAATCTAGGAGGAAACTTGGACACCAAGTATGATAAACTAGTTTAGTTTAATTGGTGAAAAAGTTTCTTAGTATTAAGAATTTGAAACCCTAAAGAACCCTAGGCCAAGAACATTACACTAGTTTAGTTTAATTGGTTAAGAGGATTATTTGAGTTAATAATCTAAAACCTAGATAATTAGACAAGTTCATGTTTAATATGTTCAATTATTATTTTAGTAGATTTATTGAAACTAGTTCTTTAAACCTAGAAACTTAGACAAAGTTTTATTGTCTATAAGGTTTGAATTTGAAGTTTAAATAATTTTATTAAGGTTATAATCTATCCTAGAATTTAAACAAAGTTTATTGTTTATATAGGATTGATTAGGATTAATCTCTTAATAAATAATGTTTTTGATCAAGAAAGTCAAAACCCTAGTTTTGATTGATCAAGAACAAGATTAGGGTTTGACTAATTAATAAAAGGAAATTAATGAGGATTAGAAGAAGTGTTAATTTTTAAGTTCTCAAATTAACAAGATGTATTTATATTTATATATAAAATTTCAGAATTTTTAAATATTTAAAAGAAAAAATTAATTTTAAAAGGTAAAGTAGTTTATACGTATTTTAATTAGATCAAGTTAAAGTACATATGTATAAATTAGATGTAATATTCTTATTAGAATATTATAAGTTTTAAAGCAATGAAATATATATATATATATATATATATATATATATATATATATATATATATATATATATTAAATACAAAATTAAATGGAACATTAAAAGGTAATGTTATTTTGATCTTAAAGGATAATAATATAACTAGTTATTGTATAAGTTATTATATAACTGAGACTAGAAAGTACAAAGTTATGATTTCATTATAACTAGAAATTGTACAAGTTAAAATTATATGATAAACTAGAAATATACAAAGTTATATATTATTATTATAAGGTGTATAAAGTTGTAAGTTACTATAACTAGATAATTATACAAGTATAATATAAGTATTTTACAAGTCATGTAAGATACTAGATTAATGATCAATGGTTAAATAACAAGAGAACCTTATAACCTATATTTAACTAGTTCAAGTTAAATGTAAGAAAGGTTTAAACAAACTAAGAATTATTATATATAGTCCTTATATAATAAATTTATTAGTTTCACCAAATATAGACTGGTGATTGTGTTTGCTTAAGTTCCATCATGGTTGTTGGAGCTAGTAGGAGCTACACAAGAAAATCACAAAGTTTATAAATGTGTCGCTAAGACATAAGGTTTGGTCGAATATAATAAGTCAAAACAAATGTTTAATTTTATTATTAAACATGTGAAAAACAAGGTGTGTTAAACTAGATTTATGATTCAAGTTTATGAATCATAAAAGAATTACAAGTGTAACATAAGTTTTAAAGTTTTTTAAGTAAGATAAAACAAGTAAGTTTTATTATAGATAAGGTTTTTCACAAGACCTAGTAAAACGTTTTGTACACCTCGTTTTAGGAATACATATAAATCGCGCAATTTTTGAAACTATAAGTTTTAAAGAAAACGTTCTTAAGGTTTAAAAACGGTGTCTTGTAGAATTCTTGAATTCACAAGTCACACATTTTAAACAAGGATTAAGATTGGAATAAAGGTTTAAGTTTAGTTTAACACTTAAACAAACCCAAGAAAATCTTAGATCTAAGTACTATCCACCTAATGGAACACCTCACTTGTTAAACGATATTCATATTGTAAGGAGAAAGAACCTTAGATATGAATTCAATTCATTGCGAGTTTTAGGGTGTGTAAGGTTATGTGATAATCGGGAGTCCCGGCGCAGAACATCGCACTGTCTTAGATGGTCTGATCTACTTTGGTGATAATCGGGAGTCCCGGCCCAAAACGTACTTGAGTAGAATAAACATACTAGACTTTATTGAAACTTAGAAATGTACGATTAAAATTGTACAAGGTTTTCGTAAGTTAAAAGTCTAAAGATTCTACGACCCCTAGGAATCGTGTCAAGTCTTGATACGGTCGGTAAGGATGTTACCTACCAGAAACAACATGTCTCGTCAGGAAGTGTCCAAACCTTGCGGCGAGAATGTGATATATGGATCCTAGGCCTAAATTATTAATTATGGGTTTATAATATATTTTAGAGAAATGTTTATTGATGATTACTAATTAAACTGGGTTTGATTTGTAAATGGCAGCAACAAACACAACGAGAAACTACAACAAACTCTCGCGACGTTTCTTTCTAGGAAAGAAAGAAAAGACTGGGTCAAATTTCCTATATTGGAGATGTGATTTTAAGATCATGCTCAAACAAGAGAGGGATAGGATTGACCGAGAAAAAAACGTATTGAAATCCCTTGCCAAGGATGAAGAAAACAAACCAGAACAAGCATTTTATGCTTGTAAAGCGTTCGCTTCTTGCAAGATGGCTAAGGGTACATCAGTAGGCGCACACGTCATGAAAATGAAAGTGCACGTTGATCACCTTACTAGACTTGGTCACCACATGCCATTACGGTTAGCAATTGACACTATACTCAACTCATTGTCTGATGACTACAAATTCTTTGTGGCCAACTACAGCAAACATGATATGGATAATTCCATTCCCGAGCTACAATCCCTGCTCGAGGCTGTTAAGTTGAATATTGGGACCAATTCTAAAAGGGATCGCACAACTTATGATAGCGATAGAGAAGGGCAAAATGGTAAAGGACATGGTAAAACCAATCCTAACCAAGGAGTGCCAAATGGTAAAGGTGTCAAACGAAAGGTCAAGAAGGTGAAGCCTAACACAGCGAGGACCGAGAATTGGTGCTTCAAATGTGGCGAGGATGGGCATTGAAAAAGAAATTGTCCAAAGGGTGCAAGTGGTGGAGGAATTGCAAGTTCCTCAGGTAAAACAACCACACTTCTTAATCACTTTTAGATACTTGTAAAGCACATTACGAGTAATCTAACTTTTGCAATCGTTTATTGCAGGAGGAGATGGAAAGTGATGATGACTGGCATGAGATGGTGATGATCCCACGAGCACCAAGATTTTATAATTCAGTATTTTATGGATTTAGTAGAAAACGATTTTATTTTATTGTTGAATAATCATTTTATTTTATGTTAAAACAAGTCTTTTGGTTTTAATCAATTCGAATCCATGGTTGAATTATATTGTGTTATGTGTGCATGTGTGACAGTTACACTAGTCAAGGTTTATCACTAGATTGTAAGTCAATTTTTTGATTTACTTAATATCTCATGTTTTATACTTGTTTGATTGTTGTATAAAGGAATAATGTCTTAAAAGCTCAATGTGCTTAGATACTAGAAATTAGAAGTTCTTCGAATACAAGTATTTAAGAGTTTTATGGAAGCATAAGGTTCAAAAGTTATTGAACTTAGTTAAAACATCTTAAGTAATAGTCATTACTTATGATAGCACGTTTAAAAGTATTAGCATTAATATAGCATGATTATATTGGATATAATCAAAGTGAACTTTAAGAGTACTATTACAAGTGTCTCATACTTGTAATAAAGGATTTCATCAAGTCATACTTCCCTAACAAGGAATGTTGGATATTCGCAAAATCCAAGAAATGACTTAGAGATTAAATAAACTCTTAAAAGGGTCAAACTATATTAAAGTATTTAAGAACTAAAGGTATTAAACGCAAGTGTCTCATACTTGTAACTACTACATTATTTAATCAAGTCATAGTTCCCTAATAGAAATATTGGATATTTAAGAAATCCAAGAAATGACTTTGGCATTAAATGAAGTTCTTAAAGAATACTAAAGTGTTTAAGAATTGAAAGTATCATCTCAAGGGTTTTATACTTGTTAGATACAATAATCAATAAAAGTCATAATTCCCTAAACATGAATAGTGGATATTCAGAAATCCAAAGGATGATCTTAATTATTGATAGAACTCTTAAAAGATTAAACTACAAGTTATTGACTTGGTCAAAGTGGTAGTTTAAATTGATGCTTAAATTCCATAAAAGGTAGTGGGAGCTATGACTAACATAATTCATTGAAGACATTAATGAATTTAGTAAGTTAGTGAGACATTAACAACAAGGAATTACCAAGTCGTTAGCCAATGAGTTAAGAGAAATAAATGATCATTGATTACATTATTGCAAGCCTAATAGCGTGGTCACAAGTCTTGTGATTAATCATTGCAAATCTAATAGGATGTTCACACTCCAGTGAATAAGTTAATCATTTAAGGGAATTTCTTTAACTAGTAAAAGTATCTACAAATCAAGTAGCTAAATGAGATTTAGTTACAAGGCAAGTTTTATAGATTCAAGAAACTAAAGGAGTAATTTTCCAATCCTCCTATGTTTACCGAATCATATAAAAAGGGCAAGACTAGAATATGTTCTAATGTTGCATGAACATTATCTAGCAAAGACAAAAGTAATAGTATTCTTAAAATACTCGTCTTATGTCTTTAGTTTAATAGAAATGACTAAATTATAACTTAGTGATAAAAGTTACAATTAAGAGTCATTGTGCAATCAACACAAACACAAAGAATAAGTAATGATCCAGTAATAATTCGGTTCTATGTCCAGTAAGGAATAATACATGAGTTAGTATCATTGTTATTCAGACTTTGTATGTTTTAAAATATTCATGAATAAAAGTCTCTTTATTCAAAAAGATATAAATCCGTGAATACCCGTCTTGGTGGGAACCTTGATAGGACGATAACGTCATCGCGATATTTGGTGGTAGATTCGAAGTTCTTCGAAGATAGCTACACAAGTTTTTGTGTAAACCAAATATCGGTGATATTCTGTTGGAGCTCAACGAATATTGGATTGACCACCGTGATAATACTTCGTGGTTGAAAAGTTCAAAAGTATTATTCACTAGGATTGTCCTTAAGCCTGAGGTATTTGGTTTAGGATACAATGACTAATGTACTTTGGTTCGTCTTAGACAAGCCTGAAATATGGTTGTCATATGAGGCTCTACTGGGTACAAAGGAAATTATAATATGAATCGAAATATAACAAGATGGTAATTGCGCCTCCTTTTTAGGAGAGATATTTATGGGTCCCTTGGCATGATAAAAACTGACAAGTGCATGGCCATGCCCAAAAAGCGAACTGATTCGTTCTTTGTCGTTTATCACAACAGTTTAAATCAAGAAGTCAAGAAATGATTTCGAATACATGAGTTGATAATTTCTACCATGTTCGTATTCGTTATCACAAATATCGTGTTGCAAAGGATGAACCTAACAACGTTACCCAAGAAGTAAAGACGGAGTGTTCTTTACTAGGCAACGCTATTAAAAGAGTTTCTCAAACACTATACCTGGGTTACATAAGCTGTTTTTATGGGGTTGGTTACCTACATGCCCATCTAGAAGGCCACTGTAGCTCGTGTCATTAAGATAAAGGTTACGAACTTGCACAAGTGGGAGTCTGTTGGAATTATGTGCACAGTTAGTCAACCTATGATGATACATCTATGCCTACGAAACACTTAAGGGTCACACCGGTGAGTGCATGTAATACGAGTAAGATATGTAATGATATTTGGAAGAGGAATGATTCATAATAGTTATTTATGAATCAAGTTAAGTATTAAGTTAAGTTTAAGTTATTACTAGATTAGTTTATCTAACTAATTAATACAAGTATTTGTACATTTACTAGTTGAGTAAATATACAATGTGTTAATTATAGATTATCCATAATATGATTTAAGGTAATTAAATCATATGGTGTTGGATAATATTATTGTCTAAATTATATAAGGTTTATTATATAATTAATTATTAAAAGTATTAATACAATCATATATTTCGTGTGTATATATATACCGAAATATAAGTGTGTAAATACTAGACATTTGATAATTAAGCGGGACAATAAAAATTAGTTAAACTACAAAGGTTTAAATTGTAAAAGGATAAGTTTAATTAATGATTAATATTAAATAAACTAGAAGGGCCCTAAGTGAAAGTCCTTCTATAATATATAGAAGCCTTGGGGTTCCTTGTTTTGCTGCTCATTGTACACGAAAAGAACCCTAACCCCCTCTCCCTTGTTTCGGCCGAATAGGAGGAAGAACACAAGCCTTTGTGTTCTTCGTTCTTCGTTCGTTCTTCGTGTTCTTCAAGTCCATGAAGGTAGATAATCATTGCATCAACCAACTAGAAGGTTTCTCGTTGTGTTCATCATTAGTGGACTTACTTAAGCATGACTAAGGTATGATTTGGAAAACCCTTTTTCCCCTTTTCCCCTTTTCCCCTTTATACGAATTCGGCATCGTTTCTTGGTGATTCGACGAACACACACAAGTGTGTGTTTGTGTTCGAGTTATTCGTATAAGCTTTCTTTCTCGGTAATTTAATCTAGATTTCCAACATCCCAATCATTTAGGGTTTAAGGATTAAGTTTAATCTCAGTTCCGCTTTAGGGATTAAACTAGCTAGTTGGTTTAACCGACAAGAGTCATGTTCTTGTCAGCATGGTCGAACCAAGCATATTAGGAGGTTGACCCAAGTGGTCAATTAGTGTTATGAAACCCTACAATTATTATACCAGACTAAGGTGCCATCAATCATTAACTAGTGGATCTAGATCATGGATATGCAGATAGTACTATTGGCTGACACTCATCCTCCCAACATTATTTAATCACTACTTGGTTTATCCAAGACATCTTTCGGGAGTGTATATCCATAAAAGAACGATAACATACTGGAGTTGAAGTGTTGATTGTGGACTTAGGGGTTAGTATATTAACTCAATAGACTAACTACCTGTTAGGGATAACAGTCATGCGATGTCAAACATAACAACTTGTTCAACACATTTTCATAAACAAAACTAGTAATTGTAGATCTTCTACAATTACACTTCACTTTTCATATTTACTTCTCATATCATATGAGTGTTGAACATTATACTTTTTCAGTCATAAACTTATTTTCATAACAAATTTTTTTGGGTAGCAAACACTTTACTTTTAATACAACATTAACCCTGTGGATTCACTCAACATTATTGTTGACCCTTTTCTATTTATGTTTTTCCAGGTGATTAGGTGCGCATAGGAACTGGAGGATATGAACAGTGGGATTGTCGTAAGCCATGAATAAAACATTAAGTTTACGAACAGTCATTTCATTTTCAAACAATTTCTATTTTAGGAAACTTGCTATTTTTGGAAACTTTCTATTTTTCGAAAGTGAAACTATTATTTTTGGTATTGTGTGGTTTTTTGTTTACTTAATTTTTGCTATGTTGTCATGAACGTTACACCTCTGTTCTTCCGCAAAACATTTTAAATGAAGTAAAACTCATATTTGGCGGGGTGTGACAGATTCGTATCAGAGCTTAAGTTATAGTGAATTAGGAAGCCTAGTCTATAACTACAAAAGATTTTTGGGAAAAACAAAAACTTTTAAAAAACAAAAATATTCATAGCACGATGACTCTCATTGCCTGAAGTTTCATTGTTCTTAGATTAGAACAATTGCCCTAGTTAGTATTGCCTTAGTGTAATATTTAGCATTCGTCAGAGAGCCCAAAAATTTTAATAATCTAATAATTTTATGCGACGTCATGAGCAGAATGCCGTCAGCGAGTGTAATTAATATTCCGTCTGACTCAGAGTATGACAGTGATCAGAGTTCCGCTGCTCGCTGCTGGCACACCTCTCCTAACTATTGCCCATTTATTCTGAAATAATCTACGCCTAGAATACGTACTATGCCTCCTTCGTCTCCAAAGCCAGTGTTCGTAATGACGTCGTTCCCGATATCGTCAGCAGATTGGCGCACCACAATCAGCCTCCTGTCCCGGTGTACCCCAATGGACCCCCTGATCTCAAGCCTGGAGAGCGTCCTTATCTCTATCGTCTGGCGAAGGATGGTGATCTCTACATGACAACAAGACGACGACCAGCAGCCAGAGGAAGATGATTAGTCATCTACATTTCGTCTATATTTGTCTTTATATTATTATTATTAGGTTTTTATGTTTAGCTATTTTTAAATTAGTATTTTCTTTTATTCAGTATTGGCGTATGTGCCATACTTTTTTAAAACTATTATGTATTAGGAATGTGTTTAATAAAAGTGATATTTTAGTATAATCTTTTTGTTTCTAAAAATTGTATTTTTCTATACGTCTCTATTACTATCTATATCTACGTCTATCTATACTATGTCTACTACTACTACGTCTATTGTATAATTATTCCTTTATTCTTATAATAAGTATATCTCTTCTTTATAATCCTTCTATAACATTCTTTTCTAAATTCTTTGTTTTAAATCGTATTACTTGTAGCATCAATTCATCAATGGCTCGAGGAGGGAATACAGAAATTGTTGAACAAATGGTGGAACGCTGAATCGCTGAAGCGATGGCTCAAATGAATGCAGCAAGAGAAAATGCCGGTGGTGCTGCTAACAATGGAAACAACGGTATATCATTCGACTCCACAAGAGAAGATTCGTTTATTTTCGCTTTATTTTAATCTAATTTTCCTTTCCTTTCTTTATTTGTTTAAACTTCAGATCCCAATGCTAATCGTCAAGGTCAGTCGTTTAAGACCTTTATGTCATGTCATCCTCCGACATACTCTGGATCTGAAGGTGTCATTGCTATCATCCACTAGATTGAGAAGGTGGAATCTATTTTCAGAATCATCCAATGTGCCCCTGAGAA